>CAJQUN010000272.1:0-600000 GCA_907163345.1 Haberlea rhodopensis | reverse complement strand
ATTGAGTTCTTATTGCCATCTGGGCCATGACTTTGATATATCCATGTCACCAGTTCAAGTGTCTACATTGTTGGCAGAGCCGATTATATTTGGAGATATCAAGAAGGCAAAAGGATCAGACGAGGAAGTTCAGAGATGGATTCTTGTGATATCTCAAGGTCAGGTATCTAAATTTAGATTAGCCGAAGATGGTGTTTTGCGACTACAAAATCGTTGGGTAGTTCCTAATGTACCGGAACTACGCCAAGAACTTTTGCAAAGAGCTCATTGTAGTAAGTTTAGCATGCATCCCGGAGGTAAGAAAATGTATAATGATCTTCGTTCCCAGTTTTGGTGGAAACGAATGAAGCGAGATGTTACTGATTTTGTGCGAAGTGTTTAATTTGTCAGCAAGTGAAAGCAGAAAGGCAGAGACCTGGGGGTGAATTACAGAGTTTGGAAATACCAACTTGGAAATGGGAACACATATCGATGGATTTTGTGACCCGTTTGCCGAGAACTCCTTCGGGGCATGATGCCATTTGGGTCATTGTTGATAGATTGACAAAGGTATCCCATTTTATATCTTACAGCATGAATTTCTCGTTTGTGAAGATGGCCCAGTTTATATGTCCGTGATGTGGTGAGGCTTCACGGCATTCCGGTGTCTATTATATCAGATCGAGATCCAAGATTTACATCACATTTTTGGGAAGGGTTACAAACGGCGTTAGGTACTGAGTTCCGGTTGAGTACGGCTTATCACCCACAGACAGATGGGCAGACTGAACGTACTATACAGACATTAGAGGATTTGCTACGTACTTGTGTATTAGAGTTTAATGATTCATGGCAAAATTCCTTACCATTGATTGAGTTTTCTTATAACAACAGTTATCAGGCGAGTATACAGATGGCACCATTCGAAGCCTTGTATGGGCGCCGGTGTAGATCTCCCTTGTATTGGGATGACGTAGATAGAATCTGTGTAGGCGGGCTTGATATGATCCGAATTATGGAAGAGAAAGTGAAGATTATTCGACAAAAGATGAAAGCAGCTCAGGATAGACAGACTGCTTATGCAAATAGACGACGTCGACCGTTAGAGTTTCAAGTGGGTGATAGAGTGTTCCTGAAAATATCTCCATTCAGAGGTGTAGTGCGGTTTGGCATGCGAGAGAAGTTGTCACCAAGATTTGTGGGTCCATATGAAGTTTTACAGCGTGTGGGTAGTTTGGCTTACAGATTGGCTCTACCGCCTTCTTTGTCAGGAATCCATGATGTGTTTCATGTGTCAATGCTTCGTAAATATGAACCAGATCCGCTACATGTGTTACAGCCATCCGAAGTACTGTTGGATTCAGATATTTCGTATGTGGAACGTCTGGTTTGGATTTTGGATCGAGCGGATCGTAAGTTACGCAGTAAGACTATTCCTATGGTAAAGGTTCAGTGGGAAAGGCGGGGTGTCGATGAGGCAACGTGGGAGACAGAGCAACATATGATTCAGCACTACCCCGACTTATTTGACGGTATGAGTATTTATTTACTGCTTTCTTTCTGGTAAGTATGTTTGATTTTGAGGACGAAATCTTTATTTGTTGGGGAGTATTGTGATGCTCGGGTTTCCTATTAATTTGTTAAACAAATTAAATGTGTTTTTGCGGTTTTTGTGGCTGGTTTTTCAACATTAAAATTAAGTGTGTTTAATGGGGTTTAAGTGCAATTACCTTGAGTGTGCCTTTGTATAAATATTTTGAGGTTGAGGACCTTGTTCACATTTTAGAAGAAGGAAGGGTTGAATTGCAAAATGGTACTTATATGGTTGAGATTGATGTTCAAAACACCACCACACATTTGCTCTTATCCTCCCTCCCTTAGCCCAAGAAAATCGCCCCTCTCCCCCTTTGGCTCTCTTGACTTGAGCACTTGGATTCTTGTTGAAGAAGCACTTGGTGAGTTATGTATTTCACTTTTGTAATGTTTGGATGAACTTGGTAAAGAAGATTTTAAAGTAACTCTTGTAGAAGAGTTTGAGAAAAAAATACTCTACTTGATGGGTTTTGATGGCATGTGTTCATGGTGTATATTTTAGTGGATATATTGTGTTTATTATTCATGTTTTGTTGATGTATGAAGGTTAAGCATGTTTACTTTAGGTTACCTTTGAAGAAACCTTGTTGGTGTAGGATTCCTTGGGTTTGTTCTTCAAGTAACTTTTGATATGTTTACTTACCATTTTGGAGTTAGTTTGAGTAGATGACTCTCCTTTGAACTTGTGTTTGATGGGGTTGATTTTGAATTGTAGAGTGTTGGGTTAAGGAATGTTTGATGGTATGAAAAATGGTGATGTTTTTAAGTGTTCAGGGCTCGCGATCGATCGCAAGAATGGCACCGATCGATCGCGAGCAGCCAGTAGACTTTGGCAACGAATTCTGTGAATCAGCGATCGATCGCCAAAGTGTTCTGCCCAAAATTTTTATTGTGGCGATCGATCGCGAGGTAGGGGCTATCGATCGCCGAAGACAGAATTTTGAAAACTAAAATGTGATTTCAGAATTTAAATCATGGTGTTGATTATTGTTGGTAATACTCTTTTGATGATTATTACTTGAATTTGAGATGTTGTGATTGAGTATAAGTGATGCATGAAGAAAGTGAACTAAATTGATTTAAAGGCTTGTTAATGAATTTCTTTTTGTATTGATTAATCCATGTAGAGCCTGCGCAAACCTCTGGACAGAGGGGAGGATAGCCTAATACAATTATTGGATAACAATGTACGTAGTGACGTACGAGCATAGCGATAATGTTGAGATATGCTTAAATGTGTAAGCTAGTTTGTGGTGACTATGAGATAAATGTTATTGAATTTTATTGGACCGCTATTATTATAGTGATGAGTATTATTGGACCGCTATTATTATAGCGATGAGTATCATTGGACCGCTATTATTATGGCGATGAGTATAATTGGACCGCTATTATTATAGCGATGAGTATTAAAGGACCGCTATTATTATAGCGATGAGTATTACAGGACCGCTGTTATTATAGCGATGAGTATTACAGGACCGCTGTTATTATAGCGATGAGTTTATTGATATGTGTATTGATATGAGTACTGTTATGAGCATAAAATGAGTTTATATTCTGCGAGAATATTAAATGTTGAGAACAGGGACAAATCCAAAGGATCATGTGTAAATCCGTTGTGTACATGGAGTATTCTATAACTTACTGTTGAAATTACGTATTGTTATTCTTTACGATTATGAATTTAATGGATGTGCTCACCATGTATGGATGTTGTCCTGTAGGTTCATATTTTGGGTAGATTTTTGAAGAACTTGGGAATGATCGAGTGTTATGCTTAGGGAGTATCAGAAGACTTATGAAGCTACTAGTCATTTGTTTTGAGTAGCATTTTGTTTTACTGTACAAGTTGTATAATACTTTCCCTGATGCTCAAAGTAAAGTCTTAAACACTCGTTTCTTTTTAACTAAACTTTATGTTGATTTTGGGAGCTGGCATATTATTATAATGATGTTAAAGAAATTTTAAATTTTTTTCTTTGTCATTTAGCATTAGTTGTTGTGTGAGATTATGGGGTCTTACATTAGTGGTATCAGAACAGTGGTTAGTTGTTGGGATAGTATGAAGTCTAGTGTGACTTGTGAGGAGTGTCTAAATGGGTATCGAACCAGTGATCTAGATAATACTAATGTTAAGTCTTTTCTGAAAAATAAAATTGAATCAAAACCAGAAAAGGATAGACTTTTAAGATGGCAAGCTGAATGTCAATATTATGATTATGATATTGTCATTGTGAAATCTGATAAAAATGTTCTTGCAAATTTCTTAACACGAGATGGAGGAACACATTGCTAGCGATACCCTCAAACGAGTGAGAAATCTGAGGGAAAACCTGGAGATCCTGGAACGAGATTTTGGGACTCTTTGTCTCAGTGCAGAGGTGGCAGGACGACTTCAACGAGCAGATCAGGAACTTGTTACTGATCATATACGAGCATGCCTTCGGGACCATGAACGATTGTTTGAAGTCTTGAAAGGGCCTATCCTTCAGGTCGCACCTTCAACGGTGCAAAAAGAAGTGTTTAGAGAACGAGGCTCATCTAACTCAGAGGCAAGGGATTCAAGTACCCCTGTCACGAGTGCTGCAGATGATGCATTCTTTGAGGATGTACAAGCTGTAACGAATGTTGACGGTCAGGTGTCATCACAATCTGAACCTTCAAGTCAACCCAGCACCTCTGGGTAAAAGATGGAGAGTTGAATCTTAGGCCAATGACTGGCAAGTCTAAGGTTCAAACTAATAATGATTTAGTTTCTTCACCTATGCAGGATTACCAACGCACTTGGGAGAAACTAATTACCAGGCGAGGTATCAACCCAGAAAAATCAATAGTTGATATCTCTGAAAAATATCGAGAGTTTGGATGAAACCATGCAGCCATCCAAACGATGTTCAGGAATGGTATAATTTCGGGGCTCTGGCTTTGGTTTATAGTGTGGCACTAGCCTTCTCTGAAATATCAAAATTAGCGAAATGGATCAGAGAAGCTGTTTACGAAACTGGGCAAATAACCCACATTTGGCCAGAGGTGATATCTTGGAGTTGTATTTTTTCAGTGCTGCTCTAGAACCGGCGAAGAAAAGCTTCATTGAAGCTTTTCATTTTATCAAGCTGAGAAGACCAGATGGAAACGCCCTGAAAAATATAAAAATGGCGCTACCAGAAGGAATTCCAACAGAAGATGAAGTTTCAACCAGACGAGCGTGAGGTCTTTGGGTTTGACTAACAGAAATGGACAAAGTCAAATACTCATTCAAGTTCTTCCAGAATTCAGCCAGTGGAACTTTATTGCTGAATCTCATGACGGGAACCTCCACGAGATTTGCCGAAGAACTTTTTGAAACAAAAAGAGAATAATTCTTGGGAAAACAAGATTCCGGCAGGAAATAAGACTTAGCGGAAATTCTGCAACATGGCACAAATTGGCCGATGGACCACTCACGAGAAAAGTTGGCACATTCAGACACAGATGCCAGACCACGTGAAAGTTAAGGCGCACTCACAGGCGCACTCAACAATTATCAAGATTTGGAATCCGCATGTGAAGTCCGTATTCATGCCTATATAAAGGCACTCATTCAGGAAGTTAAGGACATCAAAAATTCTCCATAGTTTTCTGAGAATAAAAATTAGAATCTTCAAGCTTTGTAATATTTCAACTTTCGTAGCTTGGTAATCTTCTTTCTTTTCTTTCATTTGTAATCGTTTGTATTATTGTTCTGTTTGTTTATAGTTTATGTGTTATTGAGTCAAGCCTCATCTATATTAGAGGCTAAACAAGTCCGTCTCCTCCCAAAAGGAGACGTTTTAATGTAAGAGATGTTATAAGTATTCCAGAATAAAAATAAGGCTGTTGCTCAGCTATCTCCCAGATTTCTTTAAATCTTTTTTAATCTTGATTATACCTTACGCCCTACGGTAGGAAACGAATTAGGGTTGTGTAGTGCGGTTTCTGAAGGAGTCGGACAACTGGCATACTAGCCTCGCCCATGTGCTGAGGTTGAATGGTGAGGAGCCATTCGTAAAACAGTCTGGGGGCAATAAGTTTTCGACTGGTGGAAGTTGCGACCCACCTCACCCGGTGCCGTTATGATCAAAATGATATATTTCAGTTTGTTAAAATTTTATTGTACTACGGAAGCATGTTGGGCCTTTTATTTATTTTTAACATGATCTTCAAATCGGGTTTTGAATTATAATTAGACGAACGTTATATAAACTGTGAGTCCTTTGCAAAAGTATGCTCTTGGGTGCATCCCGAGATGACAAAAACTGAAGGATCTCATGTTCATATAATGCTACTATTTGGTAAATATTAGGATGAAAAAGATGATGAATAGTATATAAAGGCATACTTTGTTCTTTAAACATTTTCTAGGTATTAAGAATGCAATTTTATTAAAGATTGGTTGGACCGCGTGGACCACTTGGACCACATGGACCACATGGGGTTATTATTGTCATTTCAACCTAGAATGGACCTAAATCAACTAAAGGTTTTTCACTGGACTAGGATAGATTATGTTTCATGAAAGTGTATCGGCCCGTAATTTTCCCAAAAATTTAACATTATTTTTAAAATTTATTTTTAAAAATGCTATTTTTATTTAAATTAGCCGACATCGACTGCAGCAATGGCAGATTCAATATATTAACACAAAATGGAAGAGTTCAAAATTGAAGAAATATGAGGCACCAATTCTAAATCTGGTTCGAAAATTATATGTGTTGTTCGAAGAAGTGTATGATTTCTTAATTGTGAAAATCCTTGAAAATTCATCAATCATTACATTGTTGGGACAAGCTAAACAACAATTCTCAAATCAATAGGTAAACATTCACCTATCAACAAACCAATGAAGCACAAATATAGAGCAATATATCATCAAGAACGATAACCAATCAACACAATATTTTTAACGTGGAACACCCCTTCAACTTGAAGAGTAAAAACCACGAGCCCTACAAGACTTAATCAAATCCACTATAATCAAAGAGATACGAGTTTTTACAGCAGCAAGCGAACACAAATGCTCACCAACTTAGAGCAACTAATGATTCTCAACAATCAATAAAAAAATCAACTACCAAGAACAAAAGTTTGGTAAGAAATCACCAAAATTCGTAGCTACTGTTTCAGCCACCAGATCTGCGTCTCCGGAGCTCCAAAACCGGAACCCACCAATCAGAATGAAGACCGGTGAGTTGTGAAGGTGCTGTCCAAATTTCAGCAAATTCGGACCACGAATGAGCCTCCGATCGTCGCTTAGAAAATTCTGCCAGAAATGACTTTTGTTCTATTTTCAGAGAAAAAGCTACTGCCTGTCTAGATTCTTCAATTCTGAATAAAATTGGAATTCTTCCAAGTCAAAGACTACAAGTAATTAGTCTTTATTGGGCTTTGAAATGTAATGGGCTCACACCAATTTGGGCTGGACCCATCATACATTGAGTATTTCTTGTGGTTTTATTAAGTCCCAATGGTTGTTGTCAAAAGGCACAACCTTGAGGAAAAACACTTTGGAATTTGCATCCCTTCATTCGAAATCACCATTTCAAAATTGAAATTCAAGTTAACCATTGCTAACCACCAAATTCAAGTGTGTTTCTATTTTCAGCCTTTGTTGTGTATAGTTGTGGTAACTATATGCATAACGATGAAATTGGATACTATATAAAGGATCATTGTATTGATGATTTACCAGAATGCAAATGATGGAAACCAGCACTCCACACCTTGGCTCCAGAATGATCAGATAACATATACTTGAGATCTGAAGTAAAAATATTACTGTAGGCGCCATTCAGGGTAACTCGGCTTCTCACATGGCACAATTCAGGGTGACTCGGCTTCGCAGATCAATGTAAGATCTTTCTATCAATAAAGCATCCATGTTCTTTTCTTCAATTGTTAGAGAAAGTGATTTCTCAACAGCTTCCCAAGGCCAAATCTTGATTGTACCACCCTCAGATCCCGACGTCTATCTTCTGTTTCATAGGAAAAAATTGAAGACGAGAAGTACAAAATGCATATTTCCAAGACAATTGTGTGTTTATCACAGTTAAACACCCCCCCATAAGTTGTTTAAATATGAGCAAATGAGTATAGAAAAGAAGCTTGAAGATAAAGTTGTTCTTGCAAATTCTTAAGAAAACGTCTGAAAAATTTTTAACAGACATCAAATCTTAGGCATCAAAGAGTGGAACACACAAATGATCTCACCCTATTTCCATTTACCGAATATACGTTAATTTTAAATGATTCTCCAATAATTTTATTAATGGCTATGCACATCAAACACTACCTCCCTAGCCCCCCCTAGTATTCCATCCCAATAACTTTTACCGGCGGCAAATTGGCAAATGAAGATACTAGGTTTCCCAAAGTAACCAATAAAGGCAAAGCAAAGTATAAAAAGAACCTAAATTAATCAATGGAACAATCAAATTCCACATATTCAAACACCACAACTGTCTGCTCATCTTAAATTTATAATTTTAGAAACCAAACCGAAAAACAACAGAAACCAAATTTGGGACAGAGCAAAGATTACTTTTAAGAACTCAAAACAATGGATAGCACTCGCCCACAATGTGTTAGCCAAACTCATTCCCATAACTATCATTATTCCCTCTTCCGATGAAAAATCCATCATCTTCCAACACCTAATCTTCCCATCCTTATGCCCAGTTCACAGAAGAATGAATACACTCCAAAACTTAGACTCTGACCAATACTCAATTGCTACAATTACTATTTTGCAAATTCTGATGGATGAAAATTCATTAATCAAATCCAACGTTCCAAAAATCAAAACACAAATGCAGAAGTTACCAGAAAAAAAAAACTCAACAATCGATGGTAAGAAAAAGGTCAGAATTCAAAGCGTTATCACATGATTAACATATAATTTAGAATAATATAGCTACAATCATTCATCAAATGATTTTCTTGTGAACGCGTTATGATACGACTACAAAGAGGAGTAGTAGCAAGAGCCGCATGCAGATGAAGTTCATGACCATACAAATAGAGTCAAGGCTTGCTCCAGCAAATGAAATGGAGGATGCTCGAGGATGTAGTGGATGATGCAGAAGGGCAGTATGCTATGTAACAGATTGTGTAGTAGTCTGGCTAAATAAGTAAACATAGCAATGTAATTAGTAAGGTGTTAGTCTTGGGTCGAGTACAGAAGTTAGTTACTACAGGGACATGTATATAAAAGGAAGACTTGCATCATAGTTGTATTCATTCAACCAATTAATCAATAAACTAGTTTCTTCTTTCTCAAGTCTCTCTCAATTCCCAATCCCCAAATTCTTAATTCTTAGGAGATTGAGTGATCTCGAATCCACTCCCTATCACATTATGTCAGATAGTTTGTGGACGACTGCTCTTTATCAAGCCAAGCTTTTGGTTGACAGATAGAAGAGAAAAACAATAACTTGATGCAAAAATTTTGACAGCAAAAAGACTATAAAAACCAACTCGACACAACAACAAAAAAAGAAAAAAAATTACCTAAACGTGACAGCTAAGAGAGCGTCACCCTCTGATATAGATCAAGAAATCCATGCACAAGTTCCATCAAAGCATGCAGACGTGAGCTCATCAAATCAAAGGCATGAAATGGAAACGCATAAGACGAAAGAATACAGAGGATCGCTACCAATCAGTTGAAGAAAACTTTTGTCTTACTCATTTTGTTACTCTTTGTGTGAATTGGTTGTAACAACAAATAGATTTTATTCTTCTGATTAGATATTATTGGTAGTATATATAGCACCGATGGTTTTTTGTAATCACTATGACCATGAACATTTGTTAATGAAAAAGCATTTTTGCTACATCTTTTCTTTTCTTTAACTTGGTATCAAGAGCCAATGGCGGAAGCCACATCTAATATCGGTTCCTCTACTCAGCCTAACACCACGGCAGCTTCCAATTTCATGATCATCAATCCTGCAAATCAAGTAAACTCAGTCAAGCTTACTGATGAAAATTATTTACGGTGGAATCTACAGGTTCTTTCTGGGATTCGAGGTATTGGACTCGAATTGTTCATCCTAGAACAACCACCAGTCCCTTCTCGAGTAATTTCTGATGAAGGAGGCTCTGAGGTGGTTAATCCAACATTTATCACCTGGTGTTGACTGGATCAACTACTGTTTTCCTTCATGCTTGCTTCCATGATAGAAAGTGTACAAGCACAGATGATTGGGTGTGACAACTCCTCACAATTATGGTATCGTCTTTCACGACTTTTTGCAACCCGATCAAAAGCCATAGTTATGCAATATAAGATGGATCTTACTTTTGAGTGAATTTGATGTTGAAATCAAAGACAAGCGAGGAACAGAAAATAAAGTGGCGGATCACCTAAGTCGCTTGATTCATGTGACTGATACACCGTGTTTCAAAGAAGAATTCCCGGATAAACAACTCTCTGCCGTGCACGACATTTTACCATGGTATGCAAGTATTGCTAATTTTTTGGCCACTAATACTTTCCCTACTGGATTGAATAGGACTCAAAAGGCGAAAGTTCGAAGCGACGCCAAATACTATGTTTGGGATGAGCCATACTTATGGAAACATTGTGCTGAGCAAGTTCTTCGGCGTTGCATTCCGGGCAATGAGGTATCTTCCATACTCCGTTTTTGTCATTCACATGAGGTTGGTGGCCACTTTGGAGCAAAAAGAACGGCATACAAGGTATTAGAATGTGGATTCTTTTGGCCAACTTTATTTCGTGATGCATATAATTTCTGCAAATCATGCCATGAGTGCCAAAAGACAGGTAACATATCTCAACGAAATGAGATGCCCCAACAACCCATACTTTATTGTGAAATCTTTGATGTATGGGGCATCGACTTCATGGGACCGTTTCCACAATCTTTTGGCCACATTTACATTTTACTTGCTGTGGATTATGTGTCGAAATAGGTGGAAGCTTTAGCCACCCGTACTGATGATTCAAAAGTTGTTGCAGGTTTTATAAAGCATAACATTTTCTCTAGGTTTGGGACTCCAAGAGCAATCATAAGTGATCAAGGCGCCCATTTTTGCAATAGGACGGTGGAGAGTCTATTAAAAAGAAGTACCATGTGACACACAAGGTGTCCACCGCCTACCACCCGCAAACAAATGGACAAGCTGAAGTTTCAAATCGAGAAATCAAATCCATCTTGGAAAAGACGGTAAATCCCACTAGGAAGGATTGGAGCTTAAGACTAGATGATGCACTGTGGGCTTATCGGACTGCATACAAGACGCCAATAGGTATGTCTCCTTATAGACTAATCTTTGGTAAACCATGTCATTTGCCTGTAGAGTTGGAGCATCGAGCTTTTTGGGCCATCAAGCACTTCAACATGGCTATGGACAAGAGCGAAGAACATAGAAAGCTGCATTTACAAGAGTTGGAATAGATCCGCAATGATGCGTATGAAAGCTCCAAGATCTACAAAGAGAAAACGAAGACCGTTCATGACAAAATGATCTCGAGGAAGGAGTTTGTCGTTGGTCAACAAGTCCTCCTATACCTTTCCCGCCTTCGCCTCTTTCCAGGTAAACTACGCTCTCGATGGGTTGGACCTTTTATAGTAACTGCTGTTTTTCCTCATGGTGCAGTTGAGGTTCAAAGCCTAGCAAAAGATAAGACATTCAAGGTGAACGGACATAGACTGAAACCATACTATGAAGGTTTCCATGCCGCTAAAGAAGGAAAAATGGATCTCGAAGATCCACCAAGCATCACGTGATCCATGAACTGGCGTCGGGCCACCGACGTTAAACAGAGGCGCTGCTTGGGAGGCAACCCAAGGGGAGTTAGTTTCCTTTCTCCCTTTTATTTTCATTTTTATTGCTTTAATAGTTAGACTTTTCTCTTCTCTTGTATTTTGTCTTACATTGGGGACAATGTAAGATTTAAGTATGGGGGAGGGATTAGTGGTGTGTTATTGCTTTTCTCATACAAAAATACAAAAAAATCAAAAAAATTGAAAATTTTGAGCTGATAGTTAGTAATGAACACATGCTTAGAATCACTAGCCCATGATGAAACCTAATTGATATCATGCATGCTTTTGAACATAGGTGAATTGTTAACCTTGGAACACTTTGAACTCTAATGCAAATTTTACTTTAACTTAGTAGTTGAATATTTTGAGCACATTATTGTCATGGCTTGTGAAGTGTGCATAGCTTAGTGAAGATTGTGTGAATTTTGTGATAATCTTAAGAAGTCTCTAATACATGCTAGAACTTAACTACATGGTCTTTGAGGGATATGTCTAGACTACTTGCAAACATGAAAGTGATATAGGCGATCTTTGATGCGTTTGAGCCTTTCAAGCCTACCATGTAAAGAAAATCAATCACTAGTACCCTTTTTGAGCCTTAGAATGGCTGTATGCTAAGCATACACACGACCCCCATTTGACATTCTTTGACTAGCTTATCATCCTTCCCTAATGAGCCTAAATATGAATTATATCCACACCTTTGAAGCATGCACTTATGTATTCATTGATTCATATGTTTTGAGCTTCATTGTCAAAAGAATGAAATGCATGAAAGAAAAGGGATGCCTTGAAAGAATAATACAAATATGACTCCAAGGGGAGCCAAGGCACAAAAGAAGAAAAATGTTGAAATAAAAGTTGAAAAATTCAAGCAAGAAGAGATGCCTTTAGTGTGCATATCATCATACTCTCTTGTTTGATATACTTTTACCTTTCTTTCATAAGCCAATACCTAGCCCAAGCTACAAGCTAATAAAGACCTACTTGATTCGTGTTTGCAAAGTAGCTAAGATAGTGGAGAAGAGGGTGCAAGTGAGCTTATACTTTTGTTAGTGTATGACTTGAACTATTGTGGATTTGCATCTTTTGGATCTATAATTTGTACACAACACTTGTTTATGACCACACACGCACATTCACTACTTTGTTGAGTATGAGATGTTTAGAGATTGAACTTGTTCCATTATTAATTTTTCACCACCTTTCATTATTATGCATGTTTAAAATTGTTGAGGCATTAAAGTGAGAACAAGTTAGTTTGTTATGATGCTATGAGCCAAGCAAAAAGATTATAGTTTTATCTGATTTACTCGAGGTCGAGTAAAGAGTAAGTATGAGGGTGTTTGATGTGACTAGAAATAGACACATCTATTGCGCTTAATTATCTACGATATGGTATATTTTGATTGATAAATTGATACATATGCTACCTAATCGTATATTTGTGTAAATGTAGGGAAATGTGAAGAAATCAAGCTAAAATGATGAAAGAATGACTAAAGTTGAAGAAAAGAGGAAAAAACCAGAATCCAAGTCACATGTTGCTCATTTCTCCTCAAATTTCTATATGTTCAAGCCATGTTTTGGAAATGTGGTCCATAGAAAAGTTGTAGAACTTTGATTTATCTTCGTGTGGACAACAGATTCATCAAATTCGGAGTTTCTACAAGAAAGTTACGGCCAAAATACAAAACTCGCCAGAAAAATGGAGGACAGGCGTAATTACGCCAACGCTACGGCATGGACAGGCGTAATTACGCCATTTGGAGGCGTATATACGCCAGAAACGCGGGAAAGCATATGTTTGACACGTCATCAGGCGTCTTTACGCCATTTTTCTGGCGTAGCTACGCCTGTAGAGTTTTGGAAAGTGTAAAGACTTGATTTCTTTCCTTCCTACATATAATTTAACCTACCCATCAGCCTCCATACCTCATATACTCAAAAATTAGTCTCTTTTAGAGAGAATTCAGACTTTAGAAATAATTTTTAGATTTTAGAATAATTTTTCTTTCAATTTTTGTGAAGAACGCTCGAAGAACGAGGACGAAATCGACAAGCCGGAATCCTGCTTCCTTTTAGTAACTTTTTCTTTTCCTATTAGTTTGATGCTTTCTAGATTAATTTTGATTGTTTTTAATCTAGTTATGAGTAGCTAAATACTTTTGTGATTCTCGGTTTAGGAAAACGATACATTGGATGTTTACGATTCTTGTGAGATAAGTTTTGATTGTTGATTTTCTTTGAGTATCAATTGTTTTTTTGATTTGATTGTCATAATTGTTATGCATGATTGTTGGATTGATCACCTAGCTATCTTTCATACAATTTAACGCTAAATTAGATATCAAATACGGAATCGTTTGATCCCTCTAATTTACGAAGCAACTAAGATTAATTAAATTCCGCTTGTGAGTTTGTTAAATTCTTAGGAAAAACAATTGACTAGATTAAACATAGACGCTTGGATTATGTTGTTTAGATTCATCGATCACACTAGTTCATATGCTATCATCGATTTAAATCTTAATCGCTTGTATTTTGATTGATTGTTTGATAAGGGTTAAACTAGAACGCTTGGGCTACTTAACTAAACTTAAGGTGAGATAGGACTTTGATTATTGGATTAAACGTCCACGATGAATATTCATAAGAGAATTGAATCATATGTGAAGATCGATGACCAAGATAGTAAACACCAATTGTAAAGTTAACCGAAAACCGAGAATCGCTCTTTTCTCATAAGTTAATTCATCTAGTTTAATTTTGCATCATAGTAGTAGTATTATTCAATTGATTTCAAAACCCCCTTTTTATTTTCGTTTGCATAAGTTAACACAAAGATATAACCTTCCTCGTGGGATCGATCCCTACTCACGCTACTACATTCATTACTGTTATTAACTTGAGAGGGTTAATTTGGGCGTACGCGATAAACGCTACCAATCTCTACCTTAGTAGGTGTGATGGGTGTAGGGGTCTTAGTAGACTTACCTTTGTCGTGTGTTTGCACCTCTTCTTGCTTGATGTCTGCCTCGCCTTTCAACTCAATGTGCACATCATTCTTCTCAGTGACCTCCTTTCCGCTCCTCAACGTGATAGCATGGACTTACTCCCTAGGTTTCGTCTCAGTGTCATTAGTTAGTGATCCTTGTGCTCGTTCAGCTACGATCTTTGCTAACTGTCCCACTTGGAATTCCAAGTTCTTTATCGACGCCTCGTGATTTTGGAATCTAGTTTCCGTCGTTGTGATGAACTTGGTCAACAGCTCCTCCATGCTTGTCTTTGGTGCATACCCCGATGGTGGTTGGGGATAGTTCCTCGGCCCAGTATTGTACGTATTTGGGTAGGGGTAGGCCTGTGGTGGTCGGTTCCCTACAAAATTAACAGTTTCATTGGTTGTAATGAAAGGGTTACCTACTTGGCATTCAGTGCTCGGATGTCCTCCTTGGCAAAGCTCGCATGTAACAGTTTGAACTTGCATTGCATGCATGCTCAAACTATCGATCTTCTTGTTAAGCGCTTCCAACTGGGCAGAAAGGGCAGTGACTTCACTCACTTGATGCAATCCAACTTGTTTCTTTGGCACGTTCCTTTCAGACTGCCATTGACAGCTATTAGCAGCCATCTCCTCCAACAGTGTATAAGCTTCATCGGGCATCTTCCTCATCACAGTTCCTCCTGACGCTGCATCAATCATAGAACGATTATCAGAAAATAAACCGTTATAAAATGTTTGTACCTGCAGCCAGATAGGGAGGCCATGATGTGGGCATCTCCGCAGTAGATCCTTGAAGTCGTATTGTGCAAAAGTCGTGATGTCATTTCGCATCTTGGCCGTTTTGGATGTTGGAAAGAACTTTGACAAGAATAATTGTGCCATCCCATCCCACGTGGTAATCGAACCTGCAGGCAACGATTCTAACCAAGATTTAGCTTTATCTCGTAAAGAAAAGGGAAACAAACGTAACCTGATGACGTCGTCAGTAACGCCATTATGCTTGAATGTATCACAAATCTCCAAGAAGTTGAATGGACCGAATGTTGGATCATATGTATGATAGCAGGCTTGATCTCAAAATTGTTAGCCTGTATGGTTGGTCTCATGATACTCGACAGCGATCCATGGAATGCAGGGTGGGCATAGTCCATGAGTGATCTTGCAACTGGTGGTACCGGAATCTCCTTGGTATTAGCCATGTGTGCTCTTCCTTGCCTAGCCTCCTTTGACAAGTGCGTTCGATCTCGGGATCAAAGGGCTCAAGTGTAGGGTTGCTACTCCTTAGCATGCACCAAGAGATAACAATCTGTAACAATCAACCAAAAAGAACATAAACAGTAGAAGAATTGAGAGAATAGAAAAAAATTCGAAAAATAAGAAAATGAATGACTAAACTACAGTCAACTAATCTCGTTTGATATTATTAAAACTAGTCCCCGACAACGGCACCAAAAACTTGATCGCTGTTATTTTAAACAATATTTTTCAGTGTAGCGATTCTCTACCGCAAGTGCACGATGTCAAGTTTTAGTATAATGATAATATAAGTATGTCGAACCCACGAGGACTAGGAAATAAGTACCAAACTCTACTAGTTTAACTATATTTAGCCTACGAAAAATGGTTATGGTTAATTAACTAAATTGAGTAATTAACTCAAAAACAAACCCAAACAATCAATAGAGAATGAGAATAAAATCAATAGAGACAATTATTAAGACTTTTGGTTCACCTATGTAATCCCCCACAATTCGCCTATTAGTTAAGGTGACGAGTTTTGCCTAATTCACTTGTTATACCTTGGTCCGGCTATAACAAATCTAATATTAACGTAACAATAAGCCACTCTCGTATCCTTATTGAACAATTAATATTGTAAATCGATCTATGAAAACTTCTAGCCTTCGATTTTGGTAAATCTATTGCTATCACACATGTATTTGACTTTATCTCTCGATATCAGTCTGAAATCCACGGCATAAATCACTATATCGAATTTCAATTTTATCTCTCGATCTCAATTGTAATTTATTATCATTCAAGGATGGACAAACCCTTAAAAGCATGAAGAACAATGATCTATGCACTTAAGTATATAAGAATCAATCAAAACATTCAATTTAAATTATGGGTTCATACAAAGGATCCCCTTAGTCTTGATAACAAACTTAGCCTATAAACATATTCAAATAAGATGCAAAATTATGTTTTTCAACATCAAAAGCATAAGAAAATCAAATAGAAACAAACAAAGTTTAGAAATACGTATAAACTAGCGATGTTGAATCGCGTCGTCGATCCGTATCCATCTCTAGCTGCTGTTTTGTGCTTTGCTGTACGTGAATCTTCAACTCGTTGCTTTCTGTACGTGAATCTCTTCAACTCCTTGTTGTTTCCGTGAAAATCCCACACAGAATTTAGGTGAACATACGTCTCTCACTTCAGATTTTTCGCCTGTAACTCGTGCTCCTCTCGTTGCTGCTCACCTCTCTTATCTTCTGATCTCGTTCCTTTTTATCCTCTCTTCTCACGTTCCTTATCGCCAGTAGCTAATGCCTCTTGATAACACCAAAACTTGCGATGACCTGCTGCTATCAATTGAGAGGGGGTTCTCCTCTCTTTCTTCTTTAATACTCGAAATAACGACGATGGTAGCAGTACGTAGCCTCTGATATGACCTGAAATCACGAATTAACCGTGAGAAGGGGGGCCGGAAGTTTTTCCGGCGGGTCCCCTCCGACGCTCAAGTCAGGCGAGAGGATAAGAGAAAATATATACTTGTAAAGTAAGAAGATTGTGAATCATTCCAGAGATAATTGATACCCCAAACCTGGTATTTATAGGCGGAGACCCAAGAGTTATCATGCAACAAGGACTCCTTCCATGTTTATCCAAATCTTACCCAGATATGTTAAGATCTTGTGAATACAATCAAATCCCTGATATTGCTCCGCAGATCTAGGACTTACCTAGCTTAGGGGATTTAGTTTCCTGCTTGTGCACACGAACCAAGCCGGGAATGAGAAGAGCTCGGCCAACGAGCTCGGCTCTCCAAAGAGGTAGCCTGGCCGTTCGGCGGATGGCAAATAGGTGGGGTAAAACAGGTCGGCCAAACAGGTCGGCCAAACAGGTCGGTCAAAGGAAACAACACAGAACAAGAGGCGATGTCTTTCTGAAGAAGGCAAATAATGCACGTTAGATCAGGTCGGCTAGGCAGGTTGGCATATTTAGGAGGTATCACAGTCCCCCTCCCTGTCGAGCTGACGTCGCAGACCAGAAGTTCGTATGTGCTAAGTTTTCCCGAATAGCCGACCTTTCCTTTTAATGTTAGTTCTGTTTTACCATCCTTGTCTTTTTTGTATGGCGAAGCTTAATTAGATAGGACCGAGCGTGACGTAGCTCGGCCTCGTTTAATAATTTACCACGTAATGACCAACATTCATTAAAAAGGTAGGACCAAGCATGACGTAGCTCGGCCTGGGTTAATAAGTTACCACGTAATGGCAAACATTAAAAGAGTATGACCAAGCATGACGCAGCTCGGCCTAGGTTAATAATGTACCACGTAATGGCAAACATTAAACAGGTAGGACCAAGCATGGCGCAGCTCGGCCTAGGTTAATAATTTACCACGTAATGGTAAACATTAAATAGGTAGGACCAAGAATGACGCAGCTCGGCCTAGGTTAATAATTTACCACGTAATGGCAAACATTAAACAGGTAGGACCAAGCATGGCGTAGCTCGGCCTAGGTTAATAATTTACCACGTAATGGCAAACATTAAACAGGTAGGACCAAGCATGGCGTAGCTCGGCCTAGGTTAATAATTTACCACGTAATGGCAAACATTAAACAGGTAGGACCAAGCATGGCGTAGCTCGGCCTAGGTCAATAATTTACCACGTAATTGCAAACATTAAATAGGTAGGACCAAGCATGGCGCAGCTCGGCCTAGGTTAATAATTTACCACGTAATGGCAAACATTAAACAGGTAGGACCAAGCATGGCGCAGCTAGGCCTAGGTTAATAATTTACCACGTAATGGTAAACATTAAATAGGTAGGACCAAGAATGACGCAGCTCGGCCTAGGTTAATAATTTACCACGTAATGGCAAACATTAAACAGGTAGGACCAAGCATGACGCAGCTCGGCCTAGGTTAATAATTTACCACGTAATGGCAAACATTAAACAGGTAGGACCAAGCATGGCGTAGCTCGGCCTAGGTTAATAATTTATCACGTAATGGCAAACATTAAACAGGTAGGACCAAGCATGACGTAGCTCGGCCTAGGTCAATAATTTACCACGTAATGGCAAACATTAAACATGTAGGACCAAGCATGGCGTAGCTCGGCCTAGGTCAATAATTTACCACGTAATGGCAAACATTAAACAGGTAGGACCAAGCATGGCGCAGCTCGGCCTAGATTAATAATTTACCACGTAATGGCAAACATTAAACAGGTAGGACCAAGCATGACGCAGCTCGGCCTAGGTTAATAATTTACCACGTAATGGCAAACATTAAACAGGTAGGACCAAGCATGGCGCAGCTCAGCCTAGGTTAATAATTTACCACGTAATGGTAAACATTAAACAGGTAGGACCAAGAATGATGCAGCTCGGCCTAGGTTAATAATTTACCACGTAATGTCAAACATTAAACATGTAGGACCAAGCATGGCGTAACCAGGGCTGAGCTCGTCGTAAACGTGCTCCTGAGGTAGGGTGAAAACCCTTGCTCCTGGCGTAACCAGGGCTGAGCTCGTCGTAAACGTGCTCCTGAGGTAGGTTGCACACCCTTGCTCCTGGCGTAACCAGGGCTGAGCTCGTGCTCCTCAGGTAGGGTGAAAACCCTTGCTCCTGGCGTAACCAGGGCTGAGCTTGTGCTCCTGAGGTAGGTAGCACACCCATGCTCCTGGCGTAACCAGGGCTGAGCTCGTGCTCCTCAGGTAGGTTGCACACCCATGCTCCTGGCGTAACCAGGGCTGAGCTCGTGCTCCTCAGGTAGGTTGCACACCCATGCTCCTGGCGTAACCAGGGCTGAGCGCGTAACCAGGGCTGAGCTCGTGCTCCTCAGGTAGGTTGCACACCCATGCTCCTGGCGTAACCAGGGCTGAGCTCGTGCTCCTGAGGTAGGTTGCACACCCATGCTCCTGGCGTAACCAGGGCTGAGCTCGTGCTCCTCAGGTAGGTTGCACACCCATGCTCCTGGCGTGACCAGGGCTGAGCTCGTGCTCCTGAGGTCGGTTGCACACCCATGCTCCTGGCGTGACCAGGGCTGAGCTCGTGCTCCTGAAAAAGGTGATGAAGAGCTGGGATGACCTCCGTCTAAAGAGCTGGGATGAGCTCTACTGAAAAATGGTGATGAGCTTTATATGATGAGCTCTACGGGATAGATAATCATCTGAAGAGCCGTGGATGAGCTATAACGAATAGTTGATAATAGACTCCACATCTGTGAGATATGTCTCTTTCTGAAGAGCTGAGGTTGAGCTCTAATGAGTGGTTGATCTTCATTTGAAGAGCTGACAGATTAGCTCCCATGAATAGTTGATAATGACCTCTATATGAAGAGCCGGTAGATGAACTCTTTAAGGTAGATCTTCATCTGGTGAGCTTACGGACGAGCTCTCTGCCTATTTGATTATGACTTCCATATGATGAGTTGATGACGAGATATATGATGTAGATCTTCATCTGTAGGGCCGAGGATAAGCCCTACGAAGTAGACTCCAACTGAAAAGCTGACGGATGAACTCTCTGAGGTAGATATCCATCTGATGAGCTGAGGATGTGCTCTAATGAATAGGTGATGATGAGCTCTGTATGATGAGCTATTCATGATGAGCTCTCCGAGGTAGATCACCATCTGAAGAGCTAATGATGAGCTCTAGTGAAGAGCTGAGATGATCTCCACCTGATGAGCTGAGGATGAGCTCTACTGAAATAGCTGATGATGATTTCAGTCTGATGAGCTGATGATGAGCTCTACTGAATAGGTGTTTATGAGCTCTATATGATGAGCTCTCCGAGGTAGATCATCATCTGAAGAGCTGAGGATGCGCTCTACTGAAGAGCTGAGATGATTTCCGGCTGATGAGCTGAGGATGAACTCTTCTGAATAGGTGATGTTGACCTCCATCTTATGAGTTGAGGATGATCTGTATCTGAGCTTAGGATGAGCTCTACTGAATAGGTGATGATGAGCTCTGTATGATGAGCTATCCATGATGAGCTCTCCGAGGTAGATCACCATCTGAAGAGCTAATGATGAGCTCTAGTGAAGAGCTGAGATGATCTCCATCTGATAAGCTGAGGATGAGCTCTACTGAAATAGCTGAGATGATTTCTGTCTGATGAGCTGATGATGAGCTCTACTGAATAGGTGTTTATGAGCTCTATATGATGAGCTCTCCGAGGTAGATCATCATCTGAAGAGCTGAGGATGCGCTCTACTGAAGAACTGAGATGATTTCCGGCTGATGAGCTGAGGATGAACTCTTCTGAATAGGTGATGTTGACCTCCATCTTATGAGTTGAGGATGATCTGTATCTGAGCTTAGGATGAGCTCTACTGAATAGGTGATGATGAGCTCTGTATGATGAGCTATCCATGATGAGCTCTCCGAGGTAGATCACCATCTGAAGAGCTAATGATGAGCTCTAGTGAAGAGCTGAGATGATCTCCATCTGATGAGCTGAGGATGAGCTCTACTGAAATAGCTGATGATGATTTCAGTCTGATGATGAGCTCTACTGAATAGGTGTTTATGAGCTCTATATGATGAGCTCTCCGAGGTAGATCATCATCTGAAGAGCTGAGGATGCGCTCTACTGAAGAGCTGAGATGATTTCCGGCTGATGAGCTGAGGATGAACTCTTTTGAATAGGTGATGTTGACCTCCATCTTATGAGTTGAGGATGATCTGTATCTGAGCTTAGGATGAGCTCTACTGAATAGGTGATGATGAGCTCTGTATGATGAGCTATCCATGATGAGCTCTCTGAGGTAGATCCCCATCTGAAGAGCTAATGATGAGCTCTAGTGAAGAGCTGAGATGATCTCCATCTGATGAGCTGAGGATGAGCTCTACTGAAATAGCTGAGATGATTTCTGTCTGATGAGCTGATGATGAGCTCTACTGAATAGGTGTTTATGAGCTCTATATGATGAGCTCTCCTAGGTAGATCATCATCTGAAGAGCTGAGGATGCGCTCTACTGAAGAGCTGAGATGATTTTCTGCTGATGAGCTGAGGATGAACTCTTCTGATTAGGTGATGTTGACCTCCATCTTATGAGTTGAGGATGATCTCCATCTGATGACTAGGATGAAGAGCTCTTGATGACATCTAATTGCAAAGCGAAGGATGAGCTCATGTTAACCAAGATGAAGGGCTCTTGATGACATCTAATTGCAAAGCGAAGGATGAGCTCATGTTAACCAAGATGAAGGGCTCTTGATGACATCTAATTGCAAAGCGAAGGATGAGCTCATATTGACCAAGATGAAGAGCTCATGATGACCTCTAATTGAAGAGCTAAGGGTGATCTGTTGATGGCCAGGATGAAGAGCTCTTGATGATATCTAATTGCAAAGTGAAGGATGAGCTCATGTTGACCAAGATGAAGAGCTCATGATGACCTCTGATTGAAGAGCTAAAGGTGGTCTGTTGATGGCCAGGATGAAGAGCTCTTGATGAGATCTAATTGCAAAGTGAAGGATGAGCTCATGTTAACCAAGATGAAGGGCTCTTGATGACATCTAATTGAAGAATAAAGGCTGAACTCTAGTTGGAGAGTTGGGGATGACCTCCAAGCAGCTGGGGCATCTGATTAGTCTTTGGTGTCCCCTTAATAGTCATGACAATGAACGAGTCAACTTTTCTAAACTTATATACACGTTCGTCAGTGGAGGTTAGATCTCTTGCATTCACCATATGAGATTAGATCTTCCAAGTTCTTCTAGGATGTTAGATCTCTTGCGTTCACCATATGAGATTAGATCTTCCAAGTTCTTCTAGGATGTTAGATCTCCCATGTACATCTCCGGAAGTTGTTACTCATCTTTCTGCTATGAACCTCTAGAGGTCAACATGGTATTCGATCTTCTTCCTTTTCTGTTGTCAGTCTCTACGTCTTTGCTCATGTTTCCCACAGACGGCGCCAATTGATAACACCAAAACTTGCGTTGACATGCTGCTATCAATTGAGAGGGGGTTCTCCTCTCTTTCTTCTTTAATACTCGAAATAACGACGATGGTAGCAGTACGTAGCCTCTGATATGACCTGAAATCACGAATTAACCGTGAGAAGGGGGGCCGGAAGTTTTTCCGGCGGGTCCCCTCCGACGCTCAAGTCAGGCGAGAGGATAAGAGAAAATATATACTTGTAAAGTAAGAAGATTGTGAATCATTCCAGAGATAATTGATACCCCAAACCTGGTATTTATAGGCGGAAACCCAAGAGTTATCATGCAACAAGGACTCCTTCCATGTTTATCCAAATCTTACCCAGATATGTTAAGATCTTGTGAATACAATCAAATCCCTGATATTGCTCCGCAGATCTAGGACTTACCTAGCTTAGGGGATTTAGTTTCCTGCTTGTGCACACGAACCAAGCCGGGAATGAGAAGAGCTCGGCCAACGAGCTCGGCTCTCCAAAGAGGTAGCCTGGCCGTTCGGCGGAGGGCAAACAGGTGGGGTAAAACAGGTCGGCCAAACAGGTCGGTCAAAGGAAACAACACAGAACAAGAGGCGATGTCTTTCTGAAGAAGGCAAATAATGCACGTTAGATCAGGTCGGCTAGGCAGGTTGGCATATTTAGGAGGTATCACCTCTCCAATATTATTTTTGCTCCTGTACGTTGCTTGCTTCCTTCACTCTTAATCTGATCACCTTTGTTCACCGCTTCTGAAGTCCTCAATCTGCTCACGTAATTGAATGTTTCGTCCCCCTCCCTCTTCGTAAATCTCACGTCTCTCTCATTCTGTATTGTTGTCCACACTTCGATCTTCTCTTATCTATCCTCACGTTCAGAATGAATTTTTTCCCTGAAGAATTATGTTATTCACGTGTCTTCGCTTCTATCTGCTCACTTCTTTTTAGCTTCTGATATATCCTCTTATTTGTAATCTCTAATTTGCTCACGTCTCCTCTTTTTCTGAATTCTGCACGTGAATGTTTATCCTCTTTGAAATACGTCCCTTCCTCAATGATATATATTAGATATGGTCCCATTTTATTTCATTCCTTGTTCGATAATATCCGGTTGTGCTCGGTTTGATCTTTTTTCATTAATTAAACTTATTTTCTCCACTTTTATGCATTTGAACCTGGATTCCTGAAATATACAAATATATACCAAAACGCGTAATATTTCCAGGAATCACTATAAAAACGTGCATAGTCATATATCAAATTAAGTGTAAAAATCACACTTATCAAGGGCTGATGCTTCCTTGTTTATTCGAATAAAATCCAACTCTGTGATTTATGTTTTGGTGTACGTTGATGATATATTGATAACAGGAAGTGACACTGCTCAAATTCAACATCTTATCAGTTGGTTGGATACTCAATTTTCTCTTAAGAATCTTGGAAACTTGTCCTATTTTCTTGGGGTAGAGGTTATGAAATCATCACAGTCTTTCTTCTTATCTCAATCTAAGTATGTCCAGGATTTACTCACACGGACAAAAATGACTGAGGCAAAGTCCTTCCCAACTCCCATGGCTACTGGAGTCAAATTGTCATCTAAAGATGGTGAACCTTTCAAAGACCCAACACTCTATCGAAGCACAGTTGGTGCTCTTCAGTATCTAACATTCACTAGACCTGACATTGCATATAGTGTCAACAAAGTCTTTCAGTTTATGCATGCACCATTTATTCCCATTGGAAGGTTGTTAAGAGAATTATGAGGTATCTAAATGGTACTATAAATTATGGAGTTTGTCTAAATGCTTCACCCCATCTTAATTTGCAAGGATATTGTGATGCTGATTGGCGTAATGATCCCGATGATAGAAGATCGACATCTGGTTTTGTTTGGTTCCTTGGCAATTCCCTTATTTCTTGGAGTTCCAAGAAACAAAGCGTTGTATCTCGATCTAGCACTGAAGCTGAATACCGAAGCCTTGCTAATGCAACAACGGAGTTAATTTGGATACAATCCTTACTGTCCGAACTACAATTCTATTCTCCTACAGTACCTATCATTTGGTGTGATAACATAAGCACGATCTCTATAAGTGCGAATCCGGTTCTTCATTCCCGAACCAAAATGTGGAGCTTGATATTCACTTTGTCAGGGAAAAGGTGCTCTCAAAATCACTTTCAGTTCAACACGTTCCATCCTTCGATCAAACAACAGATGTTCTTACAAAACGGTTATCAACAATATCCTTTCCTCGACTTCGATCCAAACTCAACGTGGACATAAACCCGTCGCTGAGTTTGAGGGGGAATGATAAAGATCAAGAAATCCATGCACAAGTATTTCCATCAAAGCATGCATACATGAGCTCATCAAATCAAAGGCATGAAATTGAAACACATAAGACAAAAGAATAGAGAGGATCGCTACCAATCAGTTGAAGAAAACTTTTGTCTTACTCATTTTGTTACTCTTTCTGTTAATTGGTTGTAACAACAAATAGATTTTATTCTTCTGATTAGATATTATTGGTAGTATATATAGCACCAATAGTTTTTTGTAATCACTATGATCATGAACATTTGTTAATGAAAAAGCATTTATGCTACATCCTTTAACTCCCTCGTCCATGAAATTGTAAGCAAACATTAAATCATTTGCTTTTTTAGGAACCATCTGCAGTAAAACTCAGAAAATAAAAGCAAAACCGGTCACGTTAAAAATTGGAGAAAAAAAGTGAGAAAACATAACCTTTACCTATCAGGGGTCAGGGCCATTGCCTATCATGATATTTTGTCCCTGTTTTCTTTTTCTTTTTCTCTCCTTTGTTTGTTTCCCAGCGTATGATGGGTGAGAAGGGAGAATAGTGAAAGCAAAGAGAGATTTTAATCGAACCACAAACTAAGCGAGAAAGGAGAAGAGAAAAAAACTATCTTCCCATAAAATAGAGTTTTAGGCCTTAACGGACAGCAAGGCTAGTTTCAGGGCTGATTATTTAAATAAATAATATTTGTTTAACTATAATTTTGAAATATAATTTTTTTAATTTTAATTTTTATTTGACCTTTGTTTTTTATACGTATGTAAAGATCATTTACAAAACAAATCTTTAAATAAAGTTACAAATTAAAAAAAATATTTAACCAACACCATTTTTCAAACTATTGAAAGAGGTTTTGGGCCTTAATGGTACAACATGGCTAGTTTAATGGGGGACCCAATAAATTCCGTAAGAGTGCTAAAAATATTAAAATAAAAGTAGAGGGAAAAAAAGATTTTAAGAGGATAAAATCTAATTTTGATGACCAAACCCTAATTTTTAAGGTGCAAAAATTAATTGTTTTTTTAAAAATATTTTTATGTGATAAAATATTTTTTTTTTGCAAAGGGGAAATGCCCCTTTCTTGCCAATGAGGAATCTAGTATTTTTGTTTATGGGGCAAAAAATAATAATATAATAAATGAATAATAACTTTTTTTAATAGAGATCAAAATATAATTTTTTTAGGGGTATAATATTATTTTTTAGAACAAAATAAATATTTTTTGGAGAAAAATATTAAGAGAATACTTTTATTTTTTTACCCTCCCCAATGAATAAATCCACCTCTGCCCTTGCTCATGTGGCTCTGTCCTTGATGGTTTGCATGTCGTATTTATAGGTGAAAATTGGAGGTGTCAAGTGCATGAATTTGAATAGAGAAGAGGCGGAGACACGTATTAATTGGGTGGGGTTAAAGTGGGGTCTATAGCCCCACCCACATTTTAACATAAAAAAAAATTTATTATTAAATTTGGAAAATTTTATATTTTAGCACAACCCTTTAATCGATATAGTCTGTTAATACCAAGTTCAACTGGATTAGCCCCAGGTAAATTTACATCCTGGCTCCACCCCTAGAATAGAAGATAAAAAATCAGATTTTTTATTATTATGAGAGAATCAGATGTTTTGATACCCAAATATATTGCATTCTCGAATATAAATTACAAAATGGCCTAATAGGATATATATATTTGTAATAGTAGTCCCAAATTTTAATATTAAAGTCCCAAAAAAATTATTTTTAACAAAAATATTCCTGCATCAATGTTTTTTTTTACAAATATAGTCCCACAAAATTAATGTTCAACTTTGGACTACTTTGAAAAATAATTTTTGTGGAACTAAAAGTCCTTTTCAATTTGTATTTTAGATTTATATACTTCATGTAATAAATGTCTTAGTTTCTGGTCACTTTATTTTTTGGAAGAACAATAATTATTTTGGCTTTATTCCAAACATCATTTCCGAATAATGAAAAATCTATTCTAGATTTTTATGGATTATGAACATTATGGTTGCAATCTGTACTTTTTAAGTATGGAGAGGGGTTTTTTTTATATAACATTGGATTTAGAACACACGATATCGGTATCTATATTATCTACAACAAAATAAAAACTAAGCATTAAATCACAATGAATTGTGATATGCTACATGAATAATAGAGATAATCAAGTCGGGTCGGGCAAGTGCGTCAATATTCTCCAAGCGCTTCTATCGGTCAGAATGTCCTCTTTAAGCCCCTTGAAATCACAATCTTTGTATATAACTTCGAGCAAGTCTTCTTCGATCGTCCTCTCGCTACAGGTGCATTGTTGGGCCTACGTCGTACGTGACCAAACCAACTTAACCGACTTTCTTGCATATTCTCTTCTATACAAGTTATACCTACTTCAACTCGAATATCTTCGTTCTTTATTTTATCTACTGCACATCCAACGAAGCATATACATCTCTGTCACGCTCATCTTTTGGATGTGATTTCTATTGAGTGTTCATCATTCCATATCATACAATATTGCAGGTCTAATTGCGGTTCTATAAAACTTTACATTCAATTTTAGTGGGAAATTATGATTGCATAGAACTCTGGCGGCATTTCTCCATTTCAACCAGCCCGCCTGAATCATGTGGTTAATGTCACTGTCAAAATCTCTCCATCCTTTTGGATAACAAAACCTAGGTATCGAAACTTGGTGCTCATCGATACCTCTTGATCATCGAGTGCTACAACACATGGATCCCGAAAGGTACGACCACTAATTTGCACTCCATATATTCCGTTTTAGACCTATTGAACTTAAAACCCTTTGATTCCAAGGTTTGTCTCTCCATAACTCTTTGGCATTTACTCTTTCCCTGGTCTCGTCGATTAGCACATCATTGTCAGCGAAAAGCATGGTCCAATGTAATTCAATATTGTCTTTTGTTATCTCATCCAACAATAGAGCGAACAGAAAATGACGCAACGCTGACCCTTGATGCAATCCAATAGTGATCGAGAACTCAATTATCACCACACTGCATGTTCTCACCTAAGTCACATAATCCTCATACCCACCCTTCGCGCACTGACGCTCCGTTTTCGAACTGACGCATTGACATATTGCGTGGCGCTTTAAGAAGCACTAAGTTTTACTAATTCGTACATTGATGTTGTGGTCGTGATCTGGCACATTGAGTCCGTGTACAACACTTTACGACTAAGTTTTATTAAGTAATGTATTAAATTTTATTAAGTCGTGAAATTAAATGTTGACTTTTTAAATTCTTCGTAAAAAATATAAGTCAGTTTTAATAAATTCACGCTATTACAAAACATGTTGAAACATATGATATAGATAATATTTGGTTTCATTTTTCGATTCATTATCTTATAACAAAATATTAATAATATATTTTCATTTTCACTCTAAAATATATTTCCGGAGAACAATAAATATTCATATTATGAGAGTGATCGAATAAAAGATTTGAATTACTCTATAAATAATATAAAAATGATGTAAGTTTGTCAAATATGATGCGTATAAGGTATATTAACCTTTATTTCATCAACAATGTAAGACGCACCGTCACTCAATTTTTTGGAAAATTGTTGCACTCGCACATCCTCACTCGCCCGCGCACTCGTATCATGTGACTTAGATTTTCACATTGGATGCTACTCCATAATACATGTCATTGATTATATTGACATACTTAATGAGAACTCTTTTCTTCATCAAAGTTCACTATAATATCTCCACTGAGATTTTATCGTAGGCTTCTCAAAGTCTATATATTATCTACTGTATACAATATTATAACCCGAGCTCAGTAAGCTAATAAAATTTGTATTTTCAAGTGGTTTACAAGACTAGTCCATTTCCTTAAGGTTGCATTTATGACAAAAAAAAAATGCAACACTAAAATATTTGAATTTATTCATTTCACGTAAAATCTCATGCATGTATTTTAATCTACTTATACTACTAATAATTATTTGAAAATGTAACCTTTTTTATAGTACAATTCATTTTTAAGCACGTAATAGTTATTTACGCACGATGTATGTGTCATATGGTTGTGTTAGCGTAGTTGGTACCCCAACCGTCAGTGCCCTATAGAGTAACTACCCTTGGATATTTATATTTTTACCCATGTTTGATGAAATATTCTAGGAATGGCAACGGGGCGAGTATGAGACGGTTTGGCCAATCCCAGGACCCGCCTTGCTACACATAAAACTCAGACCCGCCCCGCCTGCTTAGACCCGCGAACCCGGCCGTTTTACCCGCCCCGTCCCGATTTCAGTTTTTTTTTTCTTATTTTTTTTAAAAAAAATTTAGCTAGAAATCAATTTTGAAACACTAAAGTTGAGTTTTGTGATTAAATTTCATGTTTTCTCTAGTAAATATTTATAATAAGCATTGTAAAACTATCTTTAAGCTAATAAATAGTTATTAATTTGCTCTTATTTCCTTCAAAATGTCCAATTTCTTTAACATGAACACATGAATTTTTATATAAAATTAAATAATGACACATTATTATTCAATCAAAGAAGTAAAATATATAATCAATATCAATTTTTTTTAAAAAAATTAAAAATGTATAGCGGGTCAGGTCCGGGGCGGGTTCGGCCAATCCTAGGACCCACCCCGCTTCCAAACCCGGTTGAAGCGGGTCCAGACCCGCCCCATTGGTGCGGGTTCAATACGGGTCCGGGTCTGGATCCGTCCCATTGCCATCCCTAAAATATTCCCATGTAATAGTTGTTATGCCCCTAAAGGTAGTTTTAGGAGCATCATCAACTATTCTTAGGGCAGTATAAACTACACACACAACATGTTTCTATAACCTTTCATAATCCTTAGATTTGTATCTTACAATTGTAATATTCACATATTCCTTTAATCATCAATTAAATAACTTCTAATATCAATTTTTTTAAAAAAATACAATTTTCAAATAGAAAAACTTCGTTCTAAACCAATCGATTTTTAAAAAAAATTCGAAGTAATCGAATCGATTTAAAATATGTTTTGAAGTTAATCAAATATGAGATCTTTAGCTCTAAAATAATAATTATGTATTTAAAAAATGTTATGAACAAATTTTATTTTCCAATAAACAATATTACCTGTACAGAACAACACAATTTGTCTGATAAAATTAATTAAAACTATAGTAAGTATACAGAATCATTTGATGTCAGAATAAGCCAACATAAGAAGATTCATTTACCCAAAAATAATAACAAATTCAAAGAAAGTCATGACTCATAAGTTAAAAAAAAAATATTTAGAGTGCATTTGGATCGAGTGATTTGAAATTATAAATATCAAATCCTTGATTCCATATACATTTAATCGTTTGGATAAGTTTTGTTGGGTATATTTTAAATCAACGTCTTTACTAATTTATGTAAATGTATTGGTAATTATCATGGATTTGAAATCCGAAGATAAGTCTTTCAAATACATTCTCAAATGAAATACATCCATTAAATGAAAAGCATCCATCCAAACACAACCATATGTTATATGGCTAACCGACCCCGTAAATTATAAATTTGAAATTTGAAATTTGAAAATATCAAATATCAAAATCTTGATCAAATAAGAGTTAGATTTCTAAAATTTCCAATATTAATCAATGCAAAATTATAAAGTACCTCCCAATTCAAGGTACACACGACTATATAACAAGCTTATAATTATGAGTTTTCAAACTATATCATGGACGCATGACTGTAGGAAGCATTTCCAAAGGGATTCCGGTAGTGCTTTTAAACTTACGATGTTATACTCGTACATAAATTTTATATAAGATGTTGGAGTAAGGTTCGGTTTTTCGGATTCCGACCTGAACCAACCAGGTATTTCTTAATCAGGATGGGATATTTGTGATTCGGGTTTGGGTTCGGGTTAACCAAACCAAATTACCCAAACATACCCGATTCCCACCCCAACTAGGTTCTACAAGAAGTGAACAAACTCGATGGATTGTTGCATTGTTTTTTTATGGCTTTAACAAAAAAAAATTGGTTCTCTCCCCAATACATTTTGGTCTATAAAAGATCGAATCCTATACACTGCATGGTTTGTAAATGATTCCAATTTAATGAATTTGGGATACCCGAATCCCGATTCCCACCCCTAATTATGTATATACTTCTACAAAAACCGAATAGCATCGATGTTTATTATGAAATTCTAATATGTAAATTCCACCACTTGCACTTTCTTTCACTTAGTTTTCCAAATATTCATCCATCTTTGGATACAAGTATTCATCTAAATTTTCAAATCCCACAAAGTCATTCAGCAATAAGCGCTAAATAGATATCTTGTTTCATCCTAGACTTACTAGTTTGTTTAACCGAAGTTAGACTCCAAGGTAGTGAGTTCTGCATTTAAACAGTGTCCCAATTCGGAATATGAGCAGAGGCCTCATTTACCATCTTTACCAGCGTGACCTGCAAATATAAAAGATGAATCAGATTAAAACAACGAAAAATCACGAAACAATGGTTTCTTATGTTATGTGTTAAATGAACTCATGAATTTCTAGCATAAAAGCCAGAAATAAACAAGATGTGAATCTTCAAAGCCTCAAAAGATTCACTTCATGAGAACTAAGTTTTGATGTGATACATTTTCAATATGAATTCACATAAACAATCTTTCCAACAGTCTTTCAAGATTGGTAGTTCGTATAAACTTCGGTTTTATACACGTCATGCAATATCTTGAGAACCCCAGAGATTCGAAAACTGGTTGATTTGTCGCCATTTACACTTCGGATGCATGCAGGTGAGGATAAGTCATGCTTTTGGATGCACATCGATGGAGCATTAACCTTTTTCTGGACCTACTCAGTGGTGTTAATTCTGATAAGAATATCATATTTTCGAGGAGCAGAACTCCTAGGTACTTGAATTGGCAGCTTACTTGTGCCGGTTAATTTTTCAGATTAGAAAGGAAAGAAAGTCTGCCCTATTTCGTAAGCAGCTGGATCCATCCAGCCAGGGGTTATAAAAGCGACTGAATCCGTCTACTGATGATTTTATGCTGCAAGTTATTTTGTTATATGATTTTGAAGCATAATGGCATCTGTTTTGGATGCATTTGCATCCTAAGATTGCATCCTTTTGAGCTTTTATCTTGTATAGGTTGAAATAGCAGTTTTCATAATCTATGTTGCAATTCTAAAGCATAAATTTAATTAGGGACAATATCTTGATTTTCTTATCCTAAGAATCCCAACCAATAAGTATATCAAGATTCCGCAGTTTAATCACAAAATCCCTTATTGTTCATTAGCATTCGATCCATTAGTAGTCATATGCTTTGGATCCTATTGTGACCATCAACCATTATGGGCTTTGATATGGGAGGTCTGATGGAGTGTATGATGAGCTGAGCTAGCTCATGAATTGTTCGACTCGAGTCGAACTAAAAAAATTACACATCTGAAAACTCCTGAGTTAGCTAGCGATATTTTCATTATTTATTTATATATTGAACAAATGGTATACATTATATACAAATCAAATATTATCTATACGTAAGAATTAATTAAATTCATTTTCATATGTAAATTTTCTTTATTATTAAACTAATAATCCAACCTTTCTTCATAATGTAGCGTAAAAGGCCTTATTTGTACTCGATTTTGAATCAGATAATCTGTAGAACTAGCTCAATGAGTGATTTGAGCTTGATTCAAAAATATGAGCCTAAATTTGAGCCTCTAAACCTATGGATGCTCGATTTGTTTACACCCGTAAGCTTTGACAGAAAGGCTGATTAAAAATGATTTCATTTACCTCACGTAGAAATAAGCAACAAAATAAAAATAATGCAGATATCATAACATGACATGACAATTGTGCATTCTTACCACACTTTCGGGAACACCTGGAGGGGGCATGGATAGATTTCGAGGTGGAGGGCCATCACTGAATGATCTCTTGTCAAACCGCCACTCTCCAATTTTGCCATAAGTTAGTTTACCCTGAGACACCGACCACTTTATGCATAAAATATATATGACCAAGAAATTAAAAGCACGAAAATCTTGTTTGTTTGAAAAGTGTCAACATCCTCATTGAGAGTCGCTTCTCCACATAATGGGACAGTTATTACAAACATTTAGGAACTTACTAATTTCTATTTACTAGATGAATGGTAAGATACAAAAGGCTTTACCTTCATGTCATAGTCACAGCCATAGGTGTAATGAAGAATAAATTTATTACCAGTTTCCAACTCCCATGGCGGCTGAAACATCAAAATTCAAGATACTTGAAGCTGAAGACAATAAAACAAAGAGATCAGCAGCTTAGCTTGTGAAGTACAGTTTGGAAATAAAACCTGCAACATAAAGTCTTTCCGGAGAATATGCTGCACGCCGTGAAGAGCAGAGGCCACAGCATATCCATACCTTTGTTTGACATTGAACAACAAGAACATTAGAAACAAAGCTTAGTCTATAAAGCAGCAAACTCAATACCAAAGCCATAAAGGGAATGTCTCTTAGATCAACTTACATTTCAAGAACCCATCCGAATTCTTTATCCGTCTCTGGATCAGTTTTCATTTTCAAAGAGACGTTCATCCACGTAGGTGCGATTTTTTCCAGCAAATCCTGGTGTTATAGGAAATAAACAAATGACTGAGGCATCATAACAATCAAGAGCCATCATTATATCAATTAGATGCAATCATATTTATCTCAGTAAGTTCAGGAAAACCAATAGATGATCACCTTTTTAATAATAACTGGAGAATTTCCAATTGGATCAATGTTTTCCACCGGACCCATCTCCTCTGGGAAATATTTTCGTATGAGTTTTGTATTTTTGACAGGTTCGATGTAGAAAAACGGAAATGCAGCTGGAAGTCCTTCACTTCCCAAGTTGGGGAGTGGCTTTAAGAATATGTGATCAGGTTCTGCCATCAATATATAACTGCAGCAGCAGGAAAAAACAGAAATAATTTTCTTGTGTTTATGACACTTAATTCCCACTTATCATATTTAAAAAGCATGCTCACTCTTCTTCAATTGTCACCTTCTCTAACCATTGCACAAAAGCCCATGGTCTGTTCAAGACAATATAACCCTGGATACACAATCTCAAATCATTTCAAAGAACCAAAACTACACATGGTTTGTTAAGAATTATTTATACACCACACTAAAACAATGAAGCACTCCAAACGATTTTTCATGTAACCATGAATTCATTTGACGTCCTTCAACTACACGTACAGTTATACACCACAGGAATTAGACATCAAAGCCAAGAATAAAAGCATATTGACGGGGTAAAACATAACAGGAGTTTATGAAAATAACAAAGGATAAACTTCTCACCCGGTCCAAACCTGGAGGAAGAGGATCAACCACAAACGAAGGGATCTCATCCATCAGGTTGTCAGGTGTTCCCGAATGAAGAACTCGAGTGAACTTTCCCATCTCCGATCCTGGCAAATCCTTATTCTTCTTATACCAATAGTACATAACACGACTCTGCCATTTGCTGTACGGTGAATCAGTTGCTGTGAGGGCTATATGAAAAAGTATCCGTTCCCTCTTGGGTTTTTTCGCATTTTCTGGCATCTCAATCACTGGATCAATAAGAAGTTGACTATGGTGCACAACATGATTCGATTTTTGCGGATAAGTGCTCCGGTGACGTATAACCATTGTAACAAAGTTATATGTCAGAAGAAAAACACCAATAAACAAGAATACAAGGAACACACGTCCTTCTCGCCCCATAATTTGCCTCCCGGGCATCATAAAAATATGATCTGGTGAAACCGTAAACCAAACTATTTATTATCAGTGAAATATCTTGCATGAAATAGAAACAATCGTTCAAAAAAATTCCCTCTACAGAACAGGGCCTTATTCCATTTTAATACGTTTGATGGAATGTCGATTCCCCGGGATTCATACTAGAAAAAGCTACCTGCAAATGCAAGATGATTGAGTAAGCTTGTTATGAAAAATGCTTTAATCTGCCAAAAATAAAAGAACATACTACTTAAGGGGTCGTAAACAGACATAATATTAAAACCAAATTTCAATAAAATATAGAAAATTCAACTGGAATCAATTGTCTACGCATATTTATTACCATTTTTGTACTTAAGAAAACAAAGTCAATGACTTTTGATGGGACCACTAATTTAAATTTCAATAACAAATCGGGCTATGACTAGTACTGTAATGTGAAATTAATGGAAAAATAAATGGCAGCGAGACAAGTAGAAAGGCAAGTAAATTCTTGATTCTTCCACAAAAACAACAATAATTTCCAATTCAAATTCAAATAATCCACTAACTAATAAATCCCACATCCAAACTCAAATTCAACAGTCCAAAACACAGTGCAGAAACCATCTCACAACCTTTCACAGAGATGACAGAACATAACCTTAATTCTTAATAAGATTTTTAGACAAAATACACAAAAACATCTGATAACTATCACAGAATATAACAGAACAAATAAAAAAAAACCATATAATCTCATATTGTACAATCTCATAAAGCCAACTTTTCCCACGTACAAACTATTTCAAACTCAAAATTCAAGAAAGAAAGCCACAACAGAAAATCAAAGGTTGAAAGACTCACCATTACGCCAAATTTCCGCAGATAGTAAGATGATAAGGGTGAATTCAGTTCTGGGCCAATCAAGAAAAAGGGAAACCTTTCAACAAAGAAAAAAGGTACCCAATACAGATAAGCCAAAGCAAGAAAGGAAATGACGAAAAAAGGAGAATAAATGATCGTTCTAAACTGAAGTTGGATCAAGAAGGGATTTCAAATAGAGGGAGGGAAGACAAAATCAGCAAGAAGTGACACCGATTTGTGTTGTGCTGTAAACGGATGCAAGATGAATGAACCAAAAAACCTACGAAAATAACGTCTGGACTGTGCTCGATGCTGTCGGTGTCTGAGCGAAAGCGTCGTGAAGTGATTCGGGGCAATTTCGTAATTTAAATAATGATATATCGATCATTCTTCGAAATTCGACATAACCAAATTATAAAATGAAAAAATTACGATTGGTTGTTTATCGAGAAATAACCTCTAGATAGAATAATAATGGATTGGCACTCCATTGTTGACGGCAGTTAGCGTAAAACATCGATATATTTTTTATATGTAGATATGGAGGATTTGATCTGTATAATCTAGCTCACTTGGTGGAATAAAGTTTTGCGTGATTGAGTTCACTTTGTTTCCACTTGATATTCGTGCTAAAGCTAAACTCGTTGCCATTTTAACCTCTCCTCACGGATGATGTTGACTCTTTTTCTCGTAAAGCAAATCTAAGGACCCTGGCACTATTTCTTCAAATTCCCACGATATTAATCAAATAAATTCACCATATGATGAAAATATCAAGTAAATATTCATGGTCAATGACAAAATTCTCACATAATCAAAGAAAATAATTTGACCGTTGGTTATGCAAGCCTCGATTTGATCGTTTGGTTATGATCTCCTCGATAAAACTTAAAAAATGAGGAAATTAACTTGAAGGATTGACAGAAATGAGAAGGAAAAATTCACTAATAAATATGACTACGTAGTTACGCTATTCAGAATTGAAATAAACATCATATATCAAAGGAGTGCAAAGAAAGTTGGATGAACTAGTAATCTAAACTAAGAAAACTGGAATAATACAAGCTAAAATGTAAAGGATTAAACTAAAATCCAAGAGCTAAAACTCGTAGGAAATTTGCCTGAGTGTTTTTGAATGTGAATGTGTGAGAGAGTTCCTGCTGGGGTGTACGTGGGTGGTGTGAGTGTGTACGCATGAAAAAAAATCATCCAAACAACTACATGCAGACCACAACTGCACAACACGTATACAAAATCGCGCAGTTTGGGTGGGTTGGGTACTGGCGGATGCGGGTGGGTGCGGACGGTTAGCCGATCAAATATAAATCAATTACAGTTAGTGTATTGTTACAAGTTCTTAAACTATGGTATTTATTATCGATGATAATAAAACCAAACTGAAGTTAAATAAAATGATAGAGCAATATAAAACAATAGAAACTTAAAATCACGTGAGCAAAATATTATATGAATCATAGTTATCAAATCCTTTACAATTGAAAATCAAAGATAGTTAAAACGATAGATCATCAATCATATCAACGTCATCCTAAAAATTATATATATTCGAATTATGTACTAAAACTAAAACTGAAAAAGTTATCTCACAATATGAAACAAAAAAATATAATAAATTAAAGTATCAAAATCTTCCATCATCAAATTTTGATACCAATATCTTTAAATATTTATTTTAAAAGGGTAATTCCTAATTCCAAAAAATAAAATAAAAAACATTTATTCTTACTACAAAATGAAGAATGAATCAACACTATTTTTTGACAGAATAAATTATATTAAAAAGATAAGTACTAGTTATACTCTAAATAATATACAAGAAATTAGCAAATTGAAAGATTGATGCTTTAAAAATTGCAGTTTGCAACTTCAACTTCTAAAATATTTAATTTTATAATTAAAAAAATCTTTAATAAATAAATATGCGGGTGGGTTGGGTGAGTAGGCGTGTGGAAGTGCGACAATCTACTATCCACCCACATAATTGCGAGTTGCTTAATTTTTCAACTGCAATACTTTTTTCAAAAGTTAAAACGGGCTGATACGAGTGAATGAATATGAGTTGCGCAGGTAGATTGGATTGTATGGTTTTTTTATACACACCTAGTTCCTGCAATTGATTTCAATTCTCCCTTTTGTTCAAGATTTATCGGCCGTTTCTCCCTCCAGCATGCTCGTGTACGTGACTTAGTGGGTAATGGATGATGCATTATGGTCATGATTTGGTCATATATTCAACTATTACATCATACTTTTCTTTTATTAATTTCTATATGGGGGCAACACAAGTAAATTCCCGTACCAATTAAATAACTTTCATAATAGATATTTGAAACATAACCAATAAAATAAATTCACTGTAGATAGATGTTATAATACTTACAGCAACCAAACTTTTTAACTAATTCTTTATTGTTTACTTGCTTCTTTTTTATTAGAAATTATCAAATTTTAATTTTTTTCAATTATCTAGTACATTAGCGCTTTCTTAGAATTTGTTCAAGTATTTATATACTATTTGGATATATGATGCACTGACACTCCTAAAAATTACTCGGTGCAGTGTCAAGACACTTTTAGGACACTGTCGCTCATCGGACAAGTGTCGAACACTCCACGGGCCAACGTGGGTTGTCCTTAATTTTTTTAAAAAATAAAATCGGACCAATATCGGACACAGCCGATTAGCGTGTCCGATACAAAAATGACACTTTTGGGGGTTAATTGTACAATTTAAAAAGTTTTTGGCTAAAATAAACTTTAGATATGTAGGACTGTCGATCGTAGCAAATTTACCTTTATAAAAGAGTAATGGTGTGCATACATAAAAAGAAATAGATGCAACGAGCCCTTGGCTCAAGTAGTACCAAGATTCGAGACCCCAACTCCTCCCCAACTCAAAAAAAAAGAAAAAAGAAAAAAAGAAAAGGAAATAGATGCCCCCTTACAAGTATTAATTGGTAATATAATAATCAGCAGAGAGTATTTCAATCCCTAAAAATGAAATTAACTTGAAAATAAAGAGTCTATTGTGCAATATCATTTGAAATTAAAACGCAGAGTATTCCACCCATGCAAAAATCAGATCTATACAACAACATAAACTTTAACAGTACACTAGGAATGTAATTTCTGAAATGACATGAACCTACATCAAGAAATCGAAGCAACCTGTCAGTAAGCTGGTTACTTGGTTGACGAATTCGTACCTCGTCTCACAAAGAGCTTGCTTATGTCCTCAGTAACAACATTACTCCTACAAAAATTCCATTCATGTACCGGTAAATATGCGTTCATCTTGATGATGTAGCATGTCTTCAGGGAGAACAGACTAAAAAAATAAAACCCACCTTTTAATTTTACCAGAACAAAGGTGGGAGTTATGGACGCTAATAAATGTTCACATATATCGGCATCTGTTGATAAAATTGTTGAATTTTAAAGCAGGGGAAATAAATGGAAGAGAGAATACTATACATTGCAGGATTTAAGTATGGCTACCACCATTACACAAGATCGCTATGTACTTTATAAAATCATTAGAGTTTTAGGCCTCACAACAATTTGCATGGGGATATAGGCCTATGCCATCTGTTCCTCCATTCACTATATTTCTTCTACTTTAACGTGCAACAAAAACATTAGCAAGATTGATCCTTTTTTCAGTCGAGGTTTGTGATATATCCAGTCAGCTTACTGGGGGATCTTCATTGGGGCACAGTTTCGAGCTTTCACATAGTATATTTATAGGTTCTCATTTTGGGGATCAATCAATGCTTAAGAGGTCCAAAACCAATAAAGGTTCCTCTTACAGACCAATACCTAACAACCAAAAAAACAATAGGAACACAGATCATACAATATGATATTCCAGTAAAAAAAATTCAATTAATCGTCATGTATATGAAAAAAATATAGGAATTTTTGTATGGATTTGTATCTTTGGGTATAGCAAGCAAAGTAACAAATGACATAAAGGATTCAATACCGAGGCGAAAGTTCAACTCTTTGTCCTTGAAATGATATTGTCCCGTTATCGTGCTAACAGTTCAACGACAATTCGTTTCCCAAGACACAACGAGTATGACTTGTGATAGGAGCACTCCAAATCATAAGTCCTCAAACCACAAAGGTTTAAAGACACTGAAACTATGAACAAGGAAGATGATAAACAAGATGCACATATTTTACTTTAATCTTGTGATTAATCTCTGAAAAAAGTATGTTTTAATTCACTTAGTGGTTGTTCTATTCATACTTGACCAATGGACATCACTAAAAGACATCATTTGATAGCATTACTTCATGAAAAATTGCACCCGGACGCGAATGGACACACAATTTTGAGAAAACGTCATGTTAATTTCCGTGCAGAATGCTGGGAGCTCGAGCGCCCAGCCCACTTCCCAAAAAATTTGAGTGCTACCCGACTGCCCGGTTTTTCCCGGGCATCTTTTTTCTCGTCCGTTTTTTCCTTTATCAAGTATTTGACTTTTCCATGCTTCATTCAATTCATTAAGCACGTTTTCCCAACAATCCCCCACATGAATTAAAGTTAATGAACGAATGCAATGAGCGCCTTTAACGAATCGTTATAGCATCTGGAGAGGTAGCTTGCAGCTTTGAACCTTCTGTAATAGTATTCAATCGGATTTAACTTAAAGTCTTGAACTATTTAGTTGTTTGTGTAAAACAAGACATTTGAACCCACACCTTAACAACTCTAACCTTCTTACTGGTTTTTATTGTCAGAGCAAGAGTACCGCTCGAGAAGAACGGAAAGAGAAAGATTGAAAACATGAACTCCTTTCTGTACGTTTCGGCCATGGTCCACGCTGGTTTCATAAATGCTTTCCAATTTTGAAGCGGTCACACTCAGCACTTACGTAGGTGATCTCTAAAAGAGTATCCCACTATACTCCAAAATACCCATATATGTATTAGGAATCATCGTACCCTTTTTTTCAGGCTACACCCCTTATCATAGGAATGCGATGGAGATTGATCTCCAAGGTGTTTATACAATCTCATAATTTAGTTGCACCTTTTGAACCTAGATCTTGGGATCTCCAGTCAACAAGGTTGGGTATCTACTATGAGATTTTGGTTATAGGGTTTTAACTTCATTCCCCTCGATAAACTATTTACATGATCTCTTGGTTAACCCTTCATAAGCGGATCCACGGTTTTCTCACATAACCAATTAAGATTGTCCATAGAGATCATTAGCATATGGTATTATGTACCACTTATTTGTCGTGACTTACCATAATACATACTACATTGTGCCCTTTATACAACATATTGGCTATCACAATGTCTTTAATTGCAGTCACAATTTCTCTCCAACTTGGAATTTCTTATAAGAAACCTTGAAGTTATTCGACATCTTCATCCAATGCAACTTTATTATAGCGACTGCTATTACTTAGCCAACAAAGAATTTTCTCACTTAACAAAACAATCGAAGTCTTCCGACTTCTTCTCCGCTTTATCTAGCACTATGAATTCTGAAGTCATAGTGAATGAGCTATACACTTTTGTTTAGAGAATTTCCTTCGTTTCATTTTCTATGAAACAACAACATTACCTATGATTAACACATAACCATTTTATATCAGATATCGAATTCATATCAGGATCGAATTCTAAGAGTTATAGCTTACAAAATTTGAAACTAAAATAAATTCTCGGTTTTAATTCACAATTCAAATTTTAAGCGCTTTATTCTTAGAAAATCCAAGTTCAAGATTTTATATCTTACAAACTTGAATTTTAAGGTCAAAGCTTAAAAATTTGAAACTAGAATTAAACATGAGAATTTGTCTTGGAAACTTCAATTCCAATTTGACATTGCTGCATCAGCATTCATCATGTCAAAATGTTCCATCAACATTTTTTTCGCTGTTTTGATGATCTCTATATTGCTTCTCATAATGAGCATATCATCAACTTACAAACATACTTACATATGCTTCATGTGTGTCTCTTTTGTCACATTCTTGTTTTGACAACATAGTTTGTCAAATTTCTCATCTCATTACTTTCACACTTGTTATGACTTACTTCAGTTAAGCACCCCCACACTTTCAATATTTGTAGGAAATTTTGTCCTCGACTCATAAGGATTTTCATCATGACCTAAGTGTGGTACTTAGGATATGGTTAACCAATAGAATTGTCGCCCCACAATTTTGGGTAATCTCGAACTTATCAAGTTTGCATTGGCGTTCAACTTTCAAGTTTCAAATTCTAAGCGATATTTATTTACAATGCAAAACTCATTTGCTTTATTGGTCTTCAACATCATTCTTATAGTGTTCAAACACTTTCATGACTTCGTCTTTGCTTCGTAACAAATATTCATAACAATATCTTGTGCAATAATCAATAAAGTAACACATTACTTTTTCCTACACATCTAATTTGCACAAACTTTCGATCACAAGCATCATTGTGAGTCACTTCTATAGATGTTACATTTTATTCATCAAATGGAATGACGGTTTGTTAACTTATCCTCTACAAAAGTCCACACATATGTTTTAAGTTAACTTCTACAAAAAGCAACAATGTGAATTATGCTTTACATGATTTAAACAATCAAGCCACAAATCACAAGATTCAATCAAATAAGTAATAACATAACTTTATTGCTTTCATAGACATAGAATCGTCTTTACATTCAATCGAAAAAGATTCTTCATATAACCTTTTTCTTCAAACACTAAGTTTGTTTCATACAATCATTGTCAAAATCAAAATATTAATCAAGCGGTAAGCATAAGATCAGATAAACCGTCTGATAATTCGTCATCTTCGGTTATATTGATTCGATCTTTTGTCTTCCCTTGATTGCCTGTTGCGACAATCCTTGGACATATGATTGGCTTTCCGCATTTATATCACTTTATTTTGAACTTTTTAGCCTTCCCACCCTTGAAGGCTTTACCATCAAACTTTTTTTTGTTCAGGTATTTTGTTCAACCAAGTTAGCTCTTGCTTCCATATGATGCTTTACTGCATTCCTTTCGGAATTCCTATTGTCCTCATCGATTCGTAGACGAACTACAAGGTCAAGACTCATCTCTTTCCGTTTATGTTTGAGATAGTTCTTAAAGTCCTTTCACATTGGAGGTAATTTCTCAATCATTGCGGCCACTTGGAAATGAGTCACTTAGAATCATTCCATACGCATGAATATCTTGCATGATCACTTGTAGTTCTTGCACTTGCGCCATCACTGGCTTAGTATCGACCATTTCGAAGTCCAGGAATCGTCAAACAATGAATTTCTTCATGTCGGCATGCTCGGATCAATATTTCCTTTTTCCAAAGATTCCCAAAATTTCTTTGCGGTTTTCACAAGGCAATTTTACATTAGGCCGTTTAGAATGTAGTTCTTACAAAGGAAATCACTATGATTCCAAACATCAATCGTAGCCCTCTTTTGGGTGTCGGTATCACCATTTTCAATGGTAGGAGCATCTTCATTTAAAAACCTTGCCAGACCCAAGGTTGTCAAATAGAACATCTTTTGTTGCCATCTTTTGAAGTCATTTCCAATGAAATTCTCGAGCCTTTCTCCGTGATGAACGGAAGTCGTTCCACTCGATGAAGCCATTTGTTACAAATATCGTTTCAAGATTGTAGGAATATTTTTATGGATTTGTATCTTTGGGTATAGCAAGCAAAGTAACAAATGGCACAAAGGATTCAACGTCGATCCAAGAGTTCAACTCTTTGTCTTTGAAATGATATTGCCCATATATGGTGTTAACGGTTCAACGACGATTCGTTTCCCAAGCTTGTGATAGGAGCACTACAAATCACAAGTTCTCAAACCACAAAGGTTTAAAGGAAAAAAAACTATGAACAAGGAAGATGATGAACAAGAGGCACAGATTTTGCTTTAATCTTGTGACTAATCTCTGGAAAAAGTATGTTTTAATTCACTTAGGGGTTGTTCTATTTATAATTGACATCAACAAAAAATATAATTTGGTAACATTACTTCATGAAAAATCGCACCCGGACTCTCGCAAAGGGACACACCATTTCGAGAGAAAACCGCCATGTTAATTTCCGGGCAGAATGCCACACGCTCTAGCGCCCGGACCACTGCCCAAAAAATTTGGGCAGCGTCGGGTGCTGCCGGACTGCCGGTTTTCCCCGGGCAGCTTTCTTCTCGTGCGTTTTTTGCTCGTTTTGTCGTTTATCAAGTATTCGACTTTTTCTTGCTTAATTTCAATTCATTAAGCATGTTTTTCCAAAAAAAAAAAAAAGTAATGAAAGTCAAACTCTTCACCTCAATAGTGACTACTCCAATCAGAAAACACAGTTAGCAGTTCTAAATTGCAAGTTGGAAGATATGAAATGCTAATGTCTACCTTAATCAACGAAGTTGCAATAGAAAACGTGTTATGTCAAATTCCATCATCTTAGCACCACTATAGAACTTAGAGAATAATGTAACAATAGAACTCAGAAAGAGTGCGTCAGATGATGAATATACTGTCACCACTTGGCTGAACTGAACGTGTATCAGACACAATTACGCATTGCCAAACTAAAATATACAGTAAACATACCTTCCCACAAGCTGAGGTGGAAGAAGTTGACCACCAAGTGTATCTGGAACATTCTTTGAGTAACGCAAGGATCCTTTTGGAAATTTAGTACGAGGATTATCGGCAGGTAACACATTTAACTCCCTCTTTCGTGCTGCACTTTGAGCCATAGCAGCAGCAACTCGGGATGAGTGGTCTGAAGCATTTAAATTAGTTGATGGGACTGAAGGAGAGTTCAAGAGAAAAGACGCATCAGGAAGTTTCAGCTCAGAAGACTTGGACGGAACAGAAACACTTTTCATTTGTTTACTCTGTGAAGATGGCACATTTCTACATCGTGGAAAGAACGAAACTAAAATTTAAGAATGAAAATTTCTTCTAAATCAACACTTGAATAGGGCTTCACAATCAATATCATCACAAATTGAGGGCTATTGCTATAGAATAGATAGGAAACATAGACACGGAAAAATGAAGAAATTGTGTTTCACTAAGATATAATTGTCCTCTTTGGAAAAAAAAACTACAGATTTATCACATTAAAAATCCCTATCCATCCATATGGTAGCAACATGGCAATGCTCGATTTCATTATGAAAACAGAGAACAGTCCCAACACCTCATATCTCCCACAAACAAAATAGAATAAAACAAAAGAACCAACAATCAGACAAATAAGAAAAATATCCTGAGATAGGATCATAAGGAACTTAAACAGTCATTTTATTCTTTTAAATAATTTATTGTGCTGAATAACTATCTAAGCTGAAGAGAAACTGAAATTGATTAGATGTGACCACACTTTCTAGATGCACCAAATAAACACTTCACTCAAAAAGATCTATCCTTAAAGATATATTGCGGTCTGTATGTTTCATACATTATTATTGAGTTCTGCATGTAGTATACTAGTATGCATTCAAGTATAGATATTAGATCCTCAAATCAAGAGAAACATGGAATATTCAATGCTCATTTACATTATGTTTTATATTAATGGAAAACCAAGAAAGAGAAAAGGCCATGTCCTAAATAATCGAGCGATCTCGAGATGGGTGGGGTTGTTTCAATTCTAAGGACCCAAGAGGAAAATAAGTGTAAAATAATCACTATACATATAGGATGCTTTTTGTAACACGTTAAGCCACGAAATTCGAGTTCAACATCATCCACATTCCACAAAAAATATAGCTTTTACTTTCACGAATTCAGATCGAAATATAAATGGGGCAAATTGAAATCGAAAGAGAAAGTTAGTCCCATTTACACAATAAGTGGGTATGGATTTTCATACACCATACTTCATTAGATGCAATGCCGATGCAAGAGAATCAAGGTGACTAACAAACAAATTTTTCAAGTCAAATCTAATATGCAATTGGTTTATTGTAGTCGCTAACTCATTCCAATCAAATACTAAGGCAAGATCTTGTTACGGGAATATGTCCTCCACGTATTAGCGGCTTATAGTAGAAGCCCACTCAAATGGGGCCATATTTTAAGTCACACTTAGATGCAGGGGTAGAGGGGAGAGCGTGTGGGGAGAGAAATAAAAGGGGGGAAATGTGGTAGTGTTGGGTAGTTTAGATTTTACATTTGTGCGTTGTGTGCAAGCTAGTGCTTGGGCAAGAGGGATTTCTCCCTCGAGTGTGTGTGCGTTGAGTGTGTTTCTTCTTCCTTGTATTCACCTTCACTTTCAGCACCAATACAACTTCCATTTTGTTAGCAATTGATAATGTGTGTTCTCACTTTTGGATTCTTATCTGCGATTGAAACTTTAGATCATAATCTCCTCTAGTTTTCTAAATTTTAGATTCAAACCACAAAGTCTGCCAACTGACAACACAAAGTAGAATGATGTGATTTGTTTGAAAATAAAAAGTAAAAACCTATACTAGTATAAGCAGCCGGCTTAAACAATTAGGCTTTACAAACTAAACTGTGTTTGACACAAACAACCTAAAAGCCTTTGGAAGTTCAAAGCTTTTCAGTCGATAATTAACTGAGATCTTGAGGAGCCAAAGACATTGCTCATTAATACAGGCAACATCAAGGAGATAGAAAACAGGCCATGCCGTTTCCCTAATTCTTTATTCAATTGAACTAACAATTCGGTGCGAATAACCTCCTAATCTCTTCCCCTCTTATCTTTTCTTTTTCCCATTCCACCGCTACATTCAAGATCCATAGTGAATTAAATATTTTCTCTCAATAATGAAAAAACAGTAATTTCAAACACATGATGCGGTATCAAGAACCTATACATAAATTTGCCGAAAGAGGTTACCTGCGCATTAGTCATCCTTCTCTATACATATGCGGGAGAATGCGCTACAAAGCATTTAGGGACACAAAATGTACATTACCAAAAATACTCTTAACCTCAATTAAAAAACCAAGTGATGAAAAGGGAAAATTTTATGAATCAGCTTCATCGCACACTCATCATTTAACTGTCACTCAATATAAATGTACCATAAAATGCTTATTTTTTTCGATTACTTCTCTCAAATACAGAGACTAGAACAAAATGAGGATCAGATGATTGCATACGAATCTGAAGAAAAACTTATCCAAATTACTGGCACCTAAAAAATCAAATTATAATGTTTATATATACTAACGTGCTAATATTGCTAAGCAAACTTTATCAGTGACGCACATATAACATTTGTGCAGCTTGTGTTATGAAATCCATATAACCTAAACTGACATGCTTAACGGGTCACTTATTCGTTGAATAATCTCAAACAATAAGACGAATTGCAATCTCGATTCTTGAAGGAAAGATTCACAGGACACAGATAAGTGTTTATAATATCAAAGTGTATAAAGAAATATTTGAGAATTACCTGTTGAGTTCAGGACGAGTCGAAGCGTCGTTTGTACGCTGTCGTTTCTCCGGAACGCCTCTTCCTTGTCCATGTTTCTCTGTTTCATCTTCATCTGAAGACGATGCGTAATCCACCAGAGACATGGCCTCAGATAATGTTCTCTTCTCTGATTTCTTCACTTCCTGTATCTCTTCTTCTCTGTACAGCTTTTCCAAGCTTTATAAGCAGATTAGATTGTGTGTTGAATTGCCTAAATATTTTAAGGTTTGGTTTGTTTTTGGTAAGGCTGCGTTCGGTAGGTAATGATTGGGAGTGGATCGTTTAACAATCCAATCCTACACATGTTGGGTTGCAATTTTTTGGCCCGAAAGATAATATATGGCCCGACACTGTACCAGCTTTGGATGATAATGAAAAATTTCAAAAGTAGTGCCTAGGATATTGTGGGACTCGACTCGGGACATATTAATTTATCTCTTATCTGGTACCGCAATCTATTCATAAATATATAATATAAAGTTTTAGGTTTTTACTTTTGTATAGTAAATACGTAATAATTACTTACTTAACATTAGCGGAAGTGTTTATATAAATTTTTAACAAAATACAATTCAAAACAACTCCTTAAAAAGGTTCGACACTAGCAAAATATAAAGTACTAAGTATTGGTAAGCCAACATGTTCATTTTCTTTTCTCCTAATTTTCCTCCGGTTCTCCTGTATCTGGAGCTCATAATAATAACAAGGAAAAAATAGAGATTAAGTCTTTAAAGACATAGTAAGAGAATAACAGAGGCTTACATTTTGTACTTGTCAAATGATGCAATGTATCAATATGACATGTAATATAATAAAGAAATAACACAACATTTAAGGAAATTATCAATGAACAATAACGATTTAAAACATTAGATGAATATTGTGGGCTAAAGAGGTGGCTCCCACCTGACAGGTAAGTGTATCACTTTTCCCCACATATTCAGATATGATGTGTACATTCATTCATCTACGAGCCAAGTTGAACCGTTCTTCGGACCGTAACACGATGCGCGTTGTTCAGATGAACCATATATCCGGACTGTCATCCGTTGTTCATTGGACTCACTTTCCGGGCCGAAGCCGCGTTGTGTAGTGGACTCAATATCCAGACATATGTCTGTTGTCCAGAGCTCCAATAGTCATTCAATCATTCGAATGAACAAAATAGTGATGAACATGGTAACAAGGTATGTAAACAATATGATCAATGAACTGTTGTGATTCACAATATGATAACATATATGAAAAGTATGGTAATGAATAAACATATACTGTAAGTTCCAGGCCAAATGCCAAAATGACTATATTGAAAGAAATCGGTAGTACACCTCACCTCACTAGCTTACGACATTTTACTGGATTGGTTCGATTTTGAACCCAGCTGCCAATGAAATTCCTATAAATATAATATAATTAATTTATATTGATTAGTGACCCAAATGCACGGTTGAACATTCTTAAACATAATTTTTTGTATAAAACTTGTCCGGGTAATTTTGAATAAGTCTTTAAAAATTCATGATAATTCAACATTAGTTGAAAATCATGAAGCTTTCCAGAAATGTCTAAAATTAGTGCAGAAACGTTCGGCAACCGGAAAAGGTGGGAATGATGGAGGCGCGTGAAACACACGCACCGCCTTGCCGGAGCATGACCGGCCCTCCGGCGTCACGCGCGACTAAAAATTTCAGGGGTTTATCGTCTCGTCGAGATCTACGTCCGGCGACTTTCTGGGAAAACGGCCGACGTGAATATATACTATAACATATTTTAAACAACTTTAAGTTTGTACCTAAGACTGAAAACAGAAAATAACGTATGGAACAAGTGTATGAACATACTACCTCAAAACAAGTTTCTGGGCAGATTTTTTTTATCTTGTTCTTCACAGTTTATAATTTCTGAGTGATTTTGCCTGATGATTTTGCTACACCACCCATATACGTTTGTTTCTGGGTTGATAAGGTAAGTTGAGTAAAATTGAGTAAAATTTTCAGAATTTTTGGAAAGGGTTTGGTTAATTTTTTGAATTTTGACCTATTTTTGGCCTACAATTCTAAGTTTTTCTTTTGGCATTTTTCTAAGGATCTTGGGCGAATGTTCTGCTAAAAGTGATGGTTTTGGAGTGTATTTTTAGGCAAAGTTTGATCAGATAAGTTACATGCAAGATGACATTTGTCATTGTCAAAATTCTATACCAACTCTTAATAGTAATATTGATAATTATTATTATTATTATTATTATTATGTTGTTAGGATCGGTCCGGAGTGTTTAGAGGGGGGGTGAATGAACACTCCTATACAATTAATCCTTATTGATTTCTCTCGGGTTAGTGAGTGAAATCTATTTCTTAATCAACTTCTGAGCAGAACAGACCACTGAATATAAGAGTGCGGAATGGTCTGTTCTTGACTAGTAAGAACGGCTTGATGGTTTAATGGGTGTAACTTAGTACGAAATGAGGATAGACATGATATGTTTCTGGAATGTGGTGTAATCCTTCTACGTCCCCCCTTCTTCCAACTAAAGAAGGATTCACTAGAAGACTTTGAGTAATACAACCACTTGTACAACCCCGATTCAGCTGGATTTATCCCACTACCAGACTGAAACTCCTAGTCTCTCGATCTGTTCAGAAACAAACTGTCTGACAGTTACAATAGAATCTCACTCTTCTATTTTAGTATAAATACAAAAGACAGACTGATTTTGTCTATGCACACAATGATCCTATGACAATCAAATTTTACAAAACTTTGAGCAGTTCGGCTCAAGAATATCTGGACTTATAAGCCTGTGCTGTTTTTGTTTTCTCTTGATTGATCAGTCGGCCCTTTGAACTCTTTAGTTGCATCCTTATATAGTCGTTATACCAACGACATTATTTCATTTTCTGTGCAACTCTTGACTCTGTTCAATCTCTGACAAGCTTCAGTCTTATTCTTTTAGGCACTTTCCATTCTGGTCTGTGCTTTCGGCGTCTGTCAGGTAGGCTCTCCTTTGTCTTCTTACCTTTTAAGGTAATCTTCAGTCCTTGGTCTTTGTCATCATTAATTGCTTCAATAAATAGCCGTTAATGATTCAGACTGAAGAACGAAGCTTATCCAACCTTGTCTGCTCTGGTCTGATCTTTATTGAGCTGATCTCGTGCTTCGATCTGGTTACACTGGTTTACATCGATCCGTTCTGATTTTGTAATAGACCATATCGGTGTGATCTGCTTTGACATGTTTTACGGCTTGATCGGTCTGATCTGTTTTGTCATCTTTAAAATCCGGAACTAACAAATTCCCTCTTTTTGATGATGACAAAACCTAGCTTCTATGTCTTCTTATTCAGTCTTTTAAAAGGCTTTGAATAGTATTCTTGCAGATCAATTAAGTCTTCTTGTTCAAAATAAATGAACACTGTAAGTTGTAGTTCGGATCGATTAAGTCATTTTGTTCAAAATAAATGAACTATTCAAAATAAATGAATAAGACTTAGATAAGTGACTGAAAGACTCAGATTTTATTGAAGAAAAATCTGATAGATACATTTACATGTCTGATTCATATAGACATCTACTTCTTCGCTGAGGACTGCTGAGCTGACTTGAAATCCTTATTCTTTTCCCCCTTTTTGTCAACAACAATCTCCTGAAGGAAATCTGCGATCTATGTGAGCTGAGCGCATATAGCATCCAGACGAGTGTCTTGAGCAATAAGGGATTTGGCGACGGAAGTCCGAACTTCAGTGGCCAGCTCGATTTGTTCTTTTCTCAGGCTGTTTTTATATGAAGCTTGCTGAGAGAACATGTCATTCAGTCCACGCTGAATACCGATAATGCTAGCCGTCATCTTTTCTCTGAAGGATTCAAAATCCAAGTGTGTAGACCTTTGACTCTGATGAACTTCTCTGACTCGTTGAGAGAGAAAGAGATAGTTATCAGAGAGGTGTTGAAGAGACTTGGCCAGATATGAGGCTTCAGCAGGTAAATGGTCCGGAGAGTGATCAGAAGGTGACGCAGTCAGATCAACTTCTGCTTCAACTGGTACGAGTGAAGAGACATCAGATTGGCGTGTATCAGACTGGATCAATGTAACTAAGTCCGTAGAGAATTCTTGCATAAACGCCAAATCTTCAGCAGACTGATCTGGAGGAGTGATAGGTCTGGTAGGCTCCTCATCCTGTAAAGCTGCAACAATTGTTGACACCACTAGATCCGGATCGACGGAGTCTGGTGAGACAACTTTCGGAGGTGCGTCTTTTGGACTGTGCTGAATATGGGAGACTGAGGACTCCAGAGGGATGGAAGTTGTGGGAGAGTCCAGCAAGACATCCATGGCTTCAGTCTCTGCGGCAGACGGAGCATTGCTCAGTGGCTGCTCCGCTGTATCAGAAGTAACTGGCTCAAATAATGGTTCTGCCACAGTCTTGCTCGCAGACGGGTGATCTGGGCTGGGAACGGGAGTGGATATATTGAGCTTCTGTCGTTGAAAGCGAACAGCCATTTGAAGAGTACGAATATCCATCTCCAGCTGAGCAATGACAGCACCGTCATCTTTGGCAGTCGGATTGTTGGCATCAAAGTTCGCCTTTTTGGCTGTAATGAGCAGGTTTGCAAGTCTGAGCCTATGATTAGCCTGGAACAATTCTTTGCGATGCACCGCAATCCGCACGTCATCGGTTTCTGTCCCTTTAAGAACTTCTTGTTCCATTTTGTGGAGCCTCTTGAGCTTGCCGAAGAACAGACCATAGTGGTTGATAGTTCTGTATTCAACCCATTCATCGAACACCACAGTAAGCTCCTTAACTTTGTCTTCGACATCTTCCATGGCGATGTCAATTGCAGTCTGAGCAGCTGACTTGGGTTTGGAAGAGAGGGGCTCAAGTAGGACTGCCTTGCCTTTGCCAATGGTAGACGGGGGCTTAATCCCTGATTGAGTGTAGTCCCCTAAGTCTTTGATAACAATTCCCTTGACCACAGGGGTAGTGGAAGGGACTCGGATGGTGACCCTGGGTACAATGGGTGGAGCTGTTGAAGGTTGAGTTTTTGAAGGTTGGATTGGAGTTTGGGTTGCAGTGGTGGCTTTTATTGAGGGTAAGATGGATATGGGTTTGATATTTAATGTGGACAGAGGCTTGGTGATCTGGATTCTTGGCTTCTTTGGAGGAGGTTTGGCTGGGGATGAAGGAGCAGAGACAGACTGAGTTTCCTCTGAGTCAGTCTGGACTGTCAGTTTGCGCTTGACTCTAGTTTTTCTAGCAGCAGCCTGTTCCTGTCCCAGTTCAATCTTTACAGTCACCAGATCAGAGGGAGTGGGTGAAGCACATTTGGATTTAAGTAAAGCCAAACCCTTGGGGTTGAGAATCTTGAAAGGGTTGAGTGCAGACGGCTTCCCCAGCTCGATGTCCATTGTCTCCAAGAGCTTGCTGAGAGGAACAGCAAAGCAGACAGCCTGTTTGGATGCAATGACTATTTCTAGCAGGACTCCAAACAAGATAGCAGACCAGTTCATCTTCTGTCCGGAGTGGATAGCAGCCCTGGCCCAGAATTTTTCGGCGGTTACGGCGTCATAGCTTCCGGCTTTACCCAACAGTGGCTTGCCAACAATATCACAGAGGACTTGAAAATGAAACAGCATTTCTTTCTTCTTGAATGATGGCTGCAGTTTTTGGCCAAAAATGGATACTTTGCCCTGAAGATTGGTAAGGGTGGCCTGAGGGATATGGCCAAAGTCAGCCAGTCCGATGTTAGGAAAACCAAAGGTCTTTGACAGCGTTGTCTGAGAGATATCGAAAGATTTTCCCTTGACGGAGGTGGAAATGAACGTCTTTTGAGAAACAGCATTGGCGAACAGCTCTCGAATCTCTGACTCGCAAACCACCGTCCCACATTCCAGAAAGTTACTTAATCCTGAGGATTCCAAGGATTTGAACATAGAAACCATTTCTGGATCTTCAACCCTGTAAATTTCATCGAACTCAACATATAGAGAGTTGTGAGTGATAGTGGCCATTTGAGTACGTATGAAGAATGCAGAGAGAATTGAAAGATTTGAAAGTTATAAACAGACAACAGTAAGTCGTAAAAAGTGAAATGTGAGTGAGATGTACATCATGCTTAATAGGAGAGATAGGACATGTGTCTGTATCTCGATGACTGATATTTAAGCAATTCAAAATAAACGGACATGATGAGATAGAGATAAGGCGGTTAAAATTCGATCAGTCCGGGCTGTTTAAACAATTACTATGTTAAAGATTGGTTGTAATTGAACAGACAGATCATAGGATAATATCAGATTTGACAGAGATCGGTCTAAAAGTTTGGACCGGTCTGTGTCTTTCTGATTGTTGCATTATCGATCTGTGCTAGTACACAGTCTTTAAAACAAAAAGAAACCTCTAAATTATCAAGATAAATCTATTAAGCCAAGAATTTGACGAAAATAATTAAACTTAGCCTCAGGGAGTGGTTTGGTGAAAATGTCTGCTGCTTGCTGGTCTGTTGAAATATACTCAATCCGAATTTCCTTTTTGCCAACGCGATCTCGAATAAAATGATGTCTGATATCAATATGCTTTGTTCGAGAGTGCAAAACTGGATTATACGTTATAGCAATTGCACTTGTGTTGTCACAAAATATCGGAGACTCAGCAGCTTGAATGCCATAGTCTCTGAGCTGATGTTGTACCTAGAGCATTTGAGTGCAACAGCTTCCAGCGGCAAGATATTCCGCCTCAGCTGTAGATGTGGCAATTGATGTTTGCTTCTTGCTAAACCATGAGATCAATCTTTTACCTAGAAATTGACAGGTTCCACTGGTGCTCTTGCGATCAATCTTACACCCTGCATAGTCAGAATATCCAATTAAACTAAAATTTGAATCTTTGGGATACCAAAGTCCAACGTTCTGAGATCCTTTTAGGAATTTAAGAATGCGCTTAGCAGCAATAAAGTGGGATTGCTTTGGATCAGACTGAAATCTAGCGCATATGCACACTGAAAACATAATATCAGGCCGGCTCGCTGTAAGATATAATAGCGATCAGATCAGACCTCGATACATGGTTACCTCAACTGCTGTTCCCCCGTCGCCTTTATCTAGCTTGATTGAAGGACTCATTGGAGTTGACGCAGTTAAACAAGTCTCCATTCCGAATCTTTTGAGTAGCTCTTTGGTATACTTGGTTTGATTGATAAAAATACCATTGCTGAGCTGTTTGACTTGGAGACCCAGGAAGAATAACAGTTCTCCCATCATACTCATTTCAAACTGTCCATGCATTAACTTAGAGAATTTCTCGCAGAGTTTGTGGTTAGTTGACCCAAAGATGATATCGTCAACATAGATTTGAACTAACAAGGTATGTTCTCCCTTAATAAATTTAAATAATGTTTTATCCACTGAGCCGATCTGAAAATCGTGGTTCAGAAGAAATTGAGACAGAGTATCATACCATGCTCTTGGAGCTTGTTTCAGTCCATATACTGCTTTATTCAGTAGGTATACATGATCTGGAAATGAGTGGTTCTAAAATCCAGGAGGTTGCTCAATGTAGATTTCCTCCTGAAGCTTACCATTTAGAAAAGCACTCTTTACGTCCATTTGATATACTTTGAAGTCTTTAAAAGCAACAAATGCGAGAAATATTCGGATGGCTTCAAGTCTGGCGACTGGTGCAAAAGATTCATCGAAGTCGATTACTTCTTCTTGTCTGAAGCCTTGTGCCACCAGTCTGGCCTTGTTTCTAACCACCACTCCATCTGCGTCTAGTTTGTTTCTGAAAACCCATTTGGTTCCAATAACAGGCAGACCACTTGGCTTGGGGGTTAATCTCCAGACTTGATTTTGTTCAAATTGGTTAAGCTCTTCTTGCATGACCTCTATCCAGTTATAATCAGTCAAAACTTCATTAATCTGTTTGGGTTCCAGATTAGATATAAAAGTTGTGTGAGTGAATTCATCCATCATCTGTCCTCTGGTTCTTATGGGTGCGGAAGGACTTCCAATTACTAGATCAGGTGGATTCCTCTTTGTCCATCGATAGCTTGATTCTGGATTATTTGGTCCAGATGGATTAGTAGTAGTGATATTATCAGCATCTGCTTTAATATTAGAGTTCAAAACCTCCGGACCGGCTCGATCTGGAAGAAATTCAGTGTCTTGATCCGGTCTATCTGGTACTTCAGGTTCCGATGGATTGTCTCTTGATCTATTAGCTACAATCTCATCATCACTGTTAGCTTCGAGATGGATATTTTCCATCTGATTTTGAATTAATTCCTTGTTGCCCTTAATACACAAGGATTCATCAAACACTACATGAATTGATTCTTCTACAGTCAAGGTTCGATTATTGAAGATGCGAAAAGCTTTACTATTAGATGAATATAAGATGATTCTTACCATTATTGTGAACGAACATTTGCAACCAAATACATGAAAGTGAGAGATAGACGGTCTTTACCTGTCCATACTTCATATGGTGTTAGATTTAACTTCTTGTTAATCATGGATCGGTTTTGAGTATAGCATACAGTATTTACAGCTTCTGCCCAGAACTTTTGGGAAATTCCAGAATCTGCAAGCATTGTCCTTGCTGCCTCCTTAAGCGTTCTGTTCCTTCGTTCTGCAACTCCATTTTGTTGAGGAGTTCGAGCGGCTGAGAATTCATGCTTAATTCCTTGGTCTTCTAGAAAGGATTCAAGATTCTGATTTAAGAATTCAGTGTCTTTGTCACTTCGAATTCTATCTATACTTGATGATCTCTCATTCTGAGTGCGTTTCAGCAGCTTGATCAACTTTGGGCCAGTCTGATCTTTACTGCTAAAAAATATAGTCCATGTAAAACGTGAGTAATCATCAATAACAACAAGGGTATACCGCATTCCCCTAAACTTGTTATTGGTATAGGACCAAACAAGTCCATAGGTGATAGTTCTAAGCAACGAGAGGAGGATTTAGCATTCTTGTTTTTGAAGGATGATCTGATCTGTTTGCCCATTTGGCAAGCTTCACAGATCTTATCCTTGGCAAAGTCGATCTTGGGCAGACCGACAACTTAATCATGTTTACACAGGCTAGAGATAGTCTTAAAGTTGAGATGATTCAAGCGTTTATGCCATAGCCAGTGTTTATTATCATTATTCGCGATGAAGCAAGTAGGATTATCAGGTTGAGCGAAATTCCAGTTAATCTTATAAGTGTTTCCATTTCTGATTCCTACAAGCATGGTCATGCCGTCTGATGTTTTGACAGTGCAGGTATGATTGTGAAATTCTACAGCATAACCATTATCACATAATTGACTTATGCTAATCAGATTATAGCATAGATTTTCAACTAATAGCACATCATTGATAGTGATATTACCATGGACAATCTTACCAATGCCCACGGTCTTACCCTTTGAGTTATCCCCAAAAATAATCTTTGGACCAGCACATTCTGTGACTTCAGACAGCAGCTCGATGTTTCCTGTCATGTGTCGAGAACACCCACTATCTAAATACCAGTCCGACACTTGTTTCTTCAGTACCTGTCATCAAGCATAATTACTGTTGGTACCCAATCCTACTTGGGTCCAGAACGGATTAGCCCTTTGGGAACCCACACCTGAATCAGCTTTAATGGCTTGTGTGTGTCTGGTGTGATGTGAGCTGATCTGTTTCGATGTTGTGTGTGATGATGTGTGCGAAGCCTTTGATTCTTATAAGGCAATCTATATCTTCGTTGGTTTTGAGTTATGGTAGTTGGATGGTCTTCCTTGCCTTAGATCTTTGCACCTTTAGGTTTGGTCTGATAGACACAAAGCTTGCTGGTGACTTTTCTCTGGCTTGGTTAACGTAGCCAATTCCTTTTCTCAAACCTTGATCTCCGAAGGAGACTCCCGTTTGAATTGTAGGCACTTCGGTTTCATATATTGTGCTAGATATAACAAATGTCATTTGTTTGATTTTGTTCTTTACCAACAACAATTCAGATTCATCTTTGGAGCAATCATTGATGTCAAAGCCTATGCCATTGATGTCACCGACATTTCTTTGTACCTCTTGCAATACTTCCAGTGATGCTCTTGATTTTGTCTATGTTTTGAAAATATGAGAAAGTTTAGCATTTTGTGTACTAATTCTCTTGTTTTCTTCATGGAGCTGTTCGTAAGAGATTTTCAGCTTATTCAGCTCGATCTTTAGATTATTGCATTCGCCTAGCTCAGAGCAGCTTGGTTTGATATGCTCATCTATTTGATCATTGGCTTTAGCTTTAATTTTCTCAAGTGATTCAGCTAATATTCTATAATCATTAGCCATGTCTTGCAATGTAGACATGAGCTCTTCTCGTGTGAATTCATTTGAATCAAGATCGAATACCTCGTCCATTTGACTCATTTCTTCGTCTGCCATTAGACATTGGATTTCTTCTTCGCTTTTGCTGGATGAACATTCTGAGCTTTCTGATTCTGAGTCAGTCTGAGCCCACTTACTGTTACCTTCCTCTGCTACCAGAACCTTTTGGGACTTCCCATGATGATTTTTATGATCTTTGTAATGCTTCTTTTTCTTGTCATCATGATGCCTTTCTTTTCTTTCATCTTTCTTCTGTCTGGTGCAGTCTGTAATAAAGTGTCCGGTCTTACCACAATTGTAGCAAGCCTGATCGTTAACAGCATCGTCTTTTCTCGATTTATAGTGATGAGAAAGTTTGAAATTCCGTTTGTTCTTAGACATGAATTTACCAAATTTCTTGATAATTAATGACATAGCATCATTACTTATCTGTTCGATAGATCGGTCTGTTGAAGATGTGGTTTGGTCTGGAATGGCTGCCAGTGCTTTGTTTGGTTGAGAGATGAATGGTTCTGCTTCACCTCTGGTGATCAGTTCAAACTCATACGCCTTAAGATCTGCGAACAGATCATGGAGTTCAACTTTGTTCAGATCTTTAGACTCCCTCATTGCAATTGTCTTGACATCCCATTCCTTTGGCAATGCTCTCATTACCTTCAGAGCATTAGAGTATTACTTGCCCAGACCATTTAGTCATTGATAATGCCATTGACTCTTTCATCAAACTCATTTAGAGTTTCTCCAAGCTTCATTTTTATGCCCTCAAATCTTTGTAGAGCTACAGTCAGCTTGTTTTCCTTAGTCTGGTCGTTCCCTTCACATAGCTGTGCTATCTTCTCCCAAATTTCTTTGGCAGTTGAGCACATTTTGATCTTGATACTACCGCCGGCATTGAGTAGTATTCATGATGTTTTTCATGTTTCACTGTTGAGGAAATATGAACCAGATCCGAGTCATGTATTACAGTTACCTGATGTGCAGTTGGATACAGATGTGTCGTATGAGGAACGACCGGTTATGATCGTAGATCGAGCTGAACGCAGGTTGCGTAATAAAGTGATTCCTATGGTTAAGGTACAGTGGGACAAACGGGGTGTCGAAGAGGCAACGTGGGAGACGGAGCAGCATATGATGCAACGGTATCCGGGTTTGTTTTTGGTATGTTGATATGTGATTTATACATGTTTCTTAGGTTCCATATATCATATATGTTCTTATATGAAGCATGTATTCTGATGTTTGTATATGCAATTTCGAGGACGAAATTCATTGAGTGGGGGAGAATTGTAATGCCTCGATTTGTTTTATATACGTGTGATATGATTATGGTGTAATTATATCACTTGGCGGTATGATAATGGGGGTTCGAGTGGAACCAAGAATGAATTAATACATGAATGAAATGATATATGGCAAGGGCAAGGAATGAAACATGGTGTACAGTGATTTAATAACATATCAAGTCATGAACTAGTAGGCATTTGATTATGCATGTGACTTTAATTTGAATTGGAGTTGTATTTGAATTTGAATTTCATTTCATGTACATGTTACATAACATGTCATTAACTCCAAATGATATGATAACAAGTGATTTAGGGAACTAATGACCTTATATCAAGGTGATTTAGGGAGGAGAATCACATTGTTCTCATTTTACACCTACTAAAACACTACACAAGCTCCTCTCCATCTCTTTCAAGTTCTTGTTGGTTTGAGCTTGGGCTTCACTTGTAAATTGAGCTAGGAAGGTGTGTGAAGTGAAATTGTACCATCTTGCATCATCTCAGGGGACGGGACAACGAGGCACTTAACCAGTGACGCCTAATTTAACTCGTTTGTGTCGCAGTACAGGTACGTGTTGACGTACGGAGTATAGATATGATGTGATGATGATGTTATGGTTTTGATATCATATGATTTATGTTATCTTTGTGTCATATGATTGGTAGTATCATATGCATGTGCATACATGGATTTCATATGATTGAGTTGGATGCCTTGATAGATATGTGTATATGCTTTGGTGAGATCATTGCCTTGATAGATATGCCCGGGTTGGTATATGCTTTGGCTGGGATCGTTGCCACGATAGATATACTACTTATGCTTTGGCTTGAGAGATATACGCCTGGTTTGGGTATATGCTCTGGCTATTATCACAGATGAGTATGGTACTATGATATGTGCTGCTAATATGAAGATGTGATGTGGTTCCACTGACATATTGAGCTGAATAGGCATATCATATGGGGCTCGTGATAATAGGGTGATTGTTGAGACATGTCATGACATAGCACATTTGTTGATGCATGATACAGAGCATTCACATTGGATATGATTATTATTGCTTTATCATTGATATTGTGTTTTGATATTGCACTGAGATAGTTGTTTATCTATACTCACGTTTTGTGAATGTTTCTGTAGGATTTCATAGACGTGGGAATCGTGAGTCTTATTCCGCTGCGAGGTGAACCACTGCATATGAGTTGTACTGGATTAGGTTGTTAATTATACATGTAATGTATATTTGAAAAAAAGTTATTTGGTTTTTGTACGAGTGGTTTTGGTACATCTGTAACAACCTATTAGTAAGATACTCTTAAACAGTGTATGAATTACTTAATTCTGACTCACATATGTATGTTTAATTGAATACATAATGGATTAAGTAACGAGGACCCCACATTAGTGGTATCAGAGCAGTGGTTCGAGAACGGGGTGACCATTGGGTAGTGGAAGTATCTTAGGGAGTTACCTAAACACTTGAAAACATGTTGAGAATGGTACTATCATGTTAGGATTTGGACTATGATGTTATTCTCACATGTTATATAATTGTGAATGTTATTGTTAGCCCTTGATCTACAGCTATGACAGACAGAGGGTATCATGAGGATGTTGGGGATGCCATGAGTGGCAATGCTAGTGTGAGGATGGTGCCCGTGCCACCACCACCGATTGAGCAAGGGCCAGTGGAACAGGTACTGTTGCCTGGAGAATTGACTTTGACGCAATTTCTGAGTTATCAGCCACCCAGGTTTGAGGGGACTGAATCAGGGGAACTGGCAGAGGAGTGGCTGGAACGCGTGGAACAGATATTTGTGTCAGCACCGTGTGCCAAGACGGCTTGGTTACGCTTCTGAATTCCAGTTAGCTAAGAAAGCTATGATGTGGTGGAAATCCACAGTACTTGAGTTGAGGGCTCAAGGACAGATAGTTAACTGGGATGTGTTTAGAACGAAGTTCCTGGAGCATTATTTCTCTGTTGCTGCAAGGAAGAGGAAAGAGGATGAATTTACAAATTTGAGACAGGGATCAATGACAGTATCTGACTATGCTGTGCACTATTCTTCCTTACTCCGGTATGTGCCACATATTGCTGTAAACACAAAGGCAAAGATTAGACAGTTTGTGAAAGGTTTGAGGCCTGAATTATTTGATAGGGTAATGTCCAATAACCCTACATCATATGAAGAAGCGTTGACTAGAGCCGAGATGGCTGAGATTGCAGTAGGAGTATATAAAGATGTTGGACAAGCCCAACCACCTACATCTGAAAGTATGAGACCTAGAGGGGAACCATTTAAATCACCACGAGGTGGTGCATCTTCATCTCGGTTTAGTGGGAAACGTTTTGGACCACGGAAAGGGGATGACCGAAAATCTAGGGACAGTCCCAAGGCAGTAGTAGTAGTAGTGGACGAGGATTACAATGTTTTAAATGTGAAGGGCCACATTATCAACGAAATTGTCCACAGTTTGATACAGTGGTTTGTTTCCGTTGTGGGAAACCAGGACATGTGATCCGTGATTGTCCTCAAGTGGGTGGACAACAGAGGAGAGGACCCATGTCTGAGAATACAGTGCAAAGTCTGGTGGAGGACAGAGGCAGGACCACCTCAGGCTCAGGTGTATGCACTGAATAGGGAGGAAGCAGAGGCAGCTCCTGATGATGTGATAGCGGGTAAGTGTACTTTGTTTACTTATCCTGCTTTTCTGTTGATTGATACTGGTGCATCACATTCTTTTATTGCACAAGCTTTTATTGACCGGTATCATATATGCTCGTCTCCACTGTTGATGCCTCTTTATGTCTCGACACCCATGGGAACTACTGTGATAACTTGTCAGAGTGTGTCTGATTGTGATATTCAGTTTGAGACTGAGTATGGACTACAAGCTGATTTGATTGTGTTAGATATGACAGATTTTGATTGCATCCTTGGAATTGATGTGTTGAGTAAATATCAATCTGTTGTGGATTGTTGTCAGAAGATAGTGAGATTTCAGTCTGATACTGGAAATCAATGGTTCTTCTAAGGCCAAGGATCGAGGGCGAGGATTCCTTTGATATCAGCAATCCGAATGTCGTGTTTGTTAGAGCGTGGACATGCGGGTTATTTGATTTATGCCCTTGATGTAACTGAATAGAAAAGAGAAAGGAAAGTGGAGGAGATACCAGTGGTTGCAGAATATGCGGATGTGTTTCCAGATGAGATACCTGGATTCCCACCGAATCGAGAAGTGGAATTTGGTATTGATTTGATACCTGGTACTTCTGCAATTTCACGAGCTCCTTATCGGATGGCACCAACTGAATTGAAAGAATTGAAAACTCAATTGCAAGATTTATTGGACAAGAGGTACATACGTCCTAGTGTATCGCCTTGGGGTGCTCCGATATTATTTGTTAAGAAGAAGGATGGGACAATGCGACTGTGTATTGACTATCGACAATTGAACAAGGTAACAATAAAGAATAAATATCCTCTTCCTCGTATTGATGATTTGTTTGATCAGTTGCAGGGATCAAGGATTTATTCTAAGATTGATTTGAGGTCAGGATATCATCAAATACGTGTGAGAGAGGGTGATGTACAGAAGACAGCATTCAAAACTCGTTATGGACATTATGAGTTTTTAGTGATGCCATTTGGAGTGACAAATGCTCCAGCTGTCTTTATGAGTTTAATGAATCGGGTTTTCCAGGAATACCTTGATCGATTTGTCATTGTCTTTATCGATGATATACTGATCTATTCGCAGAGTAATGCAGAACATGTTCAACATTTGCATATGGTATTGCAATTGTTGAGGACACATCAGTTGTATGCCAAACTCAGTAAGTGTGAGTTTTGGTTGACTAGTGTCGGCTTTTTGGGACATGTAATTTCAGAAGAAGGTATATCAGTTGATCCGAAGAAAATAGAAGCAGTGTTGAATTGGTCAGCACCTACTTCTGTGCCAGAGATTCGTAGTTTCTTGGGTTTGGCTGGATATTATAGACGGTTTGTTGAAGGATTTTCAGCGATTGCCAAACCATTGACACAATTGACACAGAAAGGAGTACCATTTCGATGGTCAGAGACTTGTGAGCGTAGTTTCTGGACTTGAAACATCGCTTGACTACAGCTCCAGTCTTAATCATTCCATCGGAGCATGACAGGTTTGCATTATATACGGATGCATCTTTACTTGGTTTGGGTTGTGTATTGATGCAGGACAAACATGTAGTGGCTTACGCATCACGACAGTTGAAGCCACATGAACTGAAATATCCAGTACATGATCTGGAATTGGCTGCCATTGTCTTTGCCTTGAAGATATGGCGACATTATTTATATGGTACGTCGTTTACTATATATACAGATCATAAGAGTTTAAAATTTCTATTCACTCAAGCAGAGTTGAATATGAGACAAAGGAGATGGATGGATCTGTTGAAAGATTATGATTGTGAAATTGAATATCATCCAGGAAAGGCTAATCTTACAGCAGATGCTTTGAGTCGAAAGGTACATCATACGGCTGATGAGATGATTCATTTATCCGCATTGATGACTTCTTGTTGTACTTTGGGTTATGATTTTGATGTGGAAATAGAGCCAGTACGGGTATCAACATTGTTGGTTGAACCCGACATTTTTGAGAAAATCAGAACGGCACAACTGACTGATGATGAAGTACAACAGTGGAAGGAAAGGATAAGTCAAGGACAAACATCTCAATTTGTACTTACAAGTGATGGAACTTTGAAGTACAGAAACTGTTGGGTAGTACCTGCTTCATTAGAACTACGTCAAGAACTACTACAACGTGCTCATTGTAGGAGATACAGTATACATCCTGGAGGGCAGAAAATGTATCATGATTTACGTACACAATTTTGGTGGAAACGTATGAAACAGGATGTGTTGAACTTTGTGAAACGATGTTTGATCTGTCAACAAGTGAAAGCGGAAAGACAGAGACCGGGAGGTGAATTACATAGTTTGGAAATTCCTCAGTGGAAATGGGAACATATCACGATGGATTTTGTGACTCATTTACCACGGATGTCTTCTGGTTGCGATGCTATTTGGGTGATTGTTGACCGACTCACCAAAGTATCTCATTTTGTGCCATATTGTATGACATTTACATATCTGAGAATGGCACAGTTGTACATTCAACATGTAGTGAGACTACATGGTATTCCAGTTTCCATTGTATCGGATATGGATCCGAGATTTACTTCTCATTTTTGGGAAGGGTTACAGACAGCGTTGGGAACAGAAGTACGGTTGAGTACAGCATGACAGATGGACAAACAGAGCGTACGATACAGACGCTTGAGGATATGTTACGTGCCTGTGTATTATAGTTTGATACCTCTTGGTAAGAGTCATTGCCATTAGTGGAATTTTCTTATAACAACAGTTATCAGTCTAGTATACAGATGGCACCATTTGAGGCTTTGTATGGGCGACGATGTAGATCGCCATTGTATTGGGATGCTGTGGATCAGTCTACTTTACATGGACTGGATTTGATTCATGACATGGAAGAGAAAGTGAAGTTAATTCGATTGAAACTTAAAGCTGCTCAAGACAGACAGGCTGCTTATGCCAATAAGCGACGTAGACCACTTGAATTTCAAATTGGTGACCGTGTGTTCTTGGAAATCTAACCTTTTAAAGGTGTAGTACGGTTTGGTAAGCGTGGAAAATTGTCTCCACGGTATATTGGTCCATATGAGGTATTGCAACGTATTGCTACGTTGGCATATCGCTTGGTACTACCGCCGGCATTGAGTAGTATTCATGATGTTTTTCATGTTTCACTGTTGAGGAAATATGAACCAGATCCGAGTCATGTATTACAGTTACCTGATGTGCAGTTGGATACAGATGTGTCGTATGAGGAACGACCGGTTATGATCGTAGATCGAGCTGAACGCAGGTTGCGTAATAAAGTGATTCCTATGGTTAAGGTACAGTGGGACAAACGGGGTGTCGAAGAGGCAACGTTGGAGACGGAGCAGCATATGATGCAACGGTATCCGGATTTGTTTTCTGGTATGTTGATATGTGATTTATACATGTTTCTTAGGTTCCATATATCATATATGTTCTTATATGAAGCATGTATTCTGATGTTTGTATATGCAATTTCGAGGACGATATTCATTGAGTGGGGGAGAATTGTAATGCCTCGATTGGTTTTATATACGTGTGATATGATTATGGTGTAATTATATCACTTGGCGGTATGATAATGGGGGTTCGAGTGGAACCAAGAATGAATTAATACATGTATGAAATGATATATGGCAAGGGCAAGGAATGAAACATGGTGTACAATATTTAATAACATATCAAGTCATGAACTAGTAGGCATTTGATTATGCATGTGACTTTAATTTGAATTGGAGTTGTATTTGAATTTGAATTTCATTTCATGTACATGTTACATAACATGTCATTAACTCCAAATGATATTATAACAAGTGATTTAGGGAACTAATGACCTTATATCAAGGTGATTTAGGGAGGAGAATCACATAGTTCTCATTTTACACCTACTAAAACACTACACAAGCTCCTCTCCATCTCTTTCAAGTTCTTGTTGGTTTGAGCTTGGGCTTCACTTGTAAATTGAGCTAGAAAGGTGTGTGAAGTGAAATTGTACCATCTTGCATCATCTCAGGGGACGGGACAATGAGGCACTTAACCAGTGACGCCAAATTTAACTCGTTTGTGTCGCAGTATAGGTACGTGTTGACGTACGGAGTATAGATATGATGTGATGATGATGTTATGGTTTTGATATCATATGATTTATGTTATCTTTGTGTCATATGATTGGTAGTATCATATGCATGTGCATACATGGATTTCATATGATTGAGTTGGATGCCTGACCGCTTTTATTTTTAAACAATTATTTTTCAAAGATTAGTGTGAAGCGATTCTACCGCAAGTGCACGGTGTCAAGTTTTAGTATAGTGAAAATTAAGTACAGGTTGTCGAATCCACAGGGACTAACGTATAAGTACCAAATAAGATCAATCAAATTATATTTAGCCTACGATTAAAGGAGTTTGATAAACTAACACTAAATTAAACTAAAGAACAAAATTAAACGAGAAATAATGACTAGAATGGTTCCGGAAATGCAAAGGCAAGTGACTCGAGAAAATTACCAAGTTCGTCGTTCAATTATGTTATCTCTAATGATTCAATGGAATTCTCACCTTATTAACCAATTGATTTTAAAGGTGAAAGGTTTTCATGATTATTCGATACACTCTCTCGAGCTGTAACGAAACTAACAATAAATTAGAACAAGTCACTCTCGTGCACCTATTTACTAATTCAAAGTTGCTTAAATTATCAAAACCTATTAACTCTAAATCTTTCGATTTCAAGTTCTCACGTATGCGATATCATCTCTCGATCTCAATCTTAACATACATCATAAATTAATGGAGCTTGTTACAGCGTTATCTCTCGATCTCGGCTGTAACTCTCAAATTCAATCAAAGCTAGCTAGACTCTGATCTACACATGCAATTAATTTATGAACTTTAAATATCAATGCGCTCGACTATCAATGAATCAATAATATCAAACATAACGAACTAAAACTTCAATAATATAAACCAAATTCAATGCAAATCAATTACAAATGAGTTTTCTTGTCTCTCGACCTTAAAAACAACAAATGCAAATTGAAAATCAAATAAATTAAGTTTAGAAATACGATAAACGATGGATGAATCCGTGCGTTGCACCGTGATTTCTTCTCTTGTTCCTTCCTTGCACTCCGGAACGGATAGGCTCGACTTTGGACGAAGAACGGAGATTGGATCTCCTTCTTCCGGCGTTGGGCGGCGGCTAGGGCGGCTGCTCTTGACCTAAAAAGTCTGATATTTTCTCTCCAAGTTCCTCCTTCATTCTGTGGAAGAGAGTCCCCTTAAAAAGCCCTCAAAAAATCTCGATAAATTAGGAAAATAAAATCTTCAGATCTCGCGTCTCGATCGATCGAGAATTTCACCGATCGATCGGTGCACTGTTCACGCCAGCTTTTGGAACTTACTGCCTCGCTCGATCGATCGGGAATTTCCACCGATCGATCGGGCCTTCGAAAATTCTGAGTCTTGCTACTGGCTGGCTCGATCGATCGAGAATAAATCTCGATCGATCGAGATCTGAAAAATCCACCTTCTTAATTTTCTTGTCTTTTACGCCTCGATTTCGCCCGTTATCTTCTCATTAGCTCATTTCTTCCACTTCTGATCAAATTTCCTGAAACACATGAATAAACACCAAAAAGCATAATATCATCCAGGAAAAAGTACAGAAAATGGGAAGAAATTACAGTTAAAATCACTCAAAATCTACGCCTATCAACTCCCCCAAACTTAGACTTGATCGTCCTCGAGCAAGCAATAAACTCAAAAAGAAAAGTTAAACTCGATACTAAGCATGAATTATCTTTGCAACATATGTAACAGCTCAGAAATCCTACTTACACAGTAATAGAAGTCAATCAACATTTAACACGAAGCATTTTCTCCTAAGCTAAACAATACATCGCAACATCGGAACGTGCGTGTGTGCTATTGTCAAACATGAGTTACATATATATCTTTAAAATCAACATGTGCCATATTAACTCCTAGTCAAGATTACTTTGAAATACTCTACAAGTTTACTATCCAGCACTTCTCCACTAATGTAATTGTTCCCTAGACTTGGATCAAAAGGTCTTAAAAGCTTATAACTTTAGGCCTTTTGGTGTCGGCTTCAAAGAAAAGGTAGGAGGGATTCAAAGAAGAGAGTATAATAAAATCAGTTCAACTCTTTCTTGAGCTTCTCTTCAACTTTTTTCTAGCCTTGGCCACTTTGGGTCTTATTTTGAATTTTTCTTTTCAAGGCTTTTCTCTACATCTTTTCTTTTTCTTTGCTCATTCTTTTGTTCCTTTTGAACTCATTTGCATATAACAATTCTTTGCAATGAATGAGATTCATTATACTCTCCTAGGGGTAGGTAAAAATTTTCTTTTAGGCTCAAACCAAGGTGGGTATAGTGAGTTGCCAAGAATGTCGAATGGGGGTCTAATCATATGCAATGCATATACCATTCTTTTTCAATAAGGCTCAAAAGGGGACACTATTGAATAATATATAACAGGTAGGCTTGAAAGGCTCAAACGGTCCAAAAATCGCCTAAATCATCTCCAAGTCTAGTTCCTAATTATAAATTTCGCCTCAAAGTGCTTTCAACTAAACTGTAGAGTTATCTAAGATACTCAAGACTCATCATAGTTAACACAAATTTTCAATTAAAACAATACATACTTCACTCAATCATGACTCAATAAGTGCTCAAATAGTTCCTCAATTTTGACATATAGTTAACAAAGGATATATGCAAACAAGTTAAACGTTTTCATGGCTCCTATCTAGATGAGGATTAATTTCATCATGTATTACCGTTGCAATTCCAACTCATCAATTCTCAAGAATAACTCAATCAATAAAAAATTTGTGTATAGTGCTCAAGGACGAATCAAGTGACAATTAAGCACACAACATGTGGATAAAACAAATTAAACACGCAAGCCACTCCCCCAAACTTAACTGAAACATTGTCCTCAATGTTTAAAAGAATCAAAAGGGAAAAAGTAAACTCCCCTGATCAAGACGCTTGCATGAGGGTTGAGGAAGTTTGGCTTTTGAAAACTCCACTGCTGTAGGGGTTCATCGCTCCACTTGAGTACCTCGCAAAAGAAGGATGCTAAAAAAATCGACAAGAGAGAAAAACAAACTAGATGCAAACTTGAAAATAAAACAAAGCTAAATGCAAAAGGATACGCTTGGGTTGCCTCCCAAGAAGCGCTGATTTCTAGTCGTCGGCTTGACCATCAGAAGCAACCATCAAAGAGCGGTTGCCGCCCATAGTAAGTATCGTATGATACTACTAATGGGTCTTCATATAGTATGCCCTCAAGCTTGGCAAGAGTGTAACGGTGTAAGCTCGTCGCTCCAACAACTTTCATCATGACATAGTGAGCATGGGAGAATGATTCTTGAATTGGCTTCATCTCATGGATGGCGTAGTGCGGTGAAATTGGTGGCATCGATGAGGAATACGTATCCACATATGGCCCATAACATGCCTTCATCGATGGGTGGATATCAAATTTCTCGAAAATCTCATCATCCAACTTCACTCTTGGCTCGTTGTCCCATAGGATCTCCTCAGATGCCTTTTCCACTGTAGGCTCAATCACTTCCATAGGCTCAACTTCCCTTGATTCTTCCCCATGAGTCGGATCACTCCCCCAAACTTGATTGGTTGAGTGATCATCATCATGTAACCAGGCCTGATTTGTAGATCTCGTCTCCTCCTCTTGGCAGCTCATTGAGATGGTTTCCACTAGAATTGCAAATTGCTGCTCTAGATGACGTATATAATTGGTCTGGTTCTCTAAACGTTGCTCAGTTGATGCCATGAGTCTCAATAACATATTCTCTGATTGAGCCGTTCCTTCTACAAAACTATCTTTCTTCTCGCCGTGATGCTCAAAGGTTTGGTGCGTATCATTAGGGTAGTGGGTCTCTGGTGGGTATTGGTGACTCCAACCTTGCAAGGAAGGATCACAATGCCAGTGGTAATCGAAGTCCGCCATATCATTGAACAGGTGTAATACACTGTCCTCAACTCTATCAACCAGGGGACTCCCAGTCACCAGTGCTCCTCTGAATACCCATCCTCGTGTCTGTGCATCCAAGCCTTTGAAGAAATGTTGCAGAAGAGTATAGTTTGAAAAGTTGTGATACCTGAATGTGTCTGCCAGTTCATTGAATCTCTCCCAAGCCGAATAAAACGGCTCTGAAAATTGTTGGGTAAATCTTGTGAAGACTTGTTGATGAAGCATCACAAGTACCTCGCAAGAAAAACAAATAACATATTTAAATAAATATTTTTTTTTTTTTCGAAAATAACAAAAAGAAAAAGAAAACAAAAACGCAATAATAAAATTGGCTAAATTACAATTAACTAATCTCGTATGATATTATACAGATTAGTCCCCGGCAAACGCGCCAAAAACTTGACCGCTTTTATTTTTAAACAATTATTTTTCAAAGATTAGTGTGAAGCGATTCTACCGCAAGTGCACGGTGTCAAGTTTTAGTATAGTGAAAATTAAGTACAGGTTGTCGAATCCACAGGGACTAACGTATAAGTACCAAATAAGATCAATCAAATTATATTTAGCCTACGATTAAAGGAGTTTGATAAACTAACACTAAATTAAACTAAAGAACAAAATTAAACGAGAAATAATGACTAGAATGGTTCCGGAAATGCAAAGGCAAGTGACTCGAGAAAATTACCAAGTTCGTCGTTCAATTATGTTATCTCTAATGATTCAATGGAATTCTCACCTTATTAACCAATTGATTTTAAAGGTGAAAGGTTTTCATGATTATTCGATACACTCTCTCGAGCTGTAACGAAACTAACAATAAATTAGAACAAGTCACTCTCGTGCACCTATTTACTAATTCAAAGTTGCTTAAATTATCAAAACCTATTAACTCTAAATCTTTCGATTTCAAGTTCTCACGTATGTGATATCATCTCTCGATCTCAATCTTAACATACATCATAAATTAATGGAGCTTGTTACAGCGTTATCTCTCGATCTCGGCTGTAACTCTCAAATTCAATCAAAGCTAGCTAGACTCTGATCTACACATGCAATTAATTTATGAACTTTAAATATCAATGCGCTCGACTATCAATGAATCAATAATATCAAACATAACGAACTAAAACTTCAATAATATAAACCAAATTCAATGCAAATCAATTACAAATGAGTTTTCTTGTCTCTCGACCTTAAAAACAACAAATGCAAATTGAAAATCAAATAAATTAAGTTTAGAAATACGATAAACGATGGATGAATCCGTGCGTTGCACCGTGATTTCTTCTCTTGTTCCTTCCTTGCACTCCGGAACGGATAGGCTCGACTTTGGACGAAGAACGGAGATTGGATCTCCTTCTTCCGGCTAGGGCGGCGGCTAGGGCGGCTGCTCTTGACCTAAAAAGTCTGATATTTTCTCTCCAAGTTCCTCCTTCATTCTGTGGAAGAGAGTCCCCTTAAAAAGCCCTCAAAAAATCTCGATAAATTAGGAAAATAAAATCTTCAGATCTCGCGTCTCGATCGATCGAGAATTTCACCGATCGATCGGTGCACTGTTCACGCCAGCTTTTGGAACTTACTGCCTCGCTCGATCGATCGGGAATTTCCACCGATCGATCGGGCCTTCGAAAATTCTGAGTCTTGCTACTGGCTGGCTCGATCGATCGAGAATAAATCTCGATCGATCGAGATCTGAAAAATCCACCTTCTTAATTTTCTTGTCTTTTACGCCTCGATTTCGCCCGTTATCTTCTCATTAGCTCATTTCTTCCACTTCTGATCAAATTTCCTGAAACACATGAATAAACACCAAAAAGCATAATATCATCCAGGAAAAAGTACAGAAAATGGGAAGAAATTACAGTTAAAATCACTCAAAATCTACGCCTATCAACTCCCCCAAACTTAGACTTGATCGTCCTCGAGCAAGCAATAAACTCAAAAAGAAAAGTTAAACTCGATACTAAGCATGAATTATCTTTGCAACATATGTAACAGCTCAGAAATCCTACTTACACAGTAATAGAAGTCAATCAACATTTAACACGAAGCATTTTCTCCTAAGCTAAACAATACATCGCAACATCGGAACGTGCGTGTGTGCTATTGTCAAACATGAGTTACATATATATCTTTAAAATCAACATGTGCCATATTAACTCCTAGTCAAGATTACTTTGAAATACTCTACAAGTTTACTATCCAGCACTTCTCCACTAATGTAATTGTTCCCTAGACTTGGATCAAAAGGTCTTAAAAGCTTATAACGTTAGGCCTTTTGGTGTCGGCTTCAAAGAAAAGGTAGGAGGGATTCAAAGAAGAGAGTATAATAAAATCAGTTCAACTCTTTCTTGAGCTTCTCTTCAACTTTTTTCTAGCCTTGGCCACTTTGGGTCTTATTTTGAATTTTTCTTTTCAAGGCTTTTCTCTACATCTTTTCTTTTTCTTTGCTCATTCTTTTGTTCCTTTTGAACTCATTTGCATATAACAATTCTTTGCAATGAATGAGATTCATTATACTCTCCTAGGGGTAGGTAAAAATTTTCTTTTAGGCTCAAACCAAGGTGGGTATAGTGAGTTGCCAAGAATGTCGAATGGGGGTCTAATCATATGCAATGCATATACCATTCTTTTTCAATAAGGCTCAAAAGGGGACACTATTGAATAATATATAACAGGTAGGCTTGAAAGGCTCAAACGGTCCAAAAATCGCCTAAATCATCTCCAAGTCTAGTTCCTAATTATAAATTTCGCCTCAAAGTGCTTTCAACTAAACTGTAGAGTTATCTAAGATACTCAAGACTCATCATAGTTAACACAAATTTTCAATTAAAAAAATACATACTTCACTCAATCATGACTCAATAAGTGCTCAAATAGTTCCTCAATTTTGACATATAGTTAACAAAGGATATATGCAAACAAGTTAAACGTTTTCATGGCTCCTATCTAGATGAGGATTAATTTCATCATGTATTACCGTTGCAATTCCAACTCATCAATTCTCAAGAATAACTCAATCAATAAAAAATTTGTGTATAGTGCTCAAGGACGAATCAAGTGACAATTAAGCACACAACATGTGGATAAAACAAATTAAACACGCAAGCCACTCCCCCAAACTTAACTGAAACATTGTCCTCAATGTTTAAAAGAATCAAAAGGGAAAAAGTAAACTCCCCTGATCAAGACGCTTGCATGAGGGTTGAGGAAGTTTGGCTTTTGAAAACTCCACTGCTGTAGGGGTTCATCGCTCCACTTGAGTACCTTGCAAAAGAAGGATGCTAAAAAAATCGACAAGAGAGAAAAACAAACTAGATGCAAACTTGAAAATAAAACAAAGCTAAATGCAAAAGGATACGCTTGGGTTGCCTCCCAAGAAGCGCTGATTTCTAGTCGTCGGCTTGACCATCAGAAGCAACCATCAAAGAGCGGTTGCCGCCCATAGTAAGTATCGTATGATACTACTAATGGGTCTTCATATAGTATGCCCTCAAGCTTGGCAAGAGTGTAACGGTGTAAGCTCGTCGCTCCAACAACTTTCATCATGACATAGTGAGCATGGGAGAATGATTCTTGAATTGGCTTCATCTCATGGATGGCGTAGTGCGGTGAAATTGGTGGCATCGATGAGGAATACGTATCCACATATGGCCCATAACATGCCTTCATCGATGGGTGGATATCAAATTTCTCGAAAATCTCATCATCCAACTTCACTCTTGGCTCGTTGTCCCATAGGATCTCCTCAGATGCCTTTTCCACTGTAGGCTCAATCACTTCCATAGGCTCAACTTCCCTTGATTCTTCCCCATGAGTCGGATCACTCCCCCAAACTTGATTGGTTGAGTGATCATCATCATGTAACCAGGCCTGATTTGTAGATCTCGTCTCCTCCTCTTGGCAGCTCATTGAGATGGTTTCCACTAGAATTGCAAATTGCTGCTCTAGATGACTATATAATTGGTCTGGTTCTCTAAACGTTGCTCAGTTGATGCCATGAGTCTCAATAACATATTCTCTGATTGAGCCGTTCCTTCTACAAAACTATCTTTCTTCTCGCCGTGATGCTCAAAGGTTTGGTGCGTATCATTAGGGTAGTGGGTCTCTGGTGGGTATTGGTGACTCCAACCTTGCAAGGAAGGATCACAATGCCAGTGGTAATCGAAGTCCGCCATATCATTGAACAGGTGTAATACACTGTCCTCAACTCTATCAACCAGGGGACTCCCAGTCACCAGTGCTCCTCTGAATACCCATCCTCGTGTCTGTGCATCCAAGCCTTTGAAGAAATGTTGCAGAAGAGTATAGTTTGAAAAGTTGTGATACCTGAATGTGTCTGCCAGTTCATTGAATCTCTCCCAAGCCGAATAAAACGGCTCTGAAAATTGTTGGGTAAATCTTGTGAAGACTTGTTGATGAAGCATCACAAGTACCTCGCAAGAAAAACAAATAACATATTTAAATAAATTTTTTTTTTTTTTCGAAAATAACAAAAAGAAAAAGAAAACAAAAACGCAATAATAAAATTGGCTAAATTACAATTAACTAATCTCGTATGATATTATACAGATTAGTCCCCGGCAAACGCGCCAAAAACTTGACCGCTTTTATTTTTAAACAATTATTTTTCAAAGATTAGTGTGAAGCGATTCTACCGCAAGTGCACGGTGTCAAGTTTTAGTATTGTGAAAATTAAGTACAGGTTGTCGAATCCACAGGGACTAACGTATAAGTACCAAATAAGATCAATCAAATTATATTTAGCCTACGATTAAAGGAGTTTGATAAACTAACACTAAATTAAACTAAAGAACAAAATTAAACGAGAAATAATGACTAGAATGGTTCCGGAAATGCAAAGGCAAGTGACTCGAGAAAATTACCAAGTTCGTCGTTCAATTATGTTATCTCTAATGATTCAATGGAATTCTCACCTTATTAACCAATTGATTTTAAAGGTGAAAGGTTTTCATGATTATTCGATACACTCTCTCGAGCTGTAACGAAACTAACAATAAATTAGAACAAGTCACTCTCGTGCACCTATTTACTAATTCAAAGTTGCTTAAATTATCAAAACCTATTAACTCTAAATCTTTCGATTTCAAGTTCTCACGTATGCGATATCATCTCTCGATCTCAATCTTAACATACATCATAAATTAATGGAGCTTGTTACAGCGTTATCTCTCGATCTCGGCTGTAACTCTCAAATTCAATCAAAGCTAGCTAGACTCTGATCTACACATGCAATTAATTTATGAACTTTAAATATCAATGCGCTCGACTATCAATGAATCAATAATATCAAACATAACGAACTAAAACTTCAATAATATAAAACAAATTCAATGCAAATCAATTACAAATGAGTTTTCTTGTCTCTCGACCTTAAAAACAACAAATGCAAATTGAAAATCAAATAAATTAAGTTTAGAAATACGATAAACGATGGATGAATCCGTGCGTTGCACCGTGATTTCTTCTCTTGTTCCTTCCTTGCACTCCGGAACGGATAGGCTCGACTTTGGACGAAGAACGGAGATTGGATCTCCTTCTTCCGGCGTTGGGCGGCGGCTAGGGCGGCTGCTCTTGACCTAAAAAGTCTGATATTTTCTCTCCAAGTTCCTCCTTCATTCTGTGGAAGAGAGTCCCCTTAAAAAGCCCTCAAAAAATCTCGATAATTAGGAAAATAAAATCTTCAGATCTCGCGTCTCGATCGATCGAGAATTTCACCGATCGATCGGTGCACTGTTCACGCCAGCTTTTGGAACTTACTGCCTCGCTCGATCGATCGGGAATTTCCACCGATCGATCGGGCCTTCGAAAATTCTGAGTCTTGCTACTGGCTGGCTCGATCGATCGAGAATAAATCTCGATCGATCGAGATCTGAAAAATCCACCTTCTTAATTTTCTTGTCTTTTACGCCTCGATTTCGCCCGTTATCTTCTCATTAGCTCATTTCTTCCACTTCTGATCAAATTTCCTGAAACACATGAATAAACACCAAAAAGCATAATATCATCCAGGAAAAAGTACAGAAAATGGGAAGAAATCACAGTTAAAATCACTCAAAATCTACGCCTATCAATGCCTTGATAGATATGTGTATATGCTTTGGTGAGATCATTGCCTTGATAGATATGCCCGGGTTGGTATATGCTTTGGCTGGGATCGTTGCCACGATAGATATACTACATATGCTTTGGCTTGAGAGATATACGCCTGGTTTGGGTATATGCTCTGGCTATTATCACAGATGAGTATGGTACTATGATATGTGCTGCTAATATGAAGATGTGATGTGGTTCCACTGACATATTGAGCTGAATAGGCATATCATATGGGGCTCGTGATAATAGGGTGATTGTTGAGACATGTCATGACATAGTGCATTTGTTGATGCATGATACAGAGCATTCACATTGGATATGATTATTATTGCTTTATCATTGACATTGTGTTTTGATATTGCACTGAGATAGTTGTTTATCTATACTTAGACCCGACCACGGTTCAGAACCGCCGGTTAGACGGTTCAGAACCGCCGGTTCGACGGTTCAAAAAACATCGACCCTTAACCTTAACATTCCTTGACGGTTACGGTTACGGTTCATGAACCGCCGGTTACGGTTCCGGTTACGGTTAACCAACGGTTACGGTTACGGTTACGGTTTGACCCTTATTTTTTTAAAAAAAATTAAAAATATTATTAAAATTTGAAATAAAGTGTAAAAAGTGTATGAATGTGTTTTCATTCATGGATTAAACATAAAATAACGTGAAATAAATTCAAGCCAAGATAATCAAAATGTGTAGATATATTTGTTTGGTTGATTTATACTATATTTAGATCAACAACGCTCTTATAGCTTAGTGGTTGAAGTTAATTATTAAAGTTGGAGGTCATTAGTTCAAATATACACCATAACATATATTTTAAATTAAAAAATGTAAAAAAAAATAAAATAAACCCTTGAACCGCCGGTTCACGGGTTAGCAAAATCATGACCCTTAACCGGCCCTTCTATAGACGGGCCGGTTACGGTTCCGACCCTTCGAACCGTTGACCCGGTTAACCGGCCCGTTGACTACGGGCCGGTTCCGGGCCGGTTCAGGGTCGATGATGACCCTTGGTCGGGTCTATCTATACTCACGTTTTGTGAATGTTTCTGTAGGATTTCATAGACGTGGGAATCGTGAGTCTTATTCCGCTGCGAGGTGAACCACTGCATAGGAGTTGTACTGGATTAGGTTGTTAATTATACATGTAATGTATATGTGAAAAAGTTATTTGGTTTTTGTACGAGTGGTTTTGGTACATCTGTAACAACCTATTAGTAAGATACTCTTAAACAGTGTATGAATTACTTAATTCTGACTCACATATGTATATTGAATACATAATGGATTAAGTAACGAGGACCCCACAATGGGTGTAACTTAGTACGAAATGAGGATAGACATGATATGTTTCTGGAAGTTCGAAGGTGGTGTAATCCTTATACGTCTCCCCTTCTTCCAATTAAGGAAGGATTCACTAGAAGACTTTGAGTAATACAACCACTTGTACAACCCGATTCAGCTGGATTTATCCCACTACCAGACTGAAACTCCTAGTCTCTCGATCTGTTCAGACACAATCTGTCTGACAGTTACAATAGAATCTCACTCTTCTATTTTAGTATAAATACAAAAGACAGACTGATTTTGTCTATGCACACAATGATCCTATGACGATCAAATATTACAATATGCTGTGCTTATGAAAACTTTGAGCAGTTCGGCTCAAGAATATCTGGACTTATAAGCTTTTCCTGTTTTTGTTTTCTTTTCGTTTCTTGATTGATCAGTCGGCCCTTTGAACTCTTTAGTTGCATCCTTATATAATCGCTTATACCAACGACATTATTTCCTTTTATGTGCAACTCTTGACTCTGTTGAATCTCTGAACAAGCTTCAGTCTTAATCTTTTAGGCACTTTCCATTCTGGTCTGTGCTTTCGGCGTCTGTCAGGTAGGCTCTCCTTTGTCTTCTTACCTTTTAAGGTAATCTTCAGTCCTTGGTCTTTTTCATCATTAATTGCATCATTAAATGCTTCAATAAATAGCCGTTAATGATTCGGACTGAAGAACGAAGCTTTTCCAACCTTGTCTGCTCTGGTCTGATCTTTATTGAGCTGATCTCGTGCTTCGATCTGGTCAGACTGGTTTACATTGATCCGTTCTGATTTTGCAATAGACCATATCAGTGTGATCTGCTTTGACATGGTTTTACGGCTTGATCGGTCTGATCTGTTTTGTCATCTTTAAAATCCGGAACTAACAATGATTATTATTGTTATAATTTTTTTATTTATTTACAATCTCCCACACTTAAAGAATCTGGTCCCCAGATTCAAATGTTGTCACTGGAAGAGTTCGGGATACTGATGTCTAATATCATCTTCTTTTTTCCATGTAGCTTCTTTGACGCTTTGGTTCCTCCAGAGTACCTTCACCAATTGGATGGGTCCAGAACAGCGTTCATTGATTTTCTGATCAAGGATCTGAATATGTCGTTCTACGTACGAGAGATCTGGTTCTGGTGTTAGTTGATTGGAGTCGACCACTTATTTCTCGTCCATGTAGCATTTACGTAATTGTGGCACATGGAAGACATTGTGTATTCCAATGACAATTTTTGGTAGTGCTAATCGGTAAGCTACATGACATATTCGTTCAATTATCTCAAATGGTCCCAAGAACCGGGGTTGCAACTTTCCTTTCTTCCCAGCCCTCCTGATTCCTTTTCTTGGCTATACTTTCAGAAACACACGGTCTCCTTCATCAAATTCCAAATTTTTTCGTCTTTATCCGCATAACTTTTATGTCGACTTTGAGCTGTTTGAATCCTTTGCTTAATGATTTGCACTTTATAAATGGCCTCTTGTATGATATCCGGTGGTATTGCTCAGTTCTTTCCATCCTTAGTGCTTCGCCATTGTAAAGATCCAAATAACTAATCTCGTCATTAGTGCATACATACATGTCATTAGGGAATTCTTATGCATGCTTCACTGGCAATGTCATGACACATATAAAGTTTTTGGTCATTAATCCTATTCTCATTCAGTTCTCAATACAGTCCAACCAGCACAAGTATACATTGTACAATGCATCAATCTCATATTCTCAATTCATCATGCAATTCTCCTTAATTAATTGCATGCAAATCATAAATGAAAAGAGAAGTCTCACAACATTTATACAAACCGTACACATATGAGAATGTTCACAAACGAGCATTGCATAATTAAATGTGTATCTATTGTATAAACATGTTACCCAATACCAATATTGGTACCTCAGCCCCAGAAGCATTCCCAATCAACAGCTCGAACTTATCTCCAGAGCCAATGCTGTACTTGTTCAACCTGTTTCAACAGAAACAGTCCCCACAATGGGTGAGCATACCAATAGTACAATCTCAATATCATCAATCTCATAATTCATAATTTACAAAATGTAAAGCTGTAAAGTCAGAAAGTACTCCCTGTGTGTACCATTACCATATGGGATTTCCCATGTTCCTGTTCTCACAATAACCAAAATCATCAAATTCCAATATCAGTTAATCATTACATTGATTAACCCTACTCATGCTCAAACCCCAATTTCATAATCAAATATAGCTAAATCATTACATTAATGATTTACAGAAATCACATTATCTAAATTAATGATTTCAAAATTTCATTACATCGTATCACATCGCTCGCTCAACAGCGGCGTCACTTTAACCTCTCGCACGCTCAACAACGGTGGCATCATAACCCATGCTCGCTTAACAGTGACAACATCATACTCATTGCTCGCTCAATAGCGGCATCATCATAATTCACAACACATACTAACTCATCACAACAATCATATATTATTCATCTAACAATGACAATAATATATTCAACAATGCTCGTACGTTATACGTACCTTATAATCTAATAGCAAGAGCAATCCTTGCCTTTGCCCCGAGATCCAGTTAATTATTCGCTATACATAGTTAATAACTCATAATCAATTACGTGCACCCAATTACCTATCTAAGCACGTACTCAACCTCCATACACATCATCCTATCATGATGATCAATCACAATTACTGTACTCCATATACTACTCAAGTCATCCCCATTTTATTCCATGCTCAATGAGTTGCGAATTAACTCAATTGAGTAGTACATAACCGACTACGGTTTAATTCATGCCACATTATTTTAAAATTTAATATTTCCACTAGAATGTAGTCATTGCCATGAAAATCCACTAAACAAACCCCAATTCCAAAATCCCAACATTTATCAAAAGTTTTAAAAAAAACAAAGGCGATCGATCACCATTTTCCCGCGATCGACCACGAGCTTACTGCCCGAAATTCATAACTCCGCGATCGATCACCAGAACCCACTGACGCCCCCCGATCGATCGGCAACTTCTCACGATCGATAGCGGGTACTGTTCATCGTCTCCAATTTTCAGTATAATGTCGCTATCGATAGCCAACACCGTGATCGATCGCGACCTACGATATTTCAAAAAATTTGTACTTCAATGGTGTTTTTCACACCCTAACTCAAACCCAACCGCCCAACACCTTCACTACTTCAAATACTCCCTTTATACTCAATATAAACACCAAAACAACATTTTTAATAAATTCTTCAAAATCTCCCAAACTCAAACCCATTACCACACTTCACCAAATTCTATAAAATCACTATCAAAAAGTAGATAATTGAGAGGTGAAGGAGTTTACCTAATAATCTTCAAGAAATCTCGTTCCGAAATCGAGCCTTGACCGATTCTTCTCCATGGGAGAAAAGAGGGAAAAGTGGGGGGAGAAAGAGGCGGTGAGGGAGAGAGGAGAGAGGGAGAGTAAGGGAAAATGATTGAACACCGAGTTCACTTGGTATATATAGTACCAAGGCTCCAAAAAACCAAGTCTCAAATACTCGCACCTTAACTCATTAAAAATCACGTGTGTTCAATAATTATCTCTCACTCACTCAAATACATCACAAATCTCAATCCAAAACTCCCCAGATTCCAGATCTCACTACCAACACAATTTCAAGGTTTATCACTTCATTGAGAATAAATCTCAACCCTTGGATCCAACAACCCCGATGCCGGATTAAAATCCTCGGGAGACTCAACATCATAATTATCTCATAATTACCCCCAATTAAAATCCATTAAGGATCATAATCACTCCGGGATTAACACAATAATTTCCGGATATCACAGCCATTCCTCCACATCCCAATTGAGAGGAGAGCGACATTTCCGCCCATATAATGCCTCATATGGAGCCATTTGTATAGTGGCTTGGTAACTGTTATTATAGGCGAACTCCATGAGTGGTAAATGTTTCTCCCAATTTGATCCATATTCTAGCACGCGCGCGTGAAACATGTCTTCTAAAATTTGAATGGTACGCTCAGAATGACCGTCAGTCTGGGGATGTGCAGCCATGCTAAAACTTAGCTTTGTTCCGAGACATTCCTGTAGCTTTTTCCATAATCAGGATGTAAATTTTGGATCTCGGTCTGAGACGATGATAGTAGGGATTCCATGTAGCCTGGTGATCTCCTTTTGGTAGAGTTCTGCAAGTTTTTCCACGCCATACTTTTGACGATAGGTATAAAATGCGCTGATTTGGTGAGACGATCTACTACCACCCATATGCATCATGACCTCCTCGTAGTGTTGGGAGTCCAATTACGAAGTCCATGGTGACCTGATCCCATTTCCATTCTGGTATGGGTAAAGGTTGTAGAAGTTCGGACGTGGTGCTCGACTTTTATCATTTGGCATGAGAAGTAGTGCTTTACAAAATCAGCGACATCTCGCTTCTTCCATTCACCAGAAATATTCTTTCAAATCCTATACATTTTGGAACCTCCTGGATGATTGGTTAATCGCGATTTATGAGCTTCTTCCAACATTTCTTTCTTCATGAAGTTAGGAACACAAATACGATTTCGATAGAGCAATATTTCGATGACGTTAGTAGTAAAATCGGCTTTGTTTTCTTTTGATGCTCTTATCTTTACAATATCAGGATAAGAATCTTGATTTGTCTTTAAGCACGAATAAAAATCCGGTTCAATCTTCAATCCTGCCAAGCGACCATGAGACCGAATCTGTAACTTTTCCTTATGTATGATGCTAGTCTTCTTAACATTCCACATGAGCGAGACAAATTTTTCGGCTTAATGCATCTGCCACTACATTGGCTTTTCCTGATGGTAGAGTATGGAACAATCATAATCTTCCAGAAATTCCATCCATCTTCGTTGTCTCATATTGAGCTCTTTTTGAGTAAACAAATATTTCAAGCACTGGTCGGTAAAGATGTCGAAAGTTGCTCCATACAGATAGTGTCTCCATTTGGCTAATGCAAATACTATAGCTCCGAATTCTAGATCATGTGTGGGATAATTAAGCTCACGACTTTTTAATTTCCGAGATGCATAGGTGATGACCTTGCCCTGTTGCATCAACACACATCTGAGGCCCTCATTGGATGCATTGGTATAGACTACATAACCATCTGTTCCAACGGGTAATTTAAGAACCGGAGCCTGTGTCAGCAGTTCCTTCAACTGTTGGAAACTTTTCTCGCATTCCTCATTCTATACAAACGGATGGTCTTTGCGAGTTAGGTGTGACAGTGGAGCAGCAATGTTAGAGAAATTCTTGATAAATCTTCGAAATATCCTGCAAATCCAAGAAAACTACGTACATCTATGACGTTCTTCAGTTGTTTCCATTCGGTGATAGCTTCTATCTTTGTTGGATCCACTTCAAGTCTTTTTTCCGAAATGACGTGTCCTAAAAATGTCACATTCTCTAACACAAATTCGCACTGGCTAAATTTAGCGAAAGTTGATGTTCTTTTAGAATCTAAAGGACAAGTGGCAAGTGATGTGTAAGGCCTCGCTACCTTAAGTGTGGATTAAGTGCATTAAGAGAGCTAAACATGCATTCATCAAAGTATAAGGGTCCATGTTGATGCCTTGAGCTTAAGGATTACAGTGCCAAAATAAAACTTGCAAAAAGGAATTAATTACATTCCCACAAAATGAATGTAAGGCTATAGATTTACTCTACCTTGCGTAGAAACTATACAAAAGAATTCATGTTCATCTATACCGGTAGCACTCCTCACACTGCTCACTGCATCAACCCTGGCCTTAGCCTTCCATGCCAAAATGCACTTACAGGAACAACCCCAAACAATGAGCATATAATAATCCATATTCACCACAATATGATTATAATGTAAAAATGCATAAACAGTAAATACAAAGCACTTCCTGTATTCAATGCATTTAAAACGCTCCCTTAGTTGTTCATGTACCACAACTCATATTCATAATCATCAGATTATAATATAGTTAATAAATGTCATGACATATAACCGGTTTCCATCAATACCAAACCAATCCCTAGTCTTGTTATAACAGTGTATTTTAATGCACCTCGCTTGTCATGACCGCGACACTAATACCCCTCGCTTCGACATATCAGCGGCATCGAATAACCTCGTGTTAATGTGACAGGGCATGTACCATTGCTTCAACATATTAGCGGCAAATATTCTTTCCTCGCTACGATATATGACAGCGGCAAGTATTCTATCATCGCTTCAAATGACAGCGGCAAGCATTTAAAATTTATCACTCGAATATAACAACGACTCATGTGCACCAAGCATCAACTTTAATGTGTTGCCACCTGGGAAGGCTCTACACAAGTGCACAACTCAATATTAGAAGCCAAATCATAATCGGATACGAAAATCCCATCAAAATAACCAAAATATCAATATTTGGCTTCTCGCGATTGATCGCCAATGGGCCCCGATCGATCGCGAGATGCTACTGTCCTATCGCCCAAAAAAAGCTATTCCGCGATCGATCGCTGAACTTGTGCCGATCGATCGCGCGCCAACTCACGATCGGCTGAAACCCTCTGTTCCGAGACATGATACGCGCGATCGATCGTGAAATCACGCCGATCGATCGTCGGTGTCTTTACACGCGAAAATCGCCATTTTCCTACATTTCATCCCTTCCAACTCCTACAACACAAACAACTTCAAACCCCAACCATTCAACACAACCAAATACTTCAAAATCAACACAAATACATCAATAATCAACAAAAATTCCTTAACCAACCAAATAATCAACATCCTTCAAAATAAACCCATTTTTCCCCAAAATCAACATTTCAAAACCCATCAAAACATACCCAAATCTTAACAAGAAAGTTTCCTTACCACTTGAGTTCAAATCCTAGCAAGATATCCAAGCTTACAAGCTTTCCTAAGCTTATCTTCTTTCTTGATTTGGGATGAAAAAATGAAGGGTGTTGGGGGAAAGGGTTCATCGATAAAAGGTGGGGAGAGAATGAGTGATAGAGTTGTGTGGTGGGGAATGAGAGGAGTGAGGGGAAAGTTGGGTATTAAGGGAGTGGGGTTTTAATTTAACAAATGGTACCCAATTAAATAGCATGATGTAGTAAAATATCCCAACATGATATTTTAAAGCATTTACTCAATAAAATGCGCCATAATAACAACTAACATTCTTTCCAAATTAATGGGAACCAACCCAAATAATCATGCCAAATCACCAATTCCCCAACATGCATCACATGCACCCTGAAATGTATTTATCAGTTCATGCCCACCGCATAACTATACATTTCACAATCATAATAACAATCATATCACCATATAACCTCATAATAATAATTAGTGGCCATAATGCACATAATTATTTCAGGGATATCACATGATGTATGTGTTCCTCCTGACTTTTTGAGTAGACTAGAATATCATCAATGAAGATTACAATGAATTTATCTAGAAATGGTTGAAATATCCGATTCATCATGTCCATGAATGCTGATGGGGCATTAGTCAGGCCGAACGTAATTACTACAAACTCGTAGTGCCCATAACAAGTATTAAAGGCCATTTTAGAAATGTCATGTTCCCTGATTTCAATTGTTAATACCCTTGTCGGAGATCCATCTTGGAATACACTACAGATCCTTGCAGAGCATCAAATAATTCATCGATTCGAGTATACAAAAGAATTCATGTTCATCTATACCGGTAGCACTCCTCACACTGCTCACTGCATCAACCCTGGCCTTAGCCTTCCATGCCAAAATGCACTTACAGGAACAACCCCAAAAATGAGCATATAATAATCCATATTCACCACAATATGATTATAATGTAAAAATGCATAAACAGTAAATACAAAGCACTTCCTGTATTCAATGCATTTAAAACGCTCCCTTGGTTGTTCATGTACCACAACTCATATTCATAATTATCAGATTATAATATTGTTAATAAATGTCATGACATATAACCGGTTTCCATCAATACCAAACCAATCCCTAGTCTTGTTATAACAGTGTATTTTAATGCACCTCGCTTGTCATGACCGCGACACTAATACCCCTCGCTTAGACATATCAGCGGCATCGAATAACCTCGTTTTAATGTGACAGGGCATGTACCATTGCTTCAACATATTAGCGGCAAATATTCTTTCCTCCCTACGATATGACATCGGCAAGTATTCTATCATCGCTTCAAATGACAGCGACAAGCAGTTCAAATTTATCACTCGAATATAACAACGACTCATGTGCACCAAGCATCAACTTTAATGTGTTGCCACCTGGGAAGGCTCTACACAAGTGCACAACTCAATATTAGAAGCCAAATCATAATCGGATACGAAAATCCCATCAAAATAACCAAAATATCAATATTTGGCTTCTCGCGATCGATCGCCAATGGGCCCCGATCGATCGCGAGATGCTACTGTCCTATCGCCCAAAAAAAGCTATTCCGCGATCGATCGCTGAACTTGTGCCGATCGATCGCGCGCCAACTCACGATCGGATGAAACCCTCTGTTCCGAGACATGATATGCGCGATCGATCGTGAAATCATGCCGATCGATCGTCGGTGTCTTTACACGCGAAAATCGCCATTTTCCTACATTTCATCCCTTCCAACTCCTACAACACAAACAACTTCAAACCCAACCATTCAACACAACCAAATACTTCAAAATCAACACAAATACATCAATAATCAACAAAAATTCCATAACCAACCAAATAATCAACATCCTTCAAAATAAACCCATTTTTCCCCAAAATCAACATTTCAAAACCCATCCAAACATACCCAAATCTTAACAAGAAAGTTTCCTTACCACTTGAGTTCAAATCCTAGCAAGATATCCAAGCTTACAAGCTTTCCTAAGCTTATCTTCTTTCTTGATTTGGGATGAAAAAATGAAGGGTGTTGGGGGAAAGGGTTCATCGATAAAAGGTGGGGAGAGAATGAGTGATAGAGTTGTGTGGTGGGGAATGAGAGGAGTGAGGGGAAAGTTGGGTATTAAGGGAGTGGGGTTTTAATTTAACAAATGGTACCCAATTAAATAGCATGATGTAGTAAAATATCCCAACATGATATTTTAAAGCATTTACTCAATAAAATGCGCCATAATAACAACTAACATTCTTTCCAAATTAATGGGAACCAACCCAAATAATCATGCCAAATCACCAATTCCCCAACATGCATCACATGCACCCTGAAATGTATTTATCAGTTCATGCCCACCGCATAACTATACATTTCACAATCATAATAACAATCATATCACCATATAACCTCATAATAATAATTAGTGGCCATAATGCACATAATTATTTCAGGGATATCACATGATGTATGTGTTCCTCCTGACTTTTTGAGTAGACTAGAATATCATCAATGAAGATTACAATGAATTTATCTAGAAATGGTTGAAATATCCGATTCATCATGTCCATGAATGCTGATGGGGCATTAGTCAGGCCGAACGTCATTACTACAAACTCGTAGTGCCCATAACAAGTATTAAAGGCCATTTTAGAAATGTCATGTTCCCTGATTCTCAATTGGTAATACCCTTGTCGGAGATCCATCTTGGAATACACTACAGATCCTTGCAGAGCATCAAATAATTCATCGATTCGAGGTAGCGGGTACTTGTTCTTGACAGTAAGATTGTTAAGTTTACGATAATCGATACACATTCTCAATGTGCCATCTTTCTTTTGACAAATAGTACCGGAGCTCCCCAGGGTTATGTGCTAGGTCAAATGTAACCCTTTTCGATTAATTCATGTATTTGTGTCTTTAGTTCTTTTAACTCAGCTGGTCCCATTCTATATGGAGTTTTTGATTTTGTTAAGGCTCCAGGAGTTAGTTCAATCGAGAATTCAATTTCCCTATGAGGGGGCAAAGAGGTAATTTCTTCGGGAAAGTTTCTGGAAATTCTCGGACAACAGGAATTTCTATGATCTTGACTTGATCATTGGGTTTGTTGATCTAATATGCCAGAGATCCTAGTTCTCCATATCTTGTATTTGTCCTCATTTCCAATGTAGATACGACTTCCATTCGTCCTATATTCTTTTTGGGACCTTCGATGATTGGTGTAGTGATGTCTGGAAGAGTTAATTCCTTTGTATGACAATTTACATGGGCTTGATGTTCGAACAACCAGTCCATGCACAGCATTATATCATAATCATGTATATGTAGTTCGATAAAGTCTGCTAAATGTTCTCGATTGTGGAACTTTAGTGGGTAATTTTTATAGACGGTATCAGTGATTACTTTAATCACTATCGGCATACTTATTTCTGGATGATAGGGTAATTGTTATGAGGACAGAGATAAATCACAGATAAAAGTAGGAGAAACAAAGGAATGCGTAGCTTCAGGGTCAAACAAAACTTTTCCAACTTTTGAAAGCAAAGTAATGGTACCTTCAACCACTGCAGTGGGGTCAACTTCTTTATTTCCCATTAGGGCATAAACTCTTGCTGGAATTTTAGGTTTTTGTGGCGGAGGGGTCTTTTGAGTTCCTTTCGGGCAATCTTGGATACGATGTTGTTCACTTCCACAGATCAAGCATTTTCCATTATTTCTCCAGCAACTAGCTTCGTTGTGATTGGGAAGTTTGCAATAACTACACTTTCTGAGTGTAATTGTTTCCTGGATCTCCTCGCGGTTTCTGTCCAACTGGTCCTCCAATCTTTCTTTTCCAAGATTTCTCTTCTTGTTGCTTATCTCAGCAAAATTTGGGTTATAGGGCCTCTTGTCCTCTGTTCTCTTTGGATCAATGATTATGTCAGATTCAACCCGTTGTGCTTGATTGACTGTAGAAACATAGTTAGTGGATTCAGTGGACAATGTGGCCCAATGAATGTCAAGATTTAATCCCTGGATGCACATTTTAGTTTTTCTTAGCTCATCATCCATATAATGTGGATCATAGTGAATTAGTTGATGAAATTCTGCCTCATTCTCTGCTACCGTACGGCTTCCTCGTACCAAATCCATGAATTCCCGTTCACGGGTATTCAGTATCACTTGCGTAACATATTTTTCCTTGAATGTACGAACAAAAATTGCCCACGGTTTGATTTCTCCTCCATTGGTGATCTATGACTCTCCACCAATGATGAGCTGCATCTTCAAACTGATACACAACGAAACTGACATTTTGTTCATCTGAATAGTTGAGAACAGTGAAAATTCTCTCAATTTTGAGCAACCATTCCTCTGCATGATGAGCATTCGGGGTTCCATGGTGGATGGAACTTTAGAAATCGCTCTATTGCTCGGTCTAAAGGTTCCTCATTCCTCGTAACATTTCGTGGTGAATTTTGATGACAGAATTGCATGAACTGTAGTAAAAGTTCCATTGCATTCATGTTGGGTAGCTCTTGTCGAGGATGTTATTCTTCTTGCTCATCGTTTCTTCTTGGGTTCCGTACTTCCTCATGAGAATTCCTTTCATTATTGTGATTTTCCGCGCTAGATTTATTATGTGAAGATGACATCCTATCACATAGTTATAATATATAAATTACGAGACAACATAAGTAAAATGCTACTGACGAAGTAAAATGCTACTGAATATACACAAAATTGCATATTTTATTGATATGCATAATTTTTATATTCGTCATACATATTACATATATATATATATATATATTTATTTTTACGCGTTAGTCATTTAATATCAGATACTAGTCAGTACATCATCATTTACAAAAGACAATAATAAACACAAAAAAAATGATGATGTCAACAAAATAATCGACAGCCTATCCAAAAGGACTATTTAAACTACTTGATTCTTAACGATACGATATGGTGATAGATGATGATATCCTAATCCTCATCATCGGACATCATGACAACATGGTGGTGTGAATGTGATCTCGGTAGTGCCGTGAAACACTCAGACTCTGACGGCGTGCAATCGGATGGTTATGATTCCTTTTCTACCTCCGTCCCTATCTGGGCTGTCAAGGTCGATGGTGATATTGTTGTAGTGGTGGTCACTGGTACTGCTATGTCACCACTCAGTGCAGACTCTCCCAACTCCACCCCCGGGGCTAACTCAAACTCATCAAGAAGCACGTCATCAGTATATCCCATCAGTGGGTCAAAGGAATATACGGTATTAGGAAACAGGCGATCTGCGCACTGATTCCATCTAAGCGGATCCCTAGTAGGGTCTATTTTTGGGATGGACATACGTGCAGTGAGACGACAGGCTGAAGCACCCGGCTCCCCTACCTCGAACATAGTAGTGGGTATGAATTTTCCTGCGGAACCTGAAAGGCATCATCTAACATATATCGACAAGAAAGTATAGTGTTATGTATCAAGTCTGCAGGTAACCCACTCAGCAAACTCCTCAGTCGACTATCATAGAACTCCTGGATATCAATCAAGTGGAACCTTAGTCTATCCCTTTCCTCCAAAATCCGTCCCAACTCACGCTCTCCAGCATTGTTTCTTTCAATTAATATCCATATTTCTTTGCGCAAGTCAGTTTCTCAATTTCGTAAAAAGACAATCTCATTTTCCAAATTCATTGCAGGTGGGTGATACGGGGCAGTCATCTATGAAACAAGTCAAACAAACAAGTTATAACACATAAAAAATGTAAATAATGTATTATTAGTGCCTAGATCCATGTAAACCCGGCACTCTGATACCACCTCTGTGGAACCTGACTCGAGACATATTAATTATCACTTATCTGGTACCACAATCTATTCATAAATATATAAATATAAGTTTTAGGATTTTACTTTTTTATAGTAAATACGTAATAATTACTTACTTAACAGCGGCGAAAGCGTTTATATAAATTTTTTAACAAAATACAACTCAAAACAATTCCTTAAAAGGTTCAACATCTAGCAAAATATAAAGTACTAAGTACTGATAAGCCAACATGTTAAATTGTTTTTCTCCCAATTTTCCTATGGTTCTGCCTCTGGTTCTCCTGTATCTGGATCTCATAATAAATAACAAGGAAAAAATAGAGGTTAAGTCTTAAGGACTTAGTAATGTAATAACAATGGCTTACATTTTGTACTCATCAAATGATGCAATGTATCAATATGACATGTAATGTAATAAAGAAATAGCACAACATTTAAGGAAATTATCAATGAACAATAACGATTTAAAATATTAGGATGAATATTGTGGGCTAAAGAGGTGGTTCCCACCCGACAGTTAGGTGTATCACTTTTCCCCACATATTCAGAATGATGTGTATATTCATTCATCTACGAGCCAAGGTGAACCATTCTACGGACCGTAACAAGGTGCACGTTGTTCAGATGAACCATATACCGAGTGATATGACTAGAAATAGACACATCTATTGCGTTAATTGTCTATGATTTAGTATATTTTGATGGATAAATTGATGTATATACTACCTAATCGTATATTTGTGTAAATGTAGGAAGAGGTGAAGAAATCAAGCTAAAATGATGGAAGAAACAATAAAGTTGAAGAAAAGAGGAAAAAACCAGAATCCAAGACACATGTTGCTCATTTCTCCTCAAATTTCTATATGTTCAAGCCAGGTTTTGGAAATGTGGTCCATAGAAAAGTTGTAGTTTTCTGTTAGTTTTGCGAGGACAACTGTTTCATCAAATTCGGAGTTCGTATGAGAAAGTTATGGCCAAAATACGAAACTCGCCAGAAAAATGGAAGACAGGCGTAATTACGCCATTATGAGGCGTAAATACTCCAATGCTACGGCAATTGAAAATCTGAAAAATTGAAGTAGGCGTATTTACGCTACTTTGAGGCGTAAATACGCCAGCTACACGAAAAGCCATAATTTTGACATGTCATCAGGCGTATTTACGCCATTTTGAGGCGTAGCTATGCCAACAGAGTTTTGGAAAGTTTGGATTCTTGATTTCTTTCATTCCCACATGGACTCTAACCTATCCTCCAAGCTTCCCCACATTATAAACTCGAAATATCAGACCTTAAAGCATTAGATAGAGTAGGTAGAATAGTTTAGACTAGTTTTATATTTTTTCTTTCAATTTTGTTGAAGAACGCTACGAAGATCGAAGTGAAGGCGGGATTGACACCTCGACGAGCGGATATTGGATTAGTCTTTCCATTGTTTTTATTTATCGTTTTTCTTAGATTATGTGTAGCTAGTTTTTAATTCTTGGTTGAGGAAGACAAATCATTGAATTTTATTTATCTTGGGATGATTCTTACGCTTTAATTATCAATTTTATTGAGTATCAAGATTTTTTCTGATTTTATTGATATGATTGTTGTGTTTGTTTATTGGATTGACAACCTAATAACTTGCATGAAATCTAATGCTAAATTAGATATCAAATACGGAATTGTTTGATCCCTCTAGTTTACAAAACAACTAAGATTAAATTTCGCTTGTGAGTTTGTTAAATTCTTAGGAAGAACACTTGACTAAATTAAAAATAAACGCTTGGATTATGTTGTTTAGCTTCATCGATCTCACTAGTTCATATGCTATCATCAATTTAAATCTTAATCGCTTGTATTTTGATTGATTGTTTGATAAGGGTTAAACTAGAATGCTTGGGCTACTTAACTAAACGTAAGGTGAGATAGGACTTTGATTATTGGATTAAACGTCCAACGATGAATATTCATATGAAAAATTGTGTTTTTATGAATCAATGAAATAGATGATAATTCCAAGGAAGAGTTGACCGATACCAAGAATTGCTTTCATTAGTTTAATCTTTAGTTTTAATTTTAATTAGTATAATTCATTCACAACCCCATCTTTGATTGTTTTGATTTTCATTTTCATTAACACAAGAATTCACACCTCATCGTGGGATCGATCCCTACTCACACTACTACATTATTGTTATCAATCTTGAGGATTGAGTGGGTTAATTTGGGCGTACATGATAAGCGCTACCAAATTTTGGCGCCGTTGCCGGGGAAGGCGTTTACTTGTGTTAACTATTTTTTTATTTTTTATTTTTGCTACTTTGGTTTGTTAATTAGTACAGGTGAATCATCCAATCACGAAGATAATTTTCACTACGATTCCGAGATCGAGAGGACACTACATCGAAGAAGAAGAGAAGCAAGGATACTAGAGGAAAGAACTATCATGGCGGAGAATCAAAGCCTACGACAGCTAGCGAATCATACCGTGGATCAACAACCTCTTTGCATCACCTTTCCTACACTTGCTACTAACATAAATTTTGAATTAAAATCTGGTCTAATACATCTACCATCTTTTCATGGCCTTGCAGGTGAGGATCCCCATAAGCACTTGATTGAATTACATGTAGTATGCACTACGATGAAGCCGACAGGGATAACTGAGGAACAAATCAAATTACGAGCTTTTTCGTTCTCTTTGAAGGACGCTGCTAAGGATTGGCTCTTCTATTTGCCTTCTGGATCCATCACTACATGGAACGAGCTGAAAAGAACTTTCTTGGAGAAATACTTTCCTGCATCAAGGGCGACGAATATTCGTAAAGATATATACGACATTAGACAACTCCATGAGGAATCACTGCACGAATATTGGGAACGCTCTAAAAAGCTTTGTGCAAGCTGTCCTCAACATCAGATAAGTGAACGTTTACTGTTCAATATTCTATGAGGGTCTTTTGCCAAATGACAGGAACTTGGTAGACACTGCAAGTGGAGGAGCATTTGTGGATAAGACGCCAGCGGAAGCAAGGCACTTAATTGCTAACATGGCAGCCAACTCTCAACAGTTTGGAACTGCTCGATCGGACCATAAGCTTAGGAAGCAAGGCGAGGTAAATGTTTCTAGCCTCGAACAACAATTGATTGATTTAACCGGTATTGTGAAACAGCTTGCAATTGGAATTGGACAAAGTGCTAAGATATGTGGAATTTGTGCACTACCGGGTCACCTAACTGACACCTGCCCCACACTTCAAGAATCATCTATTGAGGACCAAATGCAGCAGGCGGATTTCCAGGACAGCCACAGATAAATTATGATCCTTTCCAGCACATATAACCCAGGATGGCGAGATCATCCAAATTGTAGATATGAGAATCATGCTGAACCACAGATGCAACATCAACCACCACCATAAAGACCACCATTCCAAAGGCCACAACAAACCGTCCCAACTCCAATACCTGGTGAGTATTTAGAAATATGTTTAAGGAACTTGCTAATGGATCTGTGAAATTTCAACAGGAAAAAAGGGCAAGCATCCAGAGCTTGACTACGCAAATGGGTCAATTGGCCACCACAATAAATCACATGGAGTCTCAAAGGTCAAACACCTTACCATCACAACCAGTGGTGAACCCAAGGGAAAATGTGATTGCCATCACTTTGAAGAGGAGTGACAATGAAGCTAAGGAGGAGGTGGTACTGACGCCACCTAAGAAGGAAGAGATGAAGAAGACCGAGGAGGACGACGAGGAGCTCATGCAATAGAAGGAACCACGAGGTCAGTCCCCTCCCCTCCGTGAATACAACATTGAATCCATTCCCACTTGCATTTAAGGAGAATAGGTAGGACGAGGGCATCAAAGGGCTATACGATACTTTCTGACGATGTGAGGCAAACACCCCACTACATGATGCAATGATGAAAATACCTCGATGGGCGAGATTCTTGAGAGAGGTATGGAAAGTGGATAAGAGCAAGGAACACAAAGGGTGCCCCAAGGTTGAGTTAGGTGAGAATGTTGCCACGGTCATCCAAAGAAGCATCCCCACAAAGTGTAAGGACCCTGATATGTTCTCTATCCCTTGTGTGATTGGAATCAATAGAATTGAGAAGGCAATGCTAGATTTAGGATCTTCCATTAATGTCATGCCTTACTCAATCTACACTCAACTGAAACCTGGACCTTTAAAACATGACAATACCGTGATTCAATTAGCTGATAGGTCCACGGTTATTCCTAGGGGGATAGTAGAAGATGTACTTGTGCATGTAAAGAATTTGGTCTTCCTCGCCGATTTTATGTCTTAGACATGGAAAGGGTGATCCATCTAGTCCCATCCTATTAGGGAGACCATTCTTAAAGACTTCTAAATCCATAATCAATGTAAATAGTGGGATTTTAACGATGGAGTTCAATGGTGAGATGGCGAATTTCAATGTCTATGAAACCATTCAAACTCATGACCACACTAGTTACACGATTGATAACATTGAGCACATGGCACATGATGATTCTGATTGTGATAATGATGAATTGTGGGAGATAGGAAAGGCTAGTGATGGCCTTGATGACAAAGGAAGTATGTACTCAAATTTTATACATGCTGCCTTATCTACTCATGATACTGCTGACCCTCTATCTTCTCACTTACAGGATTCTACTGTGGAAGAGAAACACCCTCCGGACAGACCACATCAAGCAACAACTCAAGGAGGAAGAACAAAGACTGCTGATGACCTCTCCAAGATGAGCAATACAAACAAACAGAAGTTCAAAGGACTTAAGAAGATAATGAGATGGAAGAAAAAGCATGGAGTGACACCGCATAACCCACCTTGATCATGAAGGACTGACATCGGGCCACCGACGTTAAATAGAGGCGCTGCTTGGGAGGCAACCCAAGGGGAGTTAGTTTCCCTTATATTTTTTATTATTGTTGCTTTATTAGTTAGACTTTTCTCTTTTCTTATGTTTTTGCCTTACATTGGGTACAATGTAAGATTTAAGTATAGGGGAGGGATTAGTGGTATGTTATTGCTTTCTTATTACAAAAATAAAAAAAACATCGAAAAATTTGAACTTTTTTTGAGCTCATAGTTAGTAATGAATGCATGCTTAGAATCACTAGCCCGTGATGAAACCTAATTAATTGCATGCGTGTTTTTGAACATAGTGAATTGTTAACCTTGGAACACTTTGAACTCTAATGCAAAGTGTGCTTCGACTAAGTAGTTGAATATTTTGAGAAAGAATCTGTCATGACTTGTGAGGTGTGCATAGCTTAGTGAAGATTGTGTGAATTTTGTGATAGTCTTAAGAAGTCTATGATACATGCTAGAACTTAACTACATGCTATTTGATGTGACTATAAATAGACACATCTATTGCGCTTAATTGTCTACGATTTGGTATATTTTGATGGATAAATTGATACATATGCTACCTAATTGTATATTTGTGTAAATGTAGGGAAAGGTGAAGAAAATCAAGCTAAAATGATGAAAGAAGCAATAAAGTTGAAGAAAAGAGGAAAAAACCAGAATCCAAGACACATGTTGCTCCTTTCTCCTCACCTTTCTATATGTTCGAGCCATGTTTTGGAAATGTGATCCATAGAAAAGTTGTATAACTTTGAGTTATCTTCGCGTGGACAGCTGATTCATCAAATTCGAAGTTCGGACGAGAAAGTTACGGCCAAAATACAAAACTTGCCAGAAAAATTGATGACAGGCGTAATTACACCATTATTAGGCGTAATTACGCCAACGCTACGGCATCTGTAGGCGTAGCTACACCATTCTACGCGTATTTACGCCAGAAGACTTTTGGAAAGTGTAAAAACTTGATTTCTTTCCTTCCCACATGGATTCTAACCTACTCCATCAGCCTCCCTATACATATATGCACGAAAATCAGACCTTAAACCATCTAGATAGTTAGGGTAGAGTAGTTTAGCATAGTTTTATATTTTTTCTTTCAATTTTGTTGAAGAACGCTACGAGATCGAAGCGAAGGCGGGATTGACACCTCGACGAGCGGAGATCGGATTAGTTTTCTTTCCCTTGTCTTTATTTATTGTTTTTCTTAGATTATGTCTAGCTAGTTTTAATTCTTGGTTGAGGAAGACTAATACCTTGGATTTATTTATCTTGGGGAGATTCTTACGCCTTTGTTTATCGATTTTATTGAATATCATTGTTTTTCTGATTTTGTTGATATGATTGGTGTTTGTTTATTGGATTGACAACCTAATAACTTGCATGTAATCTAATGCTAAATTTGATAATTGTTTGATTAATCAAATTTACGAAGCAACTAAGATTGATAATTGCCTGCTGTTGGTGTTATTAAATTCTTAGGGAAAACAACTGACTAAATTTATATGAACCGCTTGTGTTTATATGATTTAGATTCATCGCTCACTAGTTTTGAATGGTGTCATGATTTTAATCTTGAATATGCATTTAGAGATTGATTGATTGATGAAAGTTAAATTATGACGCTTGGACTAATTGACTATGAATAAGGTGAGGGAGGAATTAGATTTCCAATTGATGAATATTCAAGTAAAATTGAGTCTTTTGTGAATTGATGAAATTGATGATAATATCCAAGGTAGAGTCGACCGATACCAAGAATCGCTTTCATTAGTTAATCTTTGTTTTTAATTTTCATTAGTATAATTCAACCTCACAACCCCATCCTTTATTATTCTTTTGTTTTGATTTTCATTAACACAAAGAATCACACCTCCTCGTGGGATCGATCCCTACTCACGCTACTACATTATTGTTATCAATCTTGAGGATTGAGTGGGGTTAATTTGGGCGTACACGACAAACGCACACCAAATTTTGGCGCCGTTGCCGGGGACGCGTTGTATATTTTTGTGTTAATATTTTCTGTTTTATTTCTTTCTCTTTCTTTTTCTTTCTTTCTTTCCCCCCCACCGCTACTCTTGTTTGTTAGTGCTTACAGGTTGATTCTCAAAATTCGGATCTTATCATGGAGGACTATAGGCGACTAGACGAATTGGAGTATCTTGTGCACCAACTTGGCGTAGGGAGTGGACGAAGTGCATACAACTCAAGTTGGAGTGACCATCCCAATCTCAACTATGACAATCAATGGATGAGCCCACCTCCACCTTACATGCAGTCCTATCTACCGCCATACATACCACAATATTCGCCATGGCCGCAACAACCTCAATACCATACCCCTGGTGAGTCTTTAGAGGATCTTATTTCAAAACTTAATGATAGTACTTTGCAATTTCAACAGGAATTCAGGGCTAGCACTAAGAATTTGGGTAACCAAATGGAGCAACTAATAAGATCGATCGATCGGATAGCAGAACAAAAGGAGACCATGATTGCATTCGAATCATGGAGTGATGAAGAAGAGGTAGGAACCCCCAGGGAGGTGGTACTGATGCCACCCAAGCTAGAAGAGGAGACACATGTGCCACTAGAAGAAGAGGAGCTTGCACATCATACATCTCCACAAGGTATGTCTCCAACAACCCCCTATGTTGAATATGATCATGAACCCTTTGAAGAGAAAAAGGAACCGAAGGTCGAATACTGTGATGAAATGGACATGTTTGACGATTTTTTCTCTGACGATGAGGAGAAGGAAACCCCTACGAAATGCACGGATCCAGGTATGTTCACTGTCCCATGCATGATTGGAAATAATAGAATTGATTAGGCCATGCTAGACTTAGGAGCAGCAATAAATGTTATGCCTTATTCAATCTACACCTCTTTATACCTAGGACCTCTTCAAAAACCTGAAATTGCTATTCAATTAGCAAATAGGTCTACTGTGCATCCTAGGGGAATACTTGAGGACATTCTAGTGAAAGTCGATAAATTGGTCTTTCCTGCTGACTTCTACGTACTTGACATGAAAAATGATAATAAAAGAAGCCCTATTCTGTTAGGGAGACCATTTTTGAAAACTTCCAAGTGCATAATAGATGTAAGTGGTGGTGCTTTTACTATGGAGTTTAATGGTGAGGTAGCTAAGTTCAATACTCATGATCCCGTTCATCCTACTACTGATTATACTATTGGCATCACACATCACATATCACTAGAAAAATCACATACTGTCACTGAGCATGAACATGGGGTAACTACTGATCGACCTGTTGACAAAGGAGGTATGGGAGAAATTTTGACTGATACTTCATGTATTACTACTGCTTTACCAAATTCTCCTTTTAAAAATCTCAATTTTGAATTGCAGGAACCTGATGTTGAGCTGAAACTTCCTCCTGAACCTTACGATACATCAATAGAAAACGAGGGGATGCGAAAAGGGTTGAGGACCTCCAAGAAGTATAAGGCGAATAGGCATCGCCTTCGAGCTGTCAGAAGGATACTAAGGTGGGAAAAGGTGGCATTGGACACCAAACATGGCCCACCATGAGCACGAGCATTGGAGTCGGGCCACCGACGTTAAACAGAGGCGCTGCTTGGGAGGTAACCCAAGGGGAGTTAGTTTCCTTTCTCCCTTTTATTTATTTTTTTTGCTTTAGTAGTTAGATTCTCTTTTCTTGTATTTTTGCCTTACATTGGGGACAATTTAAGTATGGGGGAGGGATTAGTGTGTGTTATTGCTTTTCTATTACAAAAATACAAAAAAATCGAAAAATTTGAAAATTTTGAGCTCATAGTTAGTAATGAACACATGCTTAGAATCACTAGCCTATGATGAAACCTAATTAATGGCATGCATGTTTTTGAACATAGGTGAATTGTTAACCTTGGAACACTTTGAACTCTAATGCAAAGTGTACTTTAACATAGTAGTTGAATATTTTGAGCACATTATTGTCATGACTTGTGAAGTGTGCATAGCTTAGTGAAGATTGTGTGAACTTTGTGATAGTCTTAAGAAGTCTCTAATACATGCTAGAACTTAACTACATGCTCTTTGAGGCGTATGTTTAGACTACTTGCAAACATGAAAGTGATATAGGCAATCTTTGATGTGTTTGAGCCTTTCAAGCCTACCATGTAAAGAAAATCAATCACTAGTACCCTTTTTGAGCCTTAATGCAAAAGAATGGTTGTATGCTAAGCATACAAACAACCCCCATTCGACATTCTTTGACTAGCTTATCATCATTCCCTAATGAGCCTAAATATGAGTTCTATCCATACCTTTGAAGGGAGTATGATGTGTTTCATTCACATGCACTTAAGTATTCAATGATTAAAATGTTTGTGAGCTTCATAAGGAAAAGAATGAAATACATGAAAGAAAAGGAATGCCTTGAGGAAATAGATAAAAATATGACTCCAATGGGAGCCAAGGCACAAAAGAAGAAAAATGTTGAAACAAAAGTTGAAAAATTCAAGCAAGAAGAGAAGCTTTTAGTGTGCATATCATCATACTCTCTTACTTGATATATCCTTACCTTTCTTTCATAAGCCAATACCTAGGCCACACTACAAGCTAATAAAGACCTACTTGATTTATGTTTGCAAAGTGGCTAAGATAGTGGAGAAGAGTGTGCAAGTGAGCTTATACTTGTGTTAGTGTATGACTTGAACTATTGTGAGTTTACAGCTATTGGATCTATAATTTGTACATGACACTTGTTCATGACCACACACACACGTTCACTGCTTTGTTGGGTACGAAATGTTTAGGGATTGAAATTGTTCCACTGTTAATTTTTCACCGCCTTTCATTACTATGCATGTTTATAATTGTTGAGGCATAAAAGTGAGGACAAGTTAGTTTGTTTTGATGCTATGAGCCAAGCAAAAAGATTTTAGTTTTGTTTGATTTACTCGAGGTCGGGTAAAGATTAAGTATGGGGGTGTTTGATGTGACTATAAATAGACATATCTATTGCGCTTAATTGTCTACGATTTGGTATATTTTGATGGATAAATTGATACATATGCAACCTAATCGTATATTTGTGTAAATGTAGGGAAAGGTGAAGAAATCAAGCTAAAATGATGAAAGAAGCAATAAAGTTGAAGAAAAGAGGAAAAAACCAGAATCCAAGACACATGTTACTCCTTTCTCCTCACATTTCTATATGTTCGAGCCATGTTTTGGAAATGTGGTCCATAGAAAAGTTGTAGAACTTTGAGTTATCTTCGCGTGGACAGCTGATTCATCAAATTCGAAGTTCGGACGAGAAAGTTACGGCCAAAATACGAAACTCGCCAGAAAAATTGATGACAGACGTAATTACACCATTATTAGGCGTAATTACGCCAACGCTACGGCATCTGTAGGCGTAGCTACGCCATTCTACGCGTATTTACGCCAGAAGACTTTTGGAAAGTGTAAAAACTTGATTTCTTTCCTTCCCACATGGATTCTAACCTACTCCATCAGCCTCCCTATACATATATGCACGAAAATCAGACCTTAAACCATCTAGATAGTTAGGGTAGAGTAGTTTAGCATAGTTTTATATTTTTTCTTTCAATTTTGTTGAAGAACGCTACGAAGATCGAAGCGAAGGCGGGATTGACACCTCGACGAGCGGAGATCGGATTAGTTTTCTTTCCCTTGTCTTTATTTATTGTTTTTCTTAGATTATGTCTAGCTAGTTTTAATTCTTGGTTGAGGAAGACTAATACCTTGGATTTATTTATCTTGGGGAGATTCTTACGCCTTTGTTTATCGATTTTATTGAATATCATTGTTTTTCTGATTTTGTTGATATGATTGGTGTTTGTTTATTGGATTGACAACCTAATAACTTACATGTAATATAATGCTAAATTTGATAATTGTTTGATTAATCAAATTTACGAAGCAACTAAGATTGATAATTGCCCGCTGTTGGTGTTATTAAATTCTTAGGGAAAACAATTGACTAAATTATATGAACCACTTGTGTTTATATGATTTAGATTCATCGCTCACTAGTTTTGAATGGTGTCATGATTTTAATCTTGAATATGCATTTAGAGATTGATTGATTGATGAAAGTTAAATTAGGACGCTTGGACTAATTGACTATGAATAAGGTGAGGGAGGAATTAGATTTCCAATTGATGAATATTCAAGTAAAATTGAGTCTTTTGTGAATTGATGAAATAGATGATAATATCCAAGGTAGAGTCGACCGATACCAAGAATCGCTTTCATTAGTTAATCTTTGTTTTTAATTTTCCTTAGTATAATTCAACCTCACAACCCCATCCTTTATTATTCTTTTGTTTTGATTTTCATTAACACAAAGATTCACACCTCCTCGTGGGATCGATCCCTACTCACGCTACTACATTATTGTTATCAATCTTGAGGATTGAGTGGGGTTAATTTGGGCGTACACGACAAACGCACACCACTATTCGAGGCGTATGTCTAGACTACTTGCGAACTTGAATGTGATATAGCCGATCTTTGATGCGTTTGAGCCTTTCAAGCCTACCATGTAAAGAAATCAACCACTAGTACCATTTTTGAGCCTTAATGCAAAAGAATGGTTGTATGCTAAGCATACAAACAACCCACATTCGACATTCTTTGACTAGCTTATCATCCTTCCCTAATAAGCCTAAATATGAATTTTATCCACACCTTTGAAGGGAGTATGATGTGTTTCATTCACATGCACTTATTTATTCAATGATTCAAATATTTGTGAGCTTCATTATAAAAAGAATGAAATGCATGAAGGAAAAGGGATGCCTTGAGAAATAAAATAAAAATATGACTCCAAGGGGAGCTAAGGCACAAAAGAGAAAAAAATTGAAATGAAGCTTGCAAAAATGAACAAGTTTTGGAAAATCATGCAATGAGAGAAGTTTATATTATGCATAACACCATACTCTCTTGTTTGATACACCTTACCCTTTCTTTCATAAGCCAATACCTAGGCCAAGTTACAAGCTAATAAAGACCTACTTGATTTGTGTTTGAAAGTGGCTAAGATAGTGGAGAAGAGTGTGCAAGTGAGCTTATACTATTTTAGTTCCGGATTTTAAAGATGACAAAATATATCAGACTGGATCGAGAGAAATCAGACTGACCAGATCGATCGCTCAAAACAGATCAAACTGATATGGTATATCGCAAAACAGAACGGATCGATGGAAATCAGCCTGACCAGATCGAAGCTTCAGATCGATCTCAACTTCAATCAGATCAGAGCAGTCAAGGCTGAATAAAGATTGATTCTTCAGTCTGAATCATTAACGGCTATTTATTGAAGCATTTAATGTCGTAATTAATGCTGAAAAAGACCAAAGACTGAAGATTACCATAAAAGGTAAGAATACAAAGAAGAGCTTACGTGACAGTCGCCGAAAGCATGAACCAGAACGGCAAGTACCCTAAAGAAGAAGACTGTAGCTTACTCAGAGTTTAAGCAGAGTCAAGAGTTGCACATTAAAGGAAATAATGTCGTTGGTACATGCAACTATAAAAGGATGCAACAGAAGAGCTCAAGATAGAGTCTGATCAATCGAAAAACGCACAAGAAAGAAAAACAGCACAAGCTTACAAGCTCAGACTTTCTCGAGCTGAAAATCTTCATAAGCACAAAGGATATTGTAATATTTGATCATTAAGGATCATTGTGTGCATAGACTAAAGTCTACGTGTGTATTCTGTATTGAAATATAGAAGTGAGAAACAATTGTAACTGTCAGACAGAGTGTTAGGATCGGGGTATGATCGCTTTCATTTTAAACAATTATTTCTCAGTGTAGCGATTCTATACCGCAAGTGCACGGTGTCAAGTTTTAGTATAATGATAATATAAGTACGGATTGTCGATCCCACGAGGACTAGGAAATAAGTACCAAACTCCACTAGTTTAACTATATTTAGCCTACGAAAATTGGTTATGACTAATTAACTAAATTAACTAATTAACTCAATAATAATCCAAACAAACAATAGAGAATGAGAATGAAATCAATAGAGACAATTATCAAGACTTTCGGTTCACCTATGCAATCCCCCACAATTCGCCTATTAGTTAAGAATTAATTCAAACAATCTAAGGTGACGAGTTTTCCTAATTCACTTGCTATACCTTGGTCCGGCTATAACAAATCTAATACTAACGTAACAATAAGTCACTCTCGTACCCTTATTGAACAATTAATATTGTAAATCGATCTATGAAAACTTCTAGCCTTCGATTTTGGTAAATCTATTGCTATCACACGTGTGCTAGATTTTACTTGGTCCGTCTCAACCTAAAACCCACGGCAAAGATCACTTTATCGAATCACAATATCCTATGGTCAATTCAATTGCAATTTAATATCATTCAAGGATGGCCAAACCCTTAAAAGCATGAAGAACAATGATCTAAACACATAGATATATAAGAATCAATCAAAACATTCAAATTAAATCATGGGTTCATAACATATGATCCCCTAAGTCTTGACAACAAACTTAGCCTAGAAACATATTTAAAATCAAATGCAATATCATGTATTTCAATATCAAAAGCATAAGGAAATTAAATAGAATCAAACAAAGTTTAGAAATACGAATAAACAAGCGATGTTGAATCGCGTTGTCGATCCGTAGCTCCGTCTCTCGATGCTTTGCAGTGCTGTACGTGACTTGTTCTTCGCCTCCTTGCTGTACGTGAATTTTGTTCCTCCTCAATCTGATCACCTCCTTCTCGTTCACTATTATCGTTGCTGCTCACGTAATTCTTCACCCTCAATCTGTTTCTTCTCTTCAGAATTCCCGTAACTCTTCTCAATCTCTTGCTGCTCCACTTCTTTCTTCGATGTATCTGTCTCAGATTGTTTCTTTTCCTCTCGTCTCAGAATTTACGTCTACTGCTGCCTCTCCTCACTTTCGTAATCTGCTCTTCTCAATCTCTTCACCTTCGTTCGTGAAACTCCCCCTGCTCTCTATCAGCTGTTCACGTTTATCCTCGCTTCTCCCTCTTCTCCTGCTCACGTAAACTCCTTCACTCTTATCTTCTGATCTCCTCCGCTTCTTCCCTGATATATTTGCTCCACGTCTCCTGTCTGTATCCCTCACTCTGAACTCACGTACTCTCCTGTTCTCGTTCCTCCCTTCTCGTCTGTCCAGAATTCTCCTTTTGTAACTTGCTGCCCCCCTTTTCTGGTCACGTCTATCTCCTCTTTTAAATCTGATATCACCAAGTTGCTCTTATCCTCTCTCCGTTTTGCTCACGTCTCTTCCTGGCTCTTCTCGTACGTTGCTCTCGTTCAGAATTTGGAGAGTTTTGCCTACGTTGAAGTCTTCTCCTTTTGTACACGTTGCTGCTGCCCTTTTTCTTATGTCTTGTTTATTGCTCACGTTTTTTTCAATCTCGGACTCCTCTCTCAATATGATATCATATATTATATTATAATATCATATATGATAATATAATATTTCATCCATGTTCGATAATATCCGGTTATGCTCGGTTTGGTCCCTTTTCATCATTTTAAGCTAAATTCCTCAACTTTTATGCATTTGGACCTGGATTCCTGAAATATACAATTATATACCAAAACGCGTAATATTTTCGAGGAATTACTATAAAAACGTCCATAATCATATATCAAATTAAGTGTAAAAAGCACACTTCTCAACTCCCCCAAACTTAAACTTGATCGTCTCGAGCAAGAAATTAAAATCACAAAGTAGAGTTCAATATTGAAGACTCAAATAAACCAATTCATAGTCAATCATGGAGCTCAGACATCTCATTTGCAGACGAAGAAGAATATATTAGAAAGTTTAACAAGTTGTGTTTTCTCCTAGATCAAGCAACATGTCTCTGAATCAGAACGTGCGTGTGTGCTATTGTCACTTTCAAGTTTCATGCAATTTTCATAGATCAAATCATGCTAGGTAATGAAAGTTAAGATTATCATTGAGCACCCTATAGTCCTATTCTCAAACAGCTTCTCCACTAATGTAGTCACTCCCTAGACTTGGATCAATAGGTCTTTTTAAGCTTGTAGCGTTAGGCCTAGGTGTTTGGCTTCAAAGAAAAGATAGGATAGCACAAAGAAGAGAGTATAATCATGTAAAATTCATATTGTTAGCACAACTTGAGCTTCTCTTCTTTTTCTCTTTTAGCCTTGGCCACTTTGGGTCTTAATTATATATTTTTTTCAAGGCTTTATCTATCTTTTTCTTTACTCATTCATCATTTTTTTCAACAATAAGCTCATCAACATATAACAAATTATGTGCATCTAATGAGTTTCATTATACTCCCTTTGGGTAAAGATAATTCTTTTCAATTTAGGCTCATAAAGGTGGGTATAATGAGTTGCCAAAAAATGTTGAATGGGGCTAATAACATGTTAAACATACACCATTCTTTTTCAATTAGGCTCAAAATGGGACACTAGAGATTGATATATGCATGGTAAGCTTTAAAGGCTCAAACGGTTCAAAGATCGCCTAAATCATTTCCAAGTCAAGTTCATAACTATAAAATTTCGCCTTGAAGTGTCATCATCAAATAGTTTCAAGGTATTCTAAGATGCTCAAAACAATTCATCAAGTTCACAAAAAATTTCACTACTACAAATGCAATTCACAAGATTATGACTCAAATGTGCTCAAAATATTCCTCATCTTTGACATGCTACTCAAAACAAGATATTCACAAACAAGTCTTACAATCATCAAAACTCAAGTTGACATGCATAGTGAGACTAATATCATCATGGAATAGATACTATTTATTTGTTCTTATCTTACTAATTGAACTCATAAAATAAAATAAAATAAATTTAGCTCATAATATTCGGACGATTCAAGTTTCAATTAAGCACACAACATATGGATAAAACAAGTAAACATGCAAGCCACTCCCCCAAACTTAAATCAAATATTGTCCTCAATGTTTAAAAGAATCAAAAGGGAAAAAGTAAACTCCCCTGATCAAGACGCTTGCATGAGGGTTGAGGAAGGTCGGCCTTTGAAAGCTCCACTGTTGTAGGGTTCATCGCTCCAACTGAGTACCTAGCAAAAGAAGAACGCAAATAAAATAGTCGACACGAGAGATAAACAAACTAAATGCAAAAACTAAAAGTAAAAAAAAACTAAATAGTAAAAGGATACGCTTGGGTTGCCTCCCAAGAAGCGCTGATTTTTAGTCGTCGGCTTGACCATCAGAAGCAACCATCAAAGAGCGGTTGCCGCCCATAGTAAGTATCGTATGATACCACGAATGGGTCTTCATTCAGTATGCCCTCAAGATTGGCATGAATATAATATTGTAGGCTCGTCGCTCCAACAACATTGGTCTTGAAGTGGTAGGCATGGGAGAATGATTCTTCACTTGGCTTCATATCTTCGAGGATATATTGTGGTGATGTTGGCATCCATGGGAAATACGGATCCACATATGGCATAGAACATGTCTCCATTGATGGGCTTAAGTCAGAATCTTCGAAGGTCTCTTCCTTTTCCAACATCACTCTCGACTCATCTTCACATGGGAACTCCTCAGATAATGTCTCTAAAGTAGGCTCAATCTCTTGAAGAGGCTCAAGTTCCCTTAAATCTTCCACAGTAGTAGGATCACTCCCCCAAACTTGGTTGTTTGAGTGATCATCGTCATGAAACCCAACTTGATTTGTCTCCTCTTCCCTAGTAGGTATCGTCTCATTCTCTTGGCAGCTTGCTGATAAGGTTTCCATGAGGCTCACCATTTGCTGCTCCAGATGACGCATTGAGTTGGTCTGACTTTCAATCTTTGTCTCACATGATGCCATAAACCTGAGTAACGTATCCTCTAAATGAGCACTGACTTCCGCAGAACTGTCACTCGTCTCTCCCTGATGTTCAAGTGGTGGGCCTGTAAAATGAGGGTGGTGCGGCTTTGGTGGGTATTGGTGGCTCCAACCCTGGAGTGAAGGATTCCAATGCCACTGGTAGTCAAAGTTCGCCATCTCATTAAACAAGTGCAAAACACTGTCTTCATCTCTATCAACCAAAGGACTACCAGTTGCCAAAGCTCCGTTGAATATCCATCCTCGTGTGTCCGCATGCAAACCACTGAAGAAATATTGCAGACGAGTGTAGTTTGGAAAGTCATTATACCGATACGTGCTTGCCAAATCGTTGAATCTCTCCCACGCTGCGTAGAACGGCTCGGAAGGTTGTTGGACAAATCTTGTGGATGCTTGTTGATGTAGCATCTCCAAGTACCTCACAAGACAAACAAAACAAAAACCAAAAATAAAAAATAAAAAAAATGACTAAACTACAGTCAACTAATCTCGTTTGATATTATTAAAACTAGTCCCCGGCAACGGCGCCAAAAACTTGATCGCTTTCATTTTAAACAATTATTTCTCAGTGTAGCGATTCTATACCGCAAGTGCACGGTGTCAAGTTTTAGTATAATGATAATATAAGTACGGATTGTCGATCCCACGAGGACTAGGAAATAAGTACCAAACTCCACTAGTTTAACTATATTTAGCCTACGAAAATTGGTTATGACTAATTAACTAAATTAACTAATTAACTCAATAATAATCCAAACAAACAATAGAGAATGAGAATGAAATCAATAGAGACAATTATCAAGACTTTCGGTTCATCTATGCAATCCCCCACAATTCGCATATTAGTTAAGAATTAATTCAAACAATCTAAGGTGACGAGTTTTCCTAATTCACTTGCTATACCTTGGTCCGGCTATAACAAATCTAATACTAACGTAACAATAAGTCACTCTCGTACCCTTATTGAACAATTAATATTGTAAATCGATCTATGAAAACTTCTAGCCTTCGATTTTGGTAAATCTATTGCTATCACACGTGTGCTAGATTTTACTTGGTCCGTCTCAACCTAAAACCCACGGCAAAGATCACTTTATCGAATCACAATATCCTATGGTCAATTCAATTGCAATTTAATATCATTCAAGGATGGCCAAACCCTTAAAAGCATGAAGAACAATGATCTAAACACATAGATATATAAGAATCAATCAAAACATTCAAATTAAATCATGGGTTCATAACATATGATCCCCTAAGTCTTGACAACAAACTTAGCCTAGAAACATATTTAAAATCAAATGCAATATCATGTATTTCAATATCAAAAGCATAAGGAAATTAAATAGAATCAAACAAAGTTTAGAAATACGAATAAACAAGCGATGTTGAATCGCGTTGTCGATCCGTAGCTCCGTCTCTCGATGCTTTGCAGTGCTGTACGTGACTTGTTCTTCGCCTCCTTGCTGTACGTGAATTTTGTTCCTCCTCAATCTGATCACCTCCTTCTCGTTCACTATTATCGTTGCTGCTCACGTAATTCTTCACCCTCAATCTGTTTCTTCTCTTCAGAATTCCCGTAACTCTTCTCAATCTCTTGCTGCTCCACTTCTTTCTTCGATGTATCTGTCTCAGATTGTTTCTTTTCCTCTCGTCTCAGAATTTACGTCTACTGCTGCCTCTCCTCACTTTCGTAATCTGCTCTTCTCAATCTCTTCACCTTCGTTCGTGAAACTCCCCCTGCTCTCTATCAGCTGTTCACGTTTATCCTCGCTTCTCCCTCTTCTCCTGCTCACGTAAACTCCTTCACTCTTATCTTCTGATCTCCTCCGCTTCTTCCCTGATATATTTGCTCCACGTCTCCTGTCTGTATCCCTCACTCTGAACTCACGTACTCTCCTGTTCTCGTTCCTCCCTTCTCGTCTGTCCAGAATTCTCCTTTTGTAACTTGCTGCCCCCCTTTTCTGGTCACGTCTATCTCCTCTTTTAAATCTGATATCACCAAGTTGCTCTTATCCTCTCTCCGTTTTGCTCACGTCTCTTCCTGGCTCTTCTCGTACGTTGCTCTCGTTCAGAATTTGGAGAGTTTTGCCTACGTTGAAGTCTTCTCCTTTTGTACACGTTGCTGCTGCCCTTTTTCTTATGTCTTGTTTATTGCTCACGTTTTTTTCAATCTCGGACTCCTCTCTCAATATGATATCATATATTATATTATAATATCATATATGATAATATAATATTTCATCCATGTTCGATAATATCCGGTTATGCTCGGTTTGGTCCCTTTTCATCATTTTAAGCTAAATTCCTCAACTTTTATGCATTTGGACCTGGATTCCTGAAATATACAATTATATACCAAAACGCGTAATATTTTCGAGGAATTACTATAAAAACGTCCATAATCATATATCAAATTAAGTGTAAAAAGCACACTTCTCAGGGTAGTGTTTAGAAGGGGGGGTTGAATAAACACTAGGTTCAATTTCGATTTCTTTTCTTAGTTAACTGTAAACTGTTAAGTATTACAGTTGCTTCTCAATATCAGGCAAGTCAGCAGACACTTATTATAGTGCGGAAGACGTCTGCTTAACTTGTGAGGAATAAAACTGAGGTAAATAAGCAATAAACAAATGACACAAGGATTGTTTCTAGAAGTTCGAAGCACAACGCTTCTACGTCTCCCCTTCTTCCTTTGCAGGAAGGATTCACTAGAAGACTCGGTTTACACTTTACAGTATACAACCTTCTTAGGCACTCACACACTTGGCCTAAACTCCTAGCAATCACAACTACTTGATTTGTTTACAAAAGGTTCTATGACACTCTTTACAGAATACACGTTTAGCTTTGAGTGTTCTTGATCAGCAGACTTCAGTTGGAATAATCATCACAGATTCAGCTGCACTGCTTATCTGCTCTTTGCTGAACTTTTGGAATATCAGTAAGTTGATTTTCTTGTTTGCTTTGAAGTGTTTTTCTTTGTTGAAAATCGCTCAGCACTTCTTCATTCTTTGCTTGACGTATTTATAGGTTTGGTTGTCCAACGGTAGCTTTTCTGTATATGGAAGAGATTAGCTTTCCAAATTCATATTGTCTTCTTTCCTATTTTGTTAAGCAACGGCTCTTTTAACTCTGACGGTAATGGTGGCGGAGATATAGCAGGGTGCGCCGCTCTGTTGTACCTTTGTCAGAGAATGTTGTACTTATTTTGTCTCGTTGCTTAGTGCTCTTACTGAAAGTTTAGACTTCTGCTGGTTTTCTTTGTTCAACTGGTCGTTCATTCTCTTATGACCAGTTGATGTCTTTGTTCAGTGTGAGACTATCAGGTTGATAGTTGTCCAGTAGATGTCCATCCAGTTTATGTTTATCCGGTTGATGGTTGTCCAGTAGATGTCTGTCCAGTTGGTGGCCATCCAGTTGATGTCTATCCAGTTGGTAGCCATCCAGTTGATGTCTATCCAGTTGGTAGCCATCCAGTTGATGTCTTGTCCGGTTGGTGTCTTCACCCGGTAGGTGTTCATCCAGTTGGTCTTTATCACCCGGTAAGACTTCAATATCCGGTAGGTGTCTTCATCCGGTAGGACTTTAACATCCGGTAGGTGTCTTCATCTAGTTGGTCTTTATCACCCGGTAGGACTTCATCCAGTAGGTGTTTAACATCCGGTAGGAGTCTTCATCCAGTTGGTCTTTATCACCCGATAGGACTTCATCCAGTAGGTGTTTGTAATCACCAAAACTTAGAAATCGTTTCCCAACAATTTTCCCCTTTTTGGTGATGACAAAACTAAGCAAAAACGATTTCAACTCGAATATTTGAGTTGTGAATCCTGAAAATACTTGAAGACATAATGGAAAAGAAATTTTCATTTGTTATAAATATAAGCAGATTACAAGTTGTAATCAAACTTGACAATTGAGAGAGATTCATCTTTATTTAAGATGAATTCTGATAACTGGATAAAACTTAAGACAAATTTATTTTTACAAAATATAGCTGATACATGACAAATTTTTAAACAAACAATGTAGACCGGAGAGCTTCGATCCACCTAATTGCGGAGAGGAAGAGCTCGATCCACCTTGTTTTAGAGAGAAAGTCGGGAAGAGTTCAAATGTATATACATCAGGCCTCCATGGTTTATGGATTCACCTAATGAAAATACTCTATCTCTGTTGAGAATACTCTATCTCTGTCTTCCCCCTTTTTGTCATCAGCACCCAGATAACTCCTGATTGCAGTTCCTGAGTGATGATGAGCATCAGAGCAGGATCCAAACGCTGAAGCTTAACGGAGCTGGGTTAGATAAGTAATCAACCCATGAGGGGTTGATTTAGATAAGTAATAAACCCATGAAACTGAACAATTGTGAAAAGGAAACCAAGGAATTTTCAAAGAATTGAAAAGAATCATGATTAGTGAATGTGAGTTATGAAAGCAAACATGAGTCTCTATTTATAGAAGAAATTCATTTAGTGTGAACACATTAATGTTGTTACGATAAATGCGAAGAAAAAGTCAACTAAAAACAGTAAATAGATAAGAGTAATTAATAAGGGATCAGAAAATGATACTATTTTCTCCCGAACCAATGTTGGGAATAGTCGCGCTTTTCGGTAGACGGTTGGCACGGACTTCGAGATCTTTGTTGAGTAGAGGATCTGGACTGATTGGATACTCCAGCTGCAGTGGATGAACGATTTGCTGGACTCGGATCTCGCTGGGATGGAGGAGCAATTCTTCTGGGCTCAGGCAGTCGTCGGATTATTTGTGGAGCAGCAGGCAGGCTGTTGCATATATCTTGAATTTGGGAAGCGAATGCTGCGTGCATAGTTGCCAATTGATCGGCAAGACTTTCTTGGCATCTTAAATCTTATCTCCAAGAGCCAGGGATGTGGCAGCATGAAGTGATTCATTATGTTGAGTGATCTGAAGACGAGCCTGGCCAATTCGAGAAAATACGTCCGCAACTGCATTCTCAGCAAAAGTCTGAAGTCTGGTGACAGTAGTCGTTAGACTATTTAAGTCCCTGTAGACTTGCTGGAACTGAGAGTCCGCGTGCTGCTGATGGGTTCCAAGAATAAGAGTCGCAGTGCGCTCTTCCTGCTTGAGTTTATTGACATCGCTGGCTAGTGCGGAAATTGCATTGGATAGATTTGCTAGCTGTGCAGCAATGTTTGGTGGCTCGTCCAGAGGGATTGAAGTTTGAAAGTCAAAGAAATCTTCTGAAAGTTCTTGAGCCATTGATGGATCCACAGCAATTATCTTAGGGCCAGCAGTAGGAACAAGAACACCGGGATGAGCATCGACAACTGCAGTGGATAGTAAACCAGTGGCTTCAACATGTGGGGCAGCTGTTGAGTCTGAGACAGTAACAGCCATAGTAGCAGTGTCTTCAATAAGTGGGGCAGCTGTTGAGTCTGGAGTAGGTAAATCCATATCAGTAGGGGTTTGGACAACCGCAGCAACAGACGACTGGGTGTGATCATTTGAATGTGATGACTCACTGGGTTCATGGTTGCCAGAGGAGATGGTAACTTGATGAACCACAATCTGAATTACTGTGTCCACATTTTCGTGATCAACAACCATCGGTTGGGGCGGTTGATCATTATAAGAGCTGGGAGCATAGGAGACGAGGTGAGCAGTTGGAGAGGAGAGTTCTTTAGCAGAAGAGGCTGCCTCCAAGGCAGTTGACGCTGTCTCCGCTCCAGTGGGAGTTGTCTCCAGGGCAGTCGAAGTGATCTCCACATTTGTAGTAGCAGTCTTCAGATCAGTAGTGGCTATCTGTAAATCAGGCTGGTCGGGACTTGCAATATTTGCAGCAGTAGAGCATGAGTGAATACCAGTTGAGATGCGAAGATCATGAAGAGCTAGCTCGGCCATTTCCAGTTTTGGTCCAAGAGCATTTAGAACTGCTCTATCATGATTCGCAGTGCCTGAATCACCGTTGAAATGCTGAAGACGGGTGTCAACAAGGGCTTGAAGTTCGGCCACATAGTTCATCAGACGGAATACATCCCTCAGCTTCAGGCTCTTCTCAGGGTCTGTGATTTGAAGATAAACCAAAATTTGGTTTTCATCTTCCTTTGCCTGATCCAGAATAGGATGGAAATCATTAAATCAGACTTTCACTCGAGCCTTCACCCATCGATAAAAAATGTCTAGCCGTGGCTGCAGATTGGCTTCAACAGTATCCATGACCATTTGTATTTCAAAGGCAACAAGAGTGGATACTGGAGCCATAAGAGTTTTGCCTTTACCAGCGGTGGTGGTCTTCGGATGACAGTAAGGACATAAGGACTTGGGTGTCCTAAAACTGATAGAGCCTGGTGCTTGCTGAGAGCTCACCATAGCAGAAGGATTGTCAGCGGGAGCCACTGAGGGAGCAAGGACCATGGCCAATGAAGCAGTTGGTTCCTCCGGTGGAGGATTTTCAGGGCTGGGTTCTCTTCCAGGGATATCTTTTGTCGGACCGGCGGAGGAGATGGTATCATAAGCTGCAATGACTTTCTGTCGGAGAGCTGGAGGAACAGCTTTTCTTGTTCTGGGCTTCTTAGGAGGGGGAGGAGGAGGAGAAGACTCAGCGGATTCCGATATGGTTTGTTCAGAGTCACTGATAACCTGAGTCGATCGGCGCTTCGTCACCCCAACTTCTCTGCCACTTCGCTGTCTGTGAAGCTGAAGATACTTTGCAGTGATAAGTCTCCCTGGATGGAGTTTGGTGAGATCCCCTGTCTTAATTTGTTTGCTATCAAAGAGGCTGCTTAGTGGTAGTGCGAAGCCTGATTGACCTTTGCCAGAAACTACGAGACCAGTCAGAATTTGAAATAGAACAACTGACCAGTTTATCTCCAAGCCTTTGCATATGGCACTGATAACATCAAATTTTTCTGGGGTGATGATATCAAATGACCCAGATTTACATAGTAGCCCCTTTGAAATGATATCCGCCAGTTGTCGAAAATGGCTCTTCATTAATACTTTCCTGAAAGGAGGACGTTGAAGGCGATGTGCAGAGTCAGAAGCTGTGAGGCGCATCTCTTCTCGTAGTTCCACTGGAATAGTGGAAAAATCAGTAAGTCCGGTGGAGGGAAGGCACAGGTGTGTGACAAATTCAAGTTGGGTGATTGTAACCAACTGTCCAGATACGGATGCCACCACGGTGTCATCAACGACTTTTGCAGTAGCAAAGAACTCGTGTAATTCTTCCTTGTAGAATGAGGGGGCCTGGCTCAGGATTACCAAGAGACATGATGTATCCAGCTTGTGAATCAGTTCCTTTGTCTCTTCATGAGAAGATGTGTAGATAGAATGAAAATCGACGTGAACAGCATTTGTGATGAAGCTTGGCTGTGTATTCTTTGACATTTTGAATGATTAAGCGGAAGAAACAACAGCAATCCTGTTGAGTAAAATTTTCTGGAAGAAAAGTCAGTCGCAGTGAATTGTTGGAGAAGATGAAGAATAATGAAATTAAAGGCGGTGAAAAATAAAAGGATATGTAACGTCGTACTGTAGATGAGCGGACACATGTATACGTGGCGATCATCTAACGATTAAAAAAAATTTAACCAATAAATAAAAGGACAGGATTTAGGTGGGAGTGAAAGGATTTATTTTACACAAAATTAATTTTGAAGTCCAACGCTTCATTAGGTTAATGAGTATCGAGGGTTATTTTTGTCAAAGCATATTTGGTAAAGTCTGCTGGTATGTAGGGTCCGACTGGTAGGAAAGCATCTACTGGATGTAGAGTCCTACTGGTACGTATACACCTACTGCAGCTGACCATTGTATTACCAGCTGAGCTTAAATAACCAAGATAAGATTATAACGGAAATTCCCCCTAAATTTATGCGAATAAACTTAAATAATACCCCCTGAATTTATTACCAAAACAAAATAATCAAGAAGTAATTTCAGTTAAACCAAGAATATTTCGAAAGTAGGAAAACTTAGCGTCCGGTAGGGGTTTTGTGAAAATGTCTGCTGCTTGTTGTTCGGTAGAATTATACTCCAGCCGAATTTCTTTCTTCATAACATGATCTCTGATAAAATGATGACGGATGTCAATATGTTTAGTACGAGTATGAAGAACTGGATTGTATGTTATAGCAATGACAGACGTATTGTCACAAAATATGGGAGCCTCTGTGGACTCAATTCCATAATCTCTTAGTTGTTGCTGAATCCAGAGCAGTTGAGCACAGCAGCTTCCAGCAGCAAGGTACTCTGCCTCTGCAGTAGAAGTTGCTATGGATGTCTGTTTCTAGCAACCCCATGATATCAATCGATCACCAAGAAATTGACAATACCCACTGGTGCTTTTTCTGTCAATTTTGCATCCAGCATCGTCAGCATCTGAATATCCAATAAGATTAAAAGTTGAGTCTCTTGGATACCATAGATCGACATTCTCAGTGCCTTTCAGATATTTGAGGATTCTTTTGACAGCAGTGAAGTGCGACTGCTTAGGATTTGCTTGAAACCGGGCACACATACATACTGCAAACATAATATCTGGTCGGCTGGCTGTCAAATATAGTAAAGATCCGATAATGCCTCAATACATTGTAACTTCGACTGGTATTCCTGAATTATCCAAGTCAAGTTTGACAGATGAGCTCATTGGTGTAGCAGCAGCTGAGCTGGTACTCATTCCATATTTCTTCAGCAGCTCTTTAGTGTATTTAGACTGATTTATCAGGATTCCTTCACTAGATTGCTTAACTTGCAATCCTAAGAAAAATGATAATTCTCCCATCATGCTCATCTCAAATTGATCCTGCATAATTTTAGAAAATCTTTCGCACAATTTTGTGTTAGTACTTCCGAAAATAATATCATCAACGTAAATTTGAACTAGCAGAGTATGATCTCCCTTTGTGAATTTGAAAAGGGTCTTGTCCACCGTGCCAATGATAAAGTTATGCTCAGTCAAATATTTTGATAGAGTTTCATACCATGCACGAGGAGCTTGCTTCAGACCATACAACGCTTTATTGAGACGAAAAACATAAGATGGCTGCTGATGGTTTTCAAATCCAGGAGGTTGTTCAACCTAAACTTCTTCCTGGAGTTTCCCGTTAAGAAACACACTCTTAACATCCATCTGATAGACCTTAAAGTCTTTAAACACAGCAAATGCAAGAAATATGCAAATTGCTTCTAGTCGAGCTACAGGGGCAAAGGTTTCATCAAAATCAATGCCTTCTTCTTGTCTGTAGCCCTGTGCAACTAATCTTGCCTTATTTCTGATTACTGTTCCATTTTCGTCTAATTTATTCCTAAATACCCATTTGGTGCCAATTATAGTGTGATGCTGTGGTCGTGGTACTAGATACCATACTTTGTTTCGCTCAAACTGATTTGGTTCTTCTTGCATAGCGTCTACCCAGCTTAGGTCTAACATAGCATCATCAATCTTCTTAGGTTCTAAGTGAGATATGAATGCAGCATGAAGGAATTCATTAATCATTTGTCCTCTGGTGCGTAGAGGAGCAGCAGGGTTACCTATGACCTACTCGGGAGGATGATTCTTCATCCACCGAAGCGGAGGTCCAAGAGGGTTGAGTTCTTCAGTTGACTGGATGTGAGTGGGTAATTCAGAAGTTCTGATTGTCGCATCTTTTTCACTTGCTCCCTCAACTGCAGCAAGAGTATATGCAATAGTGTCATTGTCAGCTGGATGCGGTTCTTGTTGACCAGCAAACTCCTCTGTTTGAGCTTCAGGAACTTCTGGTTCTAAGGAGCAGTCAGTCCTGCTTCTGTAATTCATCTCATCATCAACATTTTCATCAATGTAAGTGCTTTCCAGTCGATTGCTCAAGTTGTTGATTTGTATATCAGATATTGTACAATCAGTAGGTTCATCATATTTTACATGCACTGATTCTTCTACATTAAGAATTCTATTATTAAATACTCTGAAGGCTTTACTAACTGCAGAATAACCAAGAAATATTCCAGCATCAGATTGGCATCAAAAGCAGTGAGATGAGTCTTTCCATTGTTGTGAATAAAACATTTGCAACCAAACACATGGAAGTAGGAAATATTTGGCTTACTGCCATTCCAGATCTCATAAGGGGTTTTATTTGCTCGCTTATTAATCATTGATCTGTTCTGCGTATAACAAGCTGTGTTGACAGCTTCTGCCCAAAATCTCTGCGATATTTCTGATTCCGCAAGCATAGTTTGTGCAGCTTCTTTCAAAGTGCGGTTCCTACGCTCAGCAACTCCGTTTTGTTGAGGAGTTCTAGCAGCAGAGTATTCGTGTTTAATACCAAGGTCATCTAGATATTATTTGAGTGATTGATTGGTGAACTCAGTACCTTTATCACTGCGAATTCTATCTATCCCACACGATTTCTCATTTTGGAGTCTTTTCAGTAGTTTGATCAGCTTTGGAGTAGCCTGATCTTTGCCACTTAGGAACAAGACCCACGTGAAACGAGTGTAATCGTCTATTAACACTAGGGTATACTTCATTCCCCCTAGACTTGTTACTGGTATAGGACCAAACAGATCCATATGCAGCAACTCTAGGCAGCGAGAAGAGGATTTACTCCCTTTGTTCTTAAAGGAGGATCTGATTTGCTTACCAAGTTGGCATGCTGCACAGATCTTGTCTTTTGAGAACTCAATTTGGGGCAGTCCAATGACTAGATAAAGTTTACGCAGACTGACAATAGTTTTAAAATTTAAGTGACTCAAACGTTTGTGCCAAAGCCAATTTCTGGAAGAATTCAGGGCAGCTAAGCAAGTAGAGGAGGTAGGCTGATTAAGATTCCAATCAATTTTATATGTGTTATCATGCCTTCTTCCTACAAGTAATATACTGCCATCAGTAGATTTGATTGTGCATGAGTGCTGATTAAATTCTACAGCATGACCATTGTCACAAAGTTGACTTATGCTAATCAAGTTATAGCATAGATTTTCAACTAATAGAATATCTTTAATAACAATGTTACCGTAGATAATCTTACCCTTACCCACGGTTCTACCTTTCGCGTTATCTCAAAAAGTTATTCTGGGTACGGTGGAGTCCACCAGTTCAGACAATAAGCTCGCATTTCCTGTCATATGTCTAGAGCATCCGCTGTCCAGGAACCATTCTGAGCTCCGAACTAGATGCATTCTAGTTTCCTGCAATTAAAGCGATAAAATGATTGGTACCCAATCCTACTTGGGTCCGGGTAGGATTAGTCCTTTCGGAACCCACACTTGTATGACCCTGAGTGACTTAGGTCGGTGTGTGTTCTGAAATTTGTGTGCATTCATAAATGATGGTGATGATCTTGACTGTGGAGTGTGATAATATGTGTATGCATGTGCTTTTGGTTTGTAGTTCCTGTTATAGAGCATATACCTCTTCTGGACAGGCTTACAGTTGTAGTACCAGTTGGGTTTAACCTCTCTAGCTGCTCGACCAGTGGGTTTAAGTTCATTTCTGAACTTTTGCCTCGGTTTAGCCTCTTTGAGTGGTTCTTCATAACCGATACCCCTGTGCTTTGCCTGTTCCTTGATGAGTGTTGCTTTAACAGGTTCTTTAACCAATTCATAAGGGTCATATACTGTGCTAGATCTTACAAAGTTCATTGATTGAACTTTGCTTTTTGTTAGACACAGTTGAGGTTCATTACCAGATGAACTGCCGTCATTACTATTATAGCCTATGCCGGTTAAATCACCAGCAAACCTTATAGACTCAAGCATTTCATCCTTTTTGGTAGTAGACGCATTCCAAATGCTAACCAGTTTGCTAAGTTTCTGGTAGGCACACTTGGCTTCATCTCTTTCTTTTACTAGGAGACTGGCTGTTTCCCTTAAGCATTTCAACTCCCTCGATTGTTCACAATCAAGTTTGTTTTTATGCGTTTCAGTTGGGATTGAGTGCTCAGTCTTATAGCTTTCGAAGGATTCATATAACGTCCGATACTCATTGATCATGTCCTGCAAAGCATTGGTAAGTTCACTATGTGTAAATTCAGATAGGTTAGACTCGTGTACCTCAATTTCATCATTTGCCATTAAGCAGTGGACTTCCTCGTCTTCACTCTCGCTGGAAGAGCTGGTTGACTCCTCTGATTCTGATTTAGAATCAGCCCACTTGCTCTTGCTTTCTTCTGCCATCAAAACCTTTTGATCTCTGTCCCTTTTGGATGATTTTCTAGTTTCCTTGGATTTTCTGTGATCCTTGGATCCTCTTTTGTGATCATCATTTTTGGGTTTTGGACTATAAGGACCCCCAAGCCCTTAACCCTTGATTAGTGTACTAACCACTATGTGTGGCACATGCTTTCAATAAAAATCAATCGGGAAACTCAAATGATACTTTACCATTGAATGGCAACTACAAAATTTCTTTAATACTCAATGTTATAAGATCATCATCCTAACAACATATAGACTCATCGAGTTCGCCCATTACCATCCCCTTTTTGGCCACTTTTTACATTGTGGACTTTTATAAAAATTTGGGCAGAGTCTCCCCATAAATTGAGCTATCCCAAAACAAAAGCACATCACATAATATAATTCCCGGCCAGGGAATACACAATACTCAACAGAATACAGAACACTAAGTAAATTCCCAGCCAGGGAAGACACCACAAATAAGACGACAAAAGTGGGTTTCAACAACCACATAATACACTAACGACTCTCATATCATTAGCAATTCTACCCTTAATTGCATGCAACATATAATGAAAGAGAGAAAGGCTCATGCCTTTATATACAACCCATATACAAGAATATCCGTGCTCACATGCGAGCATCATAAATGTGTATATAAACCTCGGGTGTATATAAGTACTCTATACGATACCGTGCTCCATCAAGCCATGGTACCACGATCCTGTGAGTACATCCAATCAACAGCTCGAGCTCAGCTCCACAGCCATCGATGCACCTGTTCACCTGCCCCAACAGAGACAGCCCCCAACGGGGTGAGCATACCAATACACAAAATTTCATAATCACAATATTGAAATTCATAATTTACAACACAAGTAAATACTAATGAATTTTAAATGATACTCCCTGGATGGCAACGTCCTCATCTGGGATTCCGTGTACTGTCCCTGTTCTCACAATCATCAAACTCATCAAATCTCAAAAATCAGTAAATCAACACATTGATTTAACTCATAGCATGCCTGGTTCTCAAGTATCAATAATTAATGATTCCAAATTCATTATACATACAAATATAGATATCTCGATATCTAATACTGATTTTTCGACTTTGCTACCAATCACAGATAGCTCAAATGCCTATCATTTATTTTATCAATTCTCCATTATACTTAGACATCTCACATGTCTTATAATGAACACATAATTCCACGATCATTCTCAGGCATCTCGAATGCCCTACAATAGTCATATAAACCCAGTACCCCATGTCTCATGTAAGGTTATGCTACTCTAGTATTACGCACACTTGTGGCAGCGATGCCAAGACTAGGTCGTTCCATAGTCATATCAACACACACACACATATATATATATATATATAGCCATACCCACAACCATCCAACGCAATTAAAATACACTATGCATTTCACAATTGCTATCACATAAAGTAATGCTCGTACGTCGCACGTACCTTAAATTTCCGAAGTCCGAGCCAAACCTTGCTCGAGTTCCATGCCCCGAGGAACGATGTGCTAACACGATAAATAATTCACAATTATTTATGAACATGTAACCCATGCTCAAGCACACCCATAACCCTTAAAAATATTGTCAACACACGACAATTAACCATTATCGAAAATTGCTCAATAACTCCCCACAAATTTTTGAACCTTCACAACACAAATCGAACCCAAACTAAACACCATAATTCATATAAACATGAATTAATCGATCAACAACAAGAATCATCATCCCCTGCCAAAAACCCCCAAATTTCGAACTCAAACCCCTCAAACAGCATGAAATTCGAACCAAAATCCACAAATTCGAACACAAATCCTTAAATTCGAACACAATACCACCAAATTTAGCAGGGAATAACATGAGAGGGACGAAAAAGGGGTAAGGAAGGTTACCCATACGAAGATCGGAAGGAAATCGGACGAAAATCGAAGAACCCTAGAAAATTGGGGATCGGCGCTTTCCTGTAAAATTCGAACTCAAATCGCGACCAAACTTCGAATTGATGGTGTAGAAAGGAGCGCCTAGACGAGACGAAGCCGGCGGCGGGTCGGACGCGCCGAACGGCGGCGGGCGAAGCACTTGAAGCTGCGTGGGTCTGGGGCGACGGGAAGGGCGACGCGGGAGGGAGAGAGAAAATAAGGTGCTGAAATGGTTCCGATAATTAAAATCTCGGGTTCAACTGGTATTTATAGCAAAAATACCCCGAAATACTAATAGCCCCACAAATACATCATGATTCATTAAAAATCATCTGTTTTCAAAAACTCTCTCTCTAACTCCAAAACCCCCTACCGGTACACAAGCACCCGAGATTCCGAGACACTTCAACAACCCAACTCTTAGATTTTACACCGTAATGAGAATACAATCTCAACCTCGGGATCCAACAATCCCAACTACCCAAATATACGAGCCCAGAAGGCACAACACCACGAGTAAACTCCAAATCGCCACGTAAAACAACTTTACGGGTTATTAACACTCCGGGATTACCATCTATAATCCCTGGTCATCACAATATCCCCCACTAAAAGAATTTCGTCCTCGAAATTAGCACCGGTGTATCACGTAACACCCAGGCTACACAACAACATGAAGCCATAACCTCGATCCTTGACCATATTAGGATCGTCTTAATAAACGCGAGGATACTTACCTCACATCAAACTCTGAAAGAGGGACATACCAAAACCAACATATCGCCCAAGAGGCAAAACGTACCTCGATGCGGTTCATCCCAAAAGTCAGTCCCTCATGACTGCAAAACAACCAATACTTACGACCGTAGATCGAACAGTCATCCTTAGTTCTAATACAACTAGTAAGAACGCATCCTGAATGACACCTCAACCGTGAGAACGTTGACCTCGTGTCAAACTCTGGAGTGGAATAGACTTCCAAATCCATCATAACGTCAAAGAGCGTCAGCACAACTCAACGCTAACAATCCAAAAGCAGTTAGTCAACTGAAACTGCAAGGATTCGAATCGCTCCCGATTCTATCGTAGATATCATCCAATGACATCTTTATTATGACTCACGATGTCTAATACACATCATTACGAGGAACACACTAGTATACCACGATGTACACATACCAAATCTGGTCTCCACTTCCAAACCGCCTCCATCAAATGAGCAGTCGCATAATTGCAACTCAATTTGGGCAACTCACGGCCACAGATTCACACAAAAGACATCTCACAAGATGTCCACTTTCGGATATTCCAAGGATCACATCCTGATCATAAATAAACCATCGAGACTCCACAGAGTTCAAATTCTGAAAGGACATGCAATAAACCCATTGCATCCTCAACGCTTGTGTCGACAGCGACACCCAATAAATCCGAATTCCTGCCATCCCTTGATAATCCTAGGATTTAACAATCCAAACTTGGGAAGGCTATCGCATAACTCGAAGGGAAACATCAACAAGGAAACACCTCAACCCACACAAGATAATCTCTCCTCAAAGGGAGTCAACTAACTCCACGATTGTTTCTCATAATTATCGTGCCATGGAGATTCCCAATCTCAAGGTGTTCCATATCTCTCATCAGAGATTTAGCCATCCAAAATAGCATAACTCTATGCTTGTCAAAAAGGAAATCAAAAATTGGCATCCGTATACTCACCGGTATACCTGCCTAAGCACGGACATCACATGCATACTCAATGCACTTGGCTCGGGTATCTACAACATACCCCTAAGTCCCAAACACAACCGTCAATTCTGAGTCATTCCCATCCAGAGGAGGATGATAATCGACGATCAACAACACGGCGTGATTCCCAAAATCAACACCACACGTACCAACTTACCGAATCTTTCAAAGATTCCCAAATAGGTATAATACTACCTCCTTTCCCACAAGGGAAGTGCTATCGAACTCGAGATCCACAAGTCTCGAACCACCGTTCGGAAAAACTGGATACAATAACACCCGTTGTATCCCAAATACACGGGTTCCCTCAGATCGAGTCAATAACGACCTGGTGACTCTCTTGTTGGTACTCCAACATCATGAGCTGTTCCAGACAAGTCTCACCAAGATTAAACATAAACGTATACACGTTTCAGTGAGGCATGCACAACCTCAACCTCAAATGACGTGGTGACTACTAAAGTCCACCATAATCCACATCGTATCACCTTACGATTTGCCAAACTTGGTCCCAACGAGCAGTAGCATGGCCCCAACAAGCACACTATATCATTCCCCCCAATATCTGGCTAGCAAAGCGCTGTCTCCATAGGCTCATATCAAGCCCACCAACAAACCATATGTTCCATCTCGGTATGCCATACCGTACAAACCGTTAGAGTAATAGGTCATCGCCCAACATATCTCTAAAATACCAAGCACAATGGACAACCCGGTGTCCTTGCTCACTTATGATGCAATCACAGTCCGTTAAGACTTATCCCACACCCTCAGGGTGGGTGTAACCATGTCTACCCTATATCACAACACAAGCGAGTAGTTTCCTCAATGACTACTCTTACCACCAATCACTTGGCCCTAGCCAAACCAACGAGCATACCCAAGGGTATCATCGCTCGACAATTATTTAACTCTATAACATGATGTGTACATTTACCGGTACAATACATCCAATACTCCACCGAGCAAACTTGCTCGGCAGAAGGTCTCGTCAACTAGTGACCCAGACTCTACCATGTGCTCATCATCGGCACTCAAACCATACAACCTAATACATAACATAAATGTATTAATCATCAAAACGACGCTACACGTCTACATAGAACATCCACCATGTCATTGTCATCCCGTGACGGTACCTGTCAACATATGACTTTGAAACAATATAATAATATTGTCGACTCGTGACGGTATATGTCGATACACGACGTCTATAATCTCATCGTCAAACACATGACAGCATAAGTAAATCAACACATGATATCCACAATAGTGCTAAATAAACAGTAATATGCCATACCTCATCGCTAACAATATAGAGGCATACCTGTCTCCGTCATCCAACAGTGGTACGCAATCAGCACCCATCGCTCGTAGGTGGCGTAATCCAGCGTCATGTACATAGCGGCATAACCCGTCGCTATACAATCAGGGGCATAATCCCTCGTCATAGAGTCATCGGCATAAAACTTCGCTATAGACATCTAGCGGCATGAACCATTGCCATAGATGTAGCGGAATGTACCATCGCTATGAATACCAGCGGCATAAGTCATCGCCAATAGAATAGCGGAACGAACCATCGCTATGAATATACCCGGCGGCAAGAATCATCGCCAATCAATATAGCGGAATGAACCATCGCTATCGATATATCCGGCGGCAAGAACCATCGCCAATCAATATAGCGGAATGAGACATCGCTATCAATATATCCGGCGGCAAGAACCATCGCCAATCAATATAGCGGAATAAGACATCGCTATTAATACACTTGGCGGCATGAACCATCGCCAACCAACATAACGGAATGAGACATCGCTATCAATATCGATAATGTGGTTGTTCCGGTCCTGTTATAGCAGCGGAATTTTAGGACCCCTCGCTTCGACATATAGCGGCATCATATGATATCCCTCGCTTCGACAATGACAGCGGCATGTTACCTCGCTTAGACATGACAGCGGCAAATATCATATTACCATCGCTTCATATGACAGCGGCAAGTACCTCCCTCGCTCGAATATAACAACTACCGGAACTTCCACTAGCTCCATGTACCTGCATCCAGGTTAATACCACAGTTCACAATATAATGATCGATATCACGTTCCAGTTATAACCACAATATTCCACATTAATCACTAGAATTGTGACTGTTCCGGTCCAAATACAACAGCGGAATTTTAGGACCCCTCGCTTCGACAATGACAGCGGCATGTTACCTCGCTTAGTCATGACAGCGGCAAGTACCTCCCTCGCTCGGAGATAAAGGCTACCGGAACATTCATCAATTCTACCACAATAATCAAGCACAACAGTTGATTCCATTATCACAATATATATCACTATCATTTCACATATGCCATCACATGTAAGGGTTCACTACCCACGATATACATAATCAAAGGTGTAACACGTTTTACCGTCCGAAGCCCGTACGTCTCACCTTTCCTGATTTTCCTACAAAATCAGATCCCTTAACACATAATACATGAAGGGCCAGACATCACCATTAATGCCATCCCATCTCATGCTACACGATTCCTGCAATCACAATGATTAGCAACACCACTTTTCATATCATAAAAGCACATAAACAACTAGTTGTGTCATACAACATTAATGCCATAATGCATAAATATGTGCTATCAATAACTTCCTAGGCCCTTAACAGCCCCAAAGAGCTAACCACTGTTCTGATACCACTAATGTAAGGACCCCCAAGCCCTTAACCCTTGATTAGTGTACTAACCACTATGTGTGGCACATGCTTTCAATAAAAATCAATCGGGAAACTCAAATGATACTTTACCATTGAATGGCAACTACAAAATTTCTTTAATACTCAATATTATAAGATCATCATCCTAACAACATATAGACTCATCGAGTTCGCCCATTACCATCCCCTTTTTGGCCACTTTTTACATTGTGGACTTTTATAAAAATTTGGACAGAGTCTCCCCATAAATTGAGCTATCCCAAAACAAAAGCACATCACATAATATAATTCCCGGCCAGGGAATACACAATACTCAACAGAATACAGAACACTAAGTAAATTCCCAGCCAGGGAAGACACCACACATAAGACGACAAAAGTGGGTTTCAACACCCACATAATACACTAGCGACTCTCATATCATTAGCAATTCTACCCTTAATTGCATGCAACATATAATGAAAGAGAGAAAGGCTCATGCCTTTATATACAACCCATATACAAGAATATCCATGCTCACATGCGAGCATCATAAATGTGTATATAAACCTCGGGTGTATATAAGTACTCTATACGATACCGTGCTCCATCAAGCCCTGGTACCACGATCCTGTGAGTACATCCAATCAACAGCTCGAGCTCAGCTCCATAGCCATCGATGCACCTGTTCACCTGCCCCAACAGAGACAGCCCCCAACGGGGTGAGCATACCAATACACAAAATTTCATAATCACAATATTGAAATTCATAATTTACAACACAAGTAAATACTAATGAATTTTAAATGATACTCCCTGGATGGCAACGTCCTCATCTGGGATTCCGTGTACTGTCCCTGTTCTCATAATCATCAAACTCATCAAATCTCAAAAATCAGTAAATCAACACATTGATTTAACTCATAGCATGCCTGGTTCTCAAGTATCAATAATTAATGATTCCAAATTCATTATACATACAAATATAGATATCTCGATATCTAATACTGATTTTTCGACTTTGCTACCAATCACAGATAGCTCAAATGCCTATCATTTATTTTATCAATTCTCCATTATACTTACATCTCACATGTCTTATAATGAACACATAATTCCACGATCATTCTCAGGCATCTCGAATGCCCTACAATAGTCATATAAACCCAGTACCCCCATGTCTCATGTAAGGTTATGCTACTCTAGTATTACGCACACTTGTGGCGGCGATGCCAAGACTAGGTCGTTCCATAGTCATATCAACACATATATATATATATATATAGCCATACCCACAACCATCCAACGCAATTAAAATACACTATGCATTTCACAATTGCTATCACATAAAGTAATGCTCGTACGTCGCACGTACCTTAAATTTCCGAAGTCCGAGCCAAACCTTGCTCGAGTTCCATGCCCCGAGGAACGATGTGCTAACACGATAAATAATTCACAATTATTTATGAACATGCAACCCATGCTCAAGCACACCCATAACCCTTAAAAATATTGTCAACACACGACAATTAACCATTATCGAAAATTGCTCAATAACTCCCCACAAATTTTCGAACCTTCACAACACAAATCGAACCCAAACTAAACACCATAATTCATCTAAACATGAATTAATCGATCAACAACAAGAATCATCATCCCCTGCCAAAAACCCCCAAATTTCGAACTCAAACCCCTCAAACAGCATGAAATTCGAACCAAAATCCACAAATTCGAACACAAATCCTTAAATTCGAACACAATACCACCAAATTTAGCAGGGAATAACATGAGAGGGACGAAAAAGGGGTAAGGAAGGTTACCCATACGAAGATCGGAAGGAAATCGGACGAAAATCGAAGAACCCTAGAAAATTGGGGATCGGCGCTTTCCTGTAAAATCCGAACTCAAATCGTGACCAAACTTTGAATTGATGGTGTAGAAAGGAGCGTCTGGATGATACGAAGCCGGCGGCGGGTCGGACGCACCGAACGGCGGCCGGACGGCGGCGGGCGAAGCACTTGAAGCTGCGTGGGTCTGGGCGACGGGAAGGGCGACGCGGGAGGGAGAGAGAAAATAAGGTGCTGAAATGGTTCCGATAATTAAAATCTCCGGTTCAACTGGTATTTATAGCAAAAATACCCCGAAATACTAATAGCCCCACAAATACATCATGATTCATTAAAAATCATCTGTTTTCAAAAACTCTCTCTCTAACTCCAAAACCCCCTATCGGTGCTCACACAAGCACCCGAGATTCCGTGACACTTCAACAACCCAATTCTTAGATTTTACACCGTAATGAGAATACAATCTCAATCTCGGGATCCAACAATCCCAACTACCCAAATAAACGAGCCCAGAAGGCACAACACCGCGATTAAACTCTAAATCGCCACGTAAAACAACTTTACGGGTTATTAACACTCCGGGATTACCATCTATAATCCCTGGTCATCACATGGACAGTCTGCGATGAAATGTCCTGGCTTGAGACAGTTGAAACATATACGCTCTTCTTCTTCTGATCTTCCTTTGAAGCTCTGCCTTCGTGGACATGATTTCTGATTCTTTTTCATGAATTTCCCGAATTTCTTTACGAACATCGCCATAGCATTATTACATATTTTTTCTGGAGTCATCTCTGTAGCGGTAGATATGGCCTCCGATGCAGTGAGAGCTTTGGTAGGCTGACTGGTATTGGGTTCATCTTCAACCCGAATACCTAATTCGAATTCATATGCTTTTAAATCAGCAAACAGGTCATGCAGATCTATCTTGTTGATGTCCTTTGATTCTCTCATAGCAATGGTCTTGACATCCCATTCTCTTGGGAGACTTCTCATCACTTTGAGGGTGACTTCTCTGTTGGGTAACTCCTTACCCAGACTGCTGAGTTCATTAATTATTCCGGTCTCGTTGCTTAGTGCTCTTACTGGAAGTTTAGACTTCTGCTATTTTTCTTTGTTCAACTGGTCGTTCATTCTCTTATGACCAGTTGATGTCTTTGTTCAGTGTGAGACTATCCGGTTGATAGTTGTCCAATAGATGTCAATCCAGTTTATGTTTATCCAGTTGATGGTTGTCCAGTAGATGTCTGTCCAGTTGGTGGCCATCCAGTTGATGTCTATCCAGTTGGTAGCCATCCAGTTGATGTCTATCCAGTTGATGTCTATCCAGTTGGTAGCCATCCAGTTGATGTCTTGTCCGGTTGGTGTCTTCACCCGGTAGGTGTTCATCCAGTTGGACTTTATCACCCGGTAAGACTTCAATATCCGGTAGGTGTCTTCATCCGGTAGGAATTTAACATCCGGCAGGTGTCTTCATCCAGTTGGTCTTTATCACCCGGTAGGACTTCATCCAGTAGGTGTTTAACATCCGGTAGGAGTCTTCATCCAGTTGGTCTTTATCACCCGGTAGGACTTCATCCAGTAGGTGTTTGTAATCACCAAAACTTAGAAATTGTTTCCCAACACAGAGTGTGCCTGAACAGATCGAGAGACTAGGAGTTTCAGTCTGGTAGTGAGGTAAATCCAGCTGAATCGGGTTTGTATAACAAGATTGTATAAATCAAAGTCTTCTAGTGGAATCCTTCCTTAATTGGAAGAAGGGGAGACGTAGAAGGATTACACCACCTTCGAACTTCCAGAAACATATTCTGTGTTTTATCATTCTGCACTCATTCTATTATTCAAGCCATCGAGCCGTTCTTACTAATTTAAGAACATACCGTTCCGCACTAAAACATTTAGTGGCCTGTTCTGAAAAAGAGTTGATTAAGAAAAAGATTTCTTTCACTAATCCGAAAGAAATCACAAGGGATTAATTTTTAATAGGAGTGTTCATTCACCCCCCCTCTAAACACTCCAGACCGATCCTAACAAGTGGTATCAGAGTAGGTCATCTTAATCAGCACAAAGACACTTGAGCTGATGGCATCATTCAACAAAATTCCTATGTTCTCAAAAGAAGGCTATGATGATTGGAGAATCAGAATGCAAGCTCATCTGGCAGCACAGGATGACGATATGTGGTTCGTCATCACTGATGGACCAATGAAGATTCTGAAAGTCAATACAGCAGCCTCCATTACTGGTGGTGAACCCCAAATGGTCGAGAAGGACAGATCCCTCTGGACAAATGAAGAAAGAAAGAAAGCAAACCTCGACAACGTTGCCAAAGACATCTTGTTCAAGACATTGGATAAGAACATGTTATGTAAAATCAAAATGTGCTCAACTGCCAAAGAAATTTGGGAGAAGATAGCACAGCTATGTGAAGGGAACGACCAGACCAAGGAAAACAAGCTGACTGTTGCTCTTCAAAGATTTGAGAGCATAAAATGAAGAGTGGAGAAACTCTAAATGAGTTTGATGAAAGAGTCACTGGTATCATCAATGAACTAAATGGTCTGGGCAAGGAATACTCAAACAGAGAGATCGCTCTGAAAGTTATGAGAGCCCTGCCAAAAGAATGGGATGTTAAGACCATTGCAATGAGGGAGTCCAAAGATTTGAACAAGGTTGAACTTCATGATCTGTTCGCAGATCTAAAGGCATATGAGTTCGAACTGATCACCAGAGGTGAAGCGGAGCCATTCATCTCTCAACCAAACAAAGCACTGGCAGCCATTCCAGACCAGACCGCCCCCACAACAGATCGATCTATCGAACAGATAAGTAATGATGCTATGTCATTATTTATCAAGAAATTTGGTAAATTCATGTCTAAAAATAAAAGGAATTTTAAACCCTCTCATCATTATAAATCAAGAAAGGACGATGCTGTTAATGATCAGGCTTGCTACAATTGTGGTAAGACCGGACATTTTATTGCAGATTGCACCAGACCGAAGAAAGAAGAGCGTAAAGAAAAGCATCGTGATGACAAGAAAAAGAAGCACTACAAAGATCGTAAAAGTCATCATGGGAAGTCCCAAAAGGTCCTAGTAGCAGAAGAAGGAAACAGCAAGTGGGCTCAGACTGATTCAGATTCAGAAAGCTCCGAATATTCTTCCAGCGAAAGCGAAGATGATATTCAATGTCTAATGGCAGACGAAGATATGAGTCAAACAGACGAGGTATTCGATCTTGACTCAAATGAATTTACACGTGAAGAGCTTATGTCCGCACTGCAAGACATGGCTAATGATTATAGAATCTTAGCTGAATCATTTGAGAAAACCAAAGCTAAAGCCAATGATCAAATGGATGAGCACATCAAACCAAGCTGCTCTGAGCTGGGTGAGTGCAACAATCTACAGATCGAGCTGAATAAGCTAAAAATCTCTTATGATCAGCTCCATGAAGAAAATAAGAGAATTAGCACACAAAATGCTAAGCTTTCTCATATCTTCAAAACATGGACAAAATCCAGAACATCATTGGAAGAATTGCAAGAGGTACAAAGAAATGTCGGTGATGTTACCGGCATAGGCTTTGATATCAAAGACTGCACCAAAGATGACTCTGAACTGTTGCTGGTAAAGAACAAAATCAAACAAATGACATTTGTTAAATCCAGCATAGTATATGAGACTGAAGCACCTATAATTCAAACGGGAGTCTCTTTCGAGAATCAAGGTTTGAGAAAAGGGATTGGATATGTTAACCAAGCCAAAGAAAAGGCACCAGCAAGCTTTGCGTCTTTCAGACCAAATCTAAAGGTGCAAGATCTAAGGCAAGGAAGACAATACAATTACTATAACTCAAAACCAGTTCAACGAAGATATAGACTACCCTATAAGAATCAAAGGTTTCCATATCGCACACATTATCACACACAACATCGAAACAGATCAGCTCACAGCACACCAGACACACACAAGCCATTAAAGCTGATACAGGTGTGGGTTCCCAAATGGCTAATCCGTTCTGGACCCAAGTAGGATTGAGTACCAACAATAATTATGTTTGATGACAGGTACCGAAGAAACTTGCATCAGACTGGTACTTAGACAGTGGGTGTTCTCGTCACATGACTGGAAACATCGAGCTGATGTCTGAAGTCACAGAATGTACTGGACCCAAAATCATATTCGGGCATAACTCAAAGGGTAAGACCGTGGGCAAGGGTAAGTTGTCAATGGTAATATTATTATCAATGATGTGCCGTTAGTTGAAAATCTATGCTATAATCTGATCAGTATAAGTCAACTATTTGATAATGGTTATGCTGTAGAATTTCACAAACACACTTGCACTGTTAAATCTTCAGACGGTATGACCATGCTTGTAGGAATCAGAAATGGAAATACATATAAGATTAACTGGAACTCTGCTCAACCTGATAATCCTACTTGCTTCATCGCTAATAATGATAATAAACACTGGCTATGGCATAAATGCTTGAATCATCTCAATTTTAAGACTATTTCTAGCCTGTGTAAACATGATTTAGTTGTCGGTCTGCCCAAGATCGACTTTGCTAAGGATAAGATCTGTGAAGCGTGCCAAATGGGCAAACAGATCAGATCATCCTTCAAAAACAAGAATGCCAAATCCTCCTCACACTGCTTAGAACTATTGCATATGGACTTGTTTGGTCCTATACCAATAACAAGTTTAGGGGGAATGCGGTATACTCTTGTTGTTATTGATGATTACTCACGTTTTACTTGGACTATATTTTTGAGCAGTAAAGATCAGACCAGTCCGAAATTGATCAAGCTGCTGAAACGCACTCAGAATGAGAAATCATCAAGCATAGACAGGATTCGTAGTGACAAAGGCACTGAGTTTTCTAATCAGAATCTTGAATCCTTTCTAGAAGATCAAGGAATTAAGCATGAATTTTCAGCCGCCCGAACTCCCCAACAAAATGGAGTTGCAGAACGAAGGAACAGAACGCTTAAAGAGGCAGCAAGGACAATGCTTGCTGATTCTGGCATTTCGCAAAAGTTCTGGGCAGAAGCTGTAAATACTGCATGCTACACTCAAAACCGGTCTATGATTAACAAGAAGTTGAATCTCACCCCATATGAAATATGGACTGGTAACAGCCGTCTATCTCTCACCTTCATGTATTTGGTTGCAAATGCTTCGTTCACAATAATGGTAAGAATCATCTTACAGTATTTGAAGCTAAATCAGATAATGGGATATTCTTAGGATATTCATCTAATAGCAAAGCTTTTCGCGTCTTCAATAATCGCACTTTAACTGTAGAAGAATCTGTTCATGTTGTTTTTTATGAATCTTTATGTATTGAGGGTAGCAAGGAATCAATTCAAAATCAGATGGAAAATATCCATCTCGAAGCTAACAGTGATGATGAGATTGTAGATAACAGGTCAAGAGACAATCCACCGGAACCTGAAGTACCAGATAGATCGGATCACGGCAATGAAGCTCCTTCAGATCGAGCCGATCCGGATGTTCCTCGATCTAATGTTAAATCAGATGCTGATAATGCCACTACTACTCATCCGTCTGGACCAGACAATCCAGAATCGAGTTATCGATGGACAAAGAGGCATCCTCCTGATCTAGTTATTGGAAGTCCTTCTGCACCGATTAGAACTAGAGGACAGATGATGGATGAATTCACTCATGCTGCTTTCATATCAAATCTGGAACCTAAAAAGATTGATGAAGCTTTGACTGATTTCAACTGGATTAAAGCCATGCAAGAAGAGCTTAATCAATTTGAACAAAATCAAGTTTGGAGTTTAACCCCCAGGCCAAGCGATCTGCCTGTTATTGGAACCAGATGGGTGTTCAGAAACAAGCTAGACGCAGATGGAGTTGTGGTTCGAAACAAAGCCAGACTGGTGGCCCAAGGATTCCGACAAGAAGAAGGAATTGACTTCGATGAATCTTTTGCAACAGTCGCCAGACTTGAAGGAATCCAAATATTTCTTGCTTATGCTGCTTTTAAAGACTTCAAGGTATATCAAATGGATGTTAAGAGTGCCTTTCTTAATGGTAAGCTTCAGGGGGAAGTCTACATTGAACAACCTCCTAGATTTCAGAACCACTCATTTCCAAATTATGTATATCTACTGAATAAAGCAGTATATGGTCTGAAACAAGCCCCAAGAGCCTGGTATGATACTCTGTCTCAATTTCTGCTGAACCATGATTTTCAGATCGGTTCAGTGGATAAAACTCTGTTTAAATTTATTAAGGCGGAACATACTTTGTTAGTTCAAATTTATGTTGACGATATCATTTTTGGGTCAACTAACCCCAAATTATGCGAGAAATTCTCTAAGTTAATGCAGGGACAGTTTGAGATGAGTATGATGGGAGAACTTTCATTCTTTCTGGGTCTCCAAGTCAAACAGCTCAGCAATGGCATTTTCATAAATCAAACCAAGTATACCAAAGAGCTACTCAAGAGATTCGGAATGGAAACATGTTCAACTGCATCAACTCCAATGAGTCCTACAATCAAGTTAGATAAAGACGAAGGGGGAACAACATTTGAAGTATCTATGTATCACGGACTGATCAGATCGCTATTGTATCTTACAGCGAGCCGGCCTGATATTATGTTCTCAGCCTGTATGTTCGCTAGATTTCAGTCAGAACCAAAGCAATCACACTTTATTGCTGCTAAGCGTATTCTGAAATACTTGAAAGGATCTCAGAACGTTGGTCTTTGGTATTCCAAAGATTCAAATTTCAGCTTAATCGGATATTCAGACGCTGACTATGCTGGCTGTAAGATTGATCGCAAAAGCACCAGTGGAACATGTCAATTCTTAGGTGAAAGATTGATCCTTGCCGCTGGAAGCTGTTGTGCTCAAATGCTCTGGATTCAACACCAGCTCAAAGACTATGGCATTCAAGCTGTTGAATCTCCGATATTTTGTGACAACACAAGTGCAATCGCTATAATGTATAATCCAGTTTTGCACTCTCGAACAAAGCACATTGATATAATACATCATTTTATTCGAGATCATGTTGGCAAAAAGGAAATTCGGGTCGAGCACATTTCAACAGAACAGCAAGCAGCCGATATCTTCACCAAACCACTTTCTGAGGCTAAGTTTAATTACTTTCGTCAAATTCTTGGTTTAATAGACTTATCTTGCTGTTTTAAGAAGTATCCTTCTTTTAGTTATTTTTTAAAGATTGTATGCTGGCACAGATCGATAATACAATGATCAGAACGACACGGACTGGTCCAAACTTTCAGACCGATCTATGCCAAATATGATGTTATCCCATGATCTTTCTGGTCAACAAATCTTTAAATAAAATAATTGTTTAAAACAGCCCGGACTGATCGCAAATTTTAACCGCCTTCTCTCTTTTTTATCTTGACCGTTTATTTTGAATTATTTAATTATCAGTCTTCGAGATAAAGACACGTGTCTTCTCTTCTTATTTAGCGGGCTGAACATTTAATTTCAATTCACTTTTTACAATTTACCGCTGTCTGCTCTCTAACTCTCTCATATTTTTTATAAAACTCTTATAATTTTGCATTACACTCAAATGGCTACTATCACTCACAACTCTCTCTCCGTTGAGTTCGATGATATCTACAGGGCTGAAGATCCAGAAATGGTCTCTATTTTCAAAATTTTGGAATCATCTGGATTAAGGAATTTTCTGGAGTGTGGCACGGTGGTTTACGAGTCGGAGATTCGCGAACTGTTCGCCAATGCTGTATCACAGAAGACATCCATCTCCACCTCCGTAAAGGGCAAATCTTTTGAAATCTCTCCGATGACGCTGGCAAAGACCTTTGGTCTTCCCAACTCCGGACTGACTGAGTTTGGCCAGATTCCTCAAGCTTCTCTCACGGCTCTTCAGGGGAGGGTATCCATATTTGGCCACCGCCTGCAGCCTTCATTCAAGAAGAAGGAAATGTTCTTTCATTTCCAGGTGTTATGCGAGATCGTTGGCAAGCCATTATTGGGCAAAGCCGGAAGCTATGATGCTGTTACTGCTGAGAAGTTCCGGGCCATGGCTGCTATTCACTCAGGCCAGAAGATGAACTTGTCTCCAATATTATTTGGAGTTCTACTTGAGACAGTCATCACCTCCAAACAGGCTGTCTATTTTGCTGTGCCTTTAAGCAAGCTACTGGAGACGATGGACATCGAGCTGGGGAAGCCGTCCGCTCTAAGTCCGTTCAAAATTCTCAACTCCAAGGGACTGGCTCTCCTGAAGTCCAAGAGTGCTCCACCCACTCCTACCGATCTGGTGGCCGTCAAGATTGAGAAAGGAGAAGAACAGGCTGCTGCTCGAAGACCTCGAGTCAAGCGCAAATTAACCATTCAGACTGACTCCGAGGAAACTCAGTCTGCTCCTTCATCACCAGCCAAGCCCCTTCCCAAAAAGCCAAGAACCCAACTCACCAAGCCACACAAAACCTTACCTCTCAAAACCCTACCCATTTTACCTCCCACAAAAGCCACCCCTGCACCCCAACCTACAACCCAACCTTCAACAGCTTCAACCACTGCACCCAAAGTAACCATCCGAGTCCCCTCTGCCATTCCCGTGGTCAAAGGGATTGTTATCACTGAATTGGGAGACTACACCCAATCAGGGATCAAATTTCAAGGCCATTCTCACTGAACCCCTCTCATCCAAATCCAAATCTGTCTCGCAGACAGCCATCGACATCGCTATGGAGGATGTTGAAGAAAAGGTCCAGGCGCTCATTGTGGTCTTTGATGAATATGTCAAGTACAGAACGATCAACCACATTGATATGTTCTTCGGCAAGCTGAGAAGACTGCAGAAAATGGAATAAGAAGTCCTTAAGGGGACAGAGACGGATGATTTGAGAGTCGCGGTGCTTGGCAAAGATCTCTTTCAGGCCAACCAGAGATTCAGACTGGCGAATTTGCTCTTGGCCGCTAAGAAAGCAAATTTCGATCCGAGCACTCCAACTGCCAAAGGTGATGGTGCTGTTATTGCTCAACTGGAAATGGATATTCATGCTCTTCACTTAGCTGTCCGATTTCAACGACAGAAGCTCAGCATATCCACTCCAGTACGCAACCCGGATCATCCATCTGGAATCAAGACTCTGGCAGAACCTTTCATAGAGACTATTCCATCTGGAGCAGCGGACCAGACAGCAGATCGAACAGCGGACCAGACAGCAGATCGAACAGCGGACCAGATAGCAGATCGAATAGCGGATCAGACAGCGGAGCAGCCAATGACTAATGCTCCGTCTGCTACAGAAGATGAACCCTTGAATGTTTTGTTGGACTCCCCAACAACGTCTATTCCTCTGGGATCATCAGTCTCCCATGTTCAACTCAGTCCAACCGCCGCACTTACAACAGTTGTCTCACCAGAGTTCGTCGATCCGTATCTGGTGGTGTCCAACATTGTTGCAGCTTTACAGGTTTAGGAGCCTTAGAGACCTAGCACTCCTCCAGAACAATCTGCTGAAGATATGGCGTTCTTAGAAGATTTTTCTTCAGACTTGGTCACCCTGATCCAGTCCAAAACACGCCAAGCTGCCTTATCTTCACTTATACCGATTACTGACGAAGCTGATCACACCCAGTCGTCATCTGATCACTCTCCAAGCCATCTATCTGACGCACCTCCATCCTTGGCTAGGACCATTCAGCACTTATCTGATAACTGTCTATCTCTCTCTCAACGAGTCATAGAGGTTCATCAAAGTCAGCTGACCACAGTCTTGGATTTTGATTCATTTAAAGAGAAGATGACAGCCAGTATTAGCAGCCTTCAGCGAGGACTGAATGATCTGTTCTCTCAGCAAGCTTCTTATAAAAACAGCCTGAGAAAAGAGCAGATCGAGCTGGCCACTGAAGTCAGAGCATCCGTAGCCAATTCCCTTCGTGCTCAAGACACTCGTCTTGACACTATCAGCGCTCAGCTAGCACAAGTTGTCGACTTTCTACAAGATATTGTTGCTGACAAAAAGGGGGAAAAGAGAAAAGACTTCAAGCCGCATCAGTCTCAGTCTTCAAGAAAGTAGAAGTTTCGTTGCTTAAATCAGACTGTCTGTATATAAGATTTTTGTGATCAATAAAAATCTTTCTTTGTTAAGTTGTTAAGTCCTTGTTCATTTATCTTGAACTAAAAACGGCTTAATCGATCCGAACTCTAACTTAATAATGTTCATTTATTTTGAACAAGAAGAAGTAATTGATCCGAAAGTATACGCTTCAGAGTTCTTAAAAGACTAGATAAAAAGATTTAGAAGCTAGGTTTTGTCATCATCAAAAATGGGGAATTTGTTAGTTCCGGATTTTAAAGATGACAAAATATATCAGACCGGATCGAGAGAAATCAGACTGACCAAATCGATCGCTCAAAACAGATCAAGCTGATATGGTATATCGCAAAACAGAACGGATCGATGGAAATCAGCCTGACCAGATCGAAGCTTCAGATCGATCTCAACTTCTATTAGATCAGAGCAGTCAAGGCTGAATAAAGATTGGTTCTTCAGTCCGAATCATTAACGGCTATTTATTGAAGCATTTAATGTCGCAATTAATGCTGAAAAAGAAAGACTGAAGATTACCATAAAAGGTAAGAAGACAAAGAAGAGCTTACCTGACAGTCGCCGAAAGCATGGACAGAACGGCAAGTACCCTAAAGAAGAAGACTGTAGCTTACTCAGAGTTTAAGTAGAGTCAAGAGTTGCACATTAAAGAAAATAATGTCGTTGGTACATGCAACTATAAAAGGATGCAACAGAAGAGCTCAAGATAGAGTCTGATCAATCGAAAAAGCACAAGAAAGAAAAACAGCACAAGCTTACAAGCTCAGACTTTCTCGAGCTGAAAATCTTCATAAGCACAAAGGATATTGTAATATTTGATCATTAAGGATCATTGTGTGCATAGACTAAAGTCTATCGTGTGTATTCTGTATTGAAATATAGAAGTGAGAAACAATTGTAACTGTCAGACAGAGTCTGTCTGAACAGATCGAGAGACTAGGAGTTTCAGTCTGGTAGTGAGGTAAATCCAGCTGAATCGGGTTTGTACAACAGGATTGTATAAATCAAAGTCTTCTAGTGGAATCCTTCCTTAATTGGAAGAAGGGGAGACGTAGAAGGATTACACCACCTTCGAACTTCCAGAAACATATTCTGTGTTTTATCATTCTGCACTCATTCTATTATTCAAGCCATCGAGCCGTTCTTACTAATTTAAGAACATACCGTTCCGCACTAAAACATTTAGTGGCCTGTTCTGAAAAAGAGTTGATTAAGAAAAATATTTCTTTCACTAATCCGAAAGAAATCACAAGGGATTAATTTTTAATAGGAGTGTTCATTCACCCCCCCTCTAAACACTCCGGACCGATCCTAACATACTAGTATTGGTATACAACTTGAGCTATTGTGGGTTTACGTTGATTGGATCTATACTTTGTGCATGTCACTTGTTTATGACCGCACACGCACATTCGCTATTTTGTTGGGTATGAAATATTTAGGGATTGAACTTGTTCCACTGTTAACTTGTCACCATCTTTCATTACTATGCATGTTTGAAATTGTCGAGCCATAAAAGTTGAGGACAAGTTAGTTTGTTATGAATCTATGAGCCAACAAAAAATATTGTACTTTTTTTGTCTGATTTACATGAGGTCGAGTAAAGACTAGTATGGGGGAGTTTAATATGACTAGAAATAGACACATCTATTGCTTTTTAATTGTCTACGATTTAGTAAATTTTGAAGGATAAATTGATGCATATGCTACCTAATCGTATATTTGTGTAAATGTAGGAAAAGGTGAAGAAATCAAGCTAAAATGATGAAAAAAGCAATAAAGTTGAAGAAAAGAGGAAAACCGGAATCCAAGACACATGTTGCTCAATTCTCCTCAAATTTCTATATGTTCGAGCCAGGTTTTGAAAATGTGGTCCATAGAAAAGTTGTTGATCTTTCTGTTAGCTTCACGTGGACAGCTGATTCATCGCATTCAAAGTTCTTATGAGAAAGTTATTGCCAAAATAGGAATATCACCAGAAAAATGGAAGACAGGCGTAATTACGCCATTATGAGGCGTAAATACGCCAATGCTACGACATTTGAAAATCTGAAAAATTGAAGTAGGCTTATTTACGCCACTTTGAGGCGTAAATACGCTAGCTACGCAGGAAGCCATAATTTTGACACGTCATCAGGCGTATTTACGCCATTTTGAGGCGTAGCTACGCCAACAGAGTTTTGGAATGTTTGGAATTCTTGATTTCTTTCCTTCCCACATGGACTCTAACCTATCCTCCAAGCTTTCCCAACATTATAAACTCGAAATATTAGACCTTAAAGCATTAGGTAGAGTAGGTAGAATAATTTAGACCAGTTTTATATTTTTCTTTCAATTTTGTTGAAGAACACTATGAAGATCGAAGCTAATGCGGGATTGACACATCGACGAGCGGATATTGGATTAGTCTTCTTTCCCTTGTTTTTATTTATCGTTTTTCTTAGATTATGTGTAGCTAGTTTTTAATTCTTGGTTGAGGAAGACAAATCCTTGGATTTTATTTATCTTGGGGAGATTCTTACGCTAACTTGCATGAAATCTAATGCTAAATTAGATATCAAATACGAAATTGTTTGATCCCTCTAATTTACGAAGCAACTAAGATTAATTAAATTCCGCTTGTGAGTTTGTTAAATTCTTAGGAAGAACACTTGACTAGATTAAACATAGACGCTTGGACTATGTTGTTTAGCTTCATCGATCTCACTAGTTCATATGCTATCATCGATTTAAATCTTAATCGCTTGTATTTTGATTGATTGTTTGATAAGGGTTAAACCAGAACGCTTGGGCTACTTAACTAAACGTAAGATGAGATAGGACTTTGATTATTGGATTAAACGTCCAACATTGAATATTCATATGAAAAATTGAGTCTTTTGTGAATCGATGAAATATATGATAATTCCAAGGAAGAGTCGACCGATACCAAGAATCGCTTTCATTAGTTTAATCTTTAGGTTTAATTTTAATTAGTATAATTCATTCACAACCCCATCTTTGATTGTTTTGACTTTGATTTTCATTAACACAAGAATTCACACATCCTCGTGGGAACGATCCTTACTCACACAAATACATTATTGTTATCAATCTTGAGGATCGAGTGGGGTTAATTTGGGCGTACACGACATGCGCTACCACCAAGACTGTCATCCGTTGTTCATTGGACTCACTTTTTGGGCCAAAGCCGCGTTGTCCAGTGGATGCAATATCCAGACATGTGTCTGTTATCCAGGGCTCCAATAGACATTCAATCATTTGAAGGAACAGAATAGTTATGAACATGATAGCAAGGTATGAAGACAATATGGTCAATGAACTGTTGTGATGCACAATATGATAACATATATGAAAAGTATGGTAATGAATAAACATATAATGTAAGTTCCAGGCCAAATGCCAAAATGACTATTTTGAAAGAAATCGGTAGTATACCTCACCTCACTAGCTTACGATATTTTACTAGATTGACTCGATTTTGAACCCAGTTGCCAATGAAATTCCTATAAACATAATATAATTAATTTATAGTGATTAGTGACCCCAAATGCATGGTTGAACATTCTTAAACATCAATTTAGTTTAAACTTGACCGGGTAATTTTCAATAAGACTTTAAAAATTCATGATAATTCAAACATTAGTCAAAAAATCATGAAACTTTCTGGAAATGTCTAAAATTAGTGCAGAAACATTCGGCAATCGAAAAAAATGGGAATCGTGGAGGCGCGTGAAACACACACGCCGCCTTGCCGGCGCGTGATCGACCATCCGGCGTCACGTGCGGCTGAAATTTTCAGGGGTTTATCGTCACGTCGAGATCTACAACTTTCGTTCAGAAGTTGTTTTAAAATTCGTAGCCGATTTTGCCCAGATTCTGATTTTTCGGAATGATTAAGTAGAGTATTTTGGTCGCCAGGAACTTGTACGTCCGGCGACTTTCTGGGAAAACGGCCGACGTGAATATATACTATAACAAATTTTAAACAACTTTAAGTTTGTACCTAAGACTGAAAATAGAAAATAACGTATGGAACAAGGGTATGAACATAATACCTCAAAACAAGTTTGTGGGCAGATTTTTTTATCTTGTTCATCATGGCTTATGAATTTCTGAGCGATTTGCCTGATGATTTTGCTACACCACCCATACACGTTTGTTTCTGGGTTGATAAGGTAGGTTGAGTAAAATTTTCAGAAATTTTGGAAAGTGTTTGGTTAATTTTATGAATTTTGACCTATTTTTGGCCCAAAATTCTAACATTTTCTTTTGGCATTTTTCTAAGGATTTTGGACTAATTTTCTGCTGAAAGTGATGGTTTGGAGTGTGTTTATAGGCAAAGTTTGATCAGATAAGTTACATGCAAGATGACATTTGTCATGGTCAAAATTCTATACCAATTCTTAATAGATAATTGATACTTATTAGCACTCTTATTATTATTATTATTATTATTATTATTATTATTATTATTATTATTATTATTGTTATTATGTTTTTATTTATTTATAAAAAAAGTGTTATATATATGAGTTTAATTAATAGTGGTTCCAAATATTTGTGATTAATCAAAAGTAGTCACATAAGATATGAGTTTAATCAATAGTAGTCTCAAATCTTTAAGATTAATCAACATTGGTCACATATGATTAGAGCTGTCAGAACGGGCCAGCCCGGCCCAAACGGGCTGGCCCACCCAACCCGCGGCCAAACGGGCCAAACCCGTTTGGGCCCGCCTCCAGGCGGGTTGGGAAAACCCCAACCCAACCCGACCCGAAGCGGGCCGCGGGTTGGGACGGGCTGGCCCGCCGAAATATTTTTTTTAATTAAATTTTTTTTAAAAAAAAGAATTTTTTTAAATTTTTTTTTAAAAGAAAGTTCAAAATAATATTTCCAACTAAACTTGCCGAACCTGGAAATGATGGTAGAAGAATACTGAAACTTGTTTCAGGTTTTATCTAGATATTGACACTGCTACTAAAAAAACTTGATTAGTGAATCAGTATTTATTCAATTTTTAAATACTTGTTGCAACTTTAAAGCAAGACCAAGTGAAAAATATATAGTAGATCGAATGCTTCAATGTGATATTGAGTATTTATCTATGAATTGAGCCTAAAAAAATAAATAACAATTTTTTTTTAAAAAAAAAAAATTGGGGCCAACCCGCGGGCCAGCCCGCCAACCCACGGGTTGGCCCGCCAAAACCCGCAGCCTGTTTGGGCCAGCCCGTATAGGCCCGCCTGCTGGCGGGCCTTAAAAATACTGGCCTAACCCGTCTATTTGACGGGTTGGCCCATTTTGACAGTTCTACATATGATATATGTTTAATCAAAGATAGTTTCAAAGCCCATTTCAATTGTGGGACCATTTTTTATCAAACAAAATTTATGTGGGATCAATTTGGATTAGTAATAAATGTTTGGACTACTATTTATTAAACTCATATCATAGGTGACCAATTTTGATTAGTCATAAACGTTTGAGACTACTATTTTAATTAAACTCATATCTTACGGGACTAATTTTGAAATTTACCCGATGATTATTTATGGGTCTATCAAGTTTTTTTAATATATATATATATATATATATATATATTAAATTATTGAATTATTCTAAAATCATAAATTTGTGGTGATAAATAAACAATGATAATGTTTTTAAATATATTTAAGAATGTTAGGTAGCTAGTAGATTTATGTCCTACGTGCAAATGGACTCTTTTTTATCTTCAAGTTTAAGAATGTTTATCGCGTACGCCCAAATTAACCCTCTCAAGTTAATAACAGTAAAGAATGTAGTAGCGTGAGTAGGGATCGACCCCACGAAGAAGGTTATATCTTTGTGTTAACTTATGCAAAAATTAAAATAAAAAGGGGTTTTGAAATCAATTGAATTAACTACTACTATGATGCAAAATTAAACTAGATGGATTAACTTATGAGAAAAGAGCGATTCTCGGTTTTCTGTTAACTTTACAATTGGTGTTTATTATCTCGGTCATCGATCTTCACATACGATTCAATTTTCATATGAATATTCATCGTTGGACATTTAATCCAATAATCAAAGTCCTATCTCACATTAAGTTTAGTTAAGTGGCCCAATCGTTCTAGTTTAACCCTTATTTACAATCAATCAAAATACAAGCGATTAAGATTTAAATCGATGATAGCATATGAACTAATGAAATCGATGAAGCTAAACAACATAATCCAAACGTCTATGTTTAATCTAGTCAATTAATTTTCCTAAGAATTTAACAAACTCACAAGCGGAATTTAATTAATCTTAGTTGCTTCGTAAATTAGAGGGATCAAACGATTCCTTATTTGATATCTAATTGAGCGTTAAATTGTATGAACAATAGCTAGGTGATCAATCTAACAATCATGGCAATCAAATCAGAAAAACAATTGATACTCAATAAAATCAACAATCAAACTTAATCTCACAAGAATAGTAAACTACAATGTATCGTCTTCCTCAACCGAGAATCACAAAGGTTTTTAGCTACTCATAATTGAATTAAAAAAACTCAAATATATTCTAGAAAATATTAAATCAATAGCAAAAGAAAAAGAATTACTAAAGGGAAGCACGATTCCCGAGCATCACTTCCGTCTTCGTTCTTCGTTCTTCAACAAAATTGAGAGAAAAATTATTCTAATGTCTAAACTATGTTCTAAAGTCCAAAAATTATCGTCTAAAGAGGCTGATTTTCGAGTATATAGAGGTGTGGAGGCTGATGGGGTAGGTTAGAGCCCATGTAGGAAGGAAAGAAATCAAGTCTCCGAACTTTCCAAAACACTGCTGGCGTACTTACTCCTTGGATCAGGCGTAGCTACGCCTGATGACGTGTTCAATTTCTGCCTTCCCACGTAGATGGCGTATTTACGCCTCATAATGGCATAATTACGCCTAAACTTGCGTAGCATTGTCATATTTACGCCTTAGAATGGAGTAATTACGCATGTCTTCCATTTTCTAGCGAGTTTCGTATTTTGGCCACACCTTTCTCATACAAACTCTGAATTTGATGAATCAGCTATCCACGCGAATCTAACAGAAATATCTACAAATGTTTTATGGACCACATTTCCAAAACTTGGCTCGAACATATAGAAATTTGAGGAGAAATGAAACATGTGTCTTGGATTCCGGTTTATTCCTCTTTTCTTCAACTTTATTGTTCTTTCATTATTTTAGCTTGATTTCTTCACCTTTTCCTACATTTACACAAATATATGCTTAGCTATAATATGCAGCAATTTATCCATCAAAATATACTAAATCGTAGACAATTAAACGCAATAGATGTGTCTATTTCTAGTCACATCAAACTTCCACATACTTAGTCTTTACTTGACCTCGAGTAAATCAGACAAAACTACAATATTTTTTTTGGCTCATAGATTCATAACAAACTAACTTGTCCTCACTTTTATGCCTCAACAATTACAAACATGCATAGTAATGAAATGCGGTGAAAGGTTAACAGTGGAACAAGTTCAATCCCTAAACATTTCGTACCCAACAAGGCAGTGAACGTACGTGTGTGGTCATAAACAGGTGTCATGTACAAGTTATAGATCCAATAGATGCAAACATATAATAGCTCAAGTCATACACTAACACAAGTATAAGCTCACTTGCACACTCTTCTACACTATCTTAGCCACTTTGCAAACATAAATCAAGTAGGTCTTTATTAGCTTGTAGCTTGACCTAGGTATTGGCTTATGAAAGAAAGGGTAAGAAATATTAAACAAGAGAGTATAATGTTATGCAAAATTTAAACTTCTCTTCTTGCATGATTTTTTTCAAACCTTGTTTATTTTTGCAAGGTTTAACTCAATCTTTTTCTCTTATGTACATTGGCTCCTCTTGGAGTCATTTATTTATTTATTTTCTCAAGGCATCCCTTTTCTCATGCATTTCATTCTTTTGACAATAAAACTCACAAAATATATATGAATCATTGATAATATAAGTGCATGTGAATGAAACACATCATACTCCCTTCAAAGGTATGAATAGAATTCATATTTAGGCTTATTAGTAAAGGATTAGGGGTACTAATGATTGATTTTATTTACATGGTAGGCTTGAAAGGATCAAACTCATCAAAGATTGCCTATATCACTTTCATGTTCGCAAGTAGTCTAGACATATGCCTCAAAGAGCATGTAGTTAAATTCTAGCATGTATTAGAGACTTCTTAAGACTATTTATGCACAGTTCACAAGTCATGATAATATCGTGCTCAATATATTCAACTACTATGTCGACACACACTTTGCAATAGAGTTCAAAGTGTCACAAGGTTAATAATTTACCTATGTTCAAACATGCATGTCCTCAATTAGGTTTCATCATGGGCTAGTGATTCTAAGCATGCATACATTACTAACTTATGAGCTCAAAATTTTCAAATTTTTTGATTTTTTGTATTTTTATAATAATATTTTGTATTTTTATAATAAGAAAAGTTTGTCCCCAATGTAAGGCAAAAATACAAGAAAAGAGAAAAGTTTAACTACAAAGGAATAAAAATAAAAAGAGAAAAGGAAACTAACTCCCCCTGGGTTGCCTCCCAAGCAACACCTCTGTTTAACGTCGGTGGTCCGACGCCAGTCCTCTATCAAGGTGGGTTATGCGGTGTTGCTCCCTCCTTCCTTCTCCACCTCAATATCTTTTGTACTCCTCGGATTTTTTGTTGTTTGCCTTGCTCTTCATGGAGAGGTCATCAGCAGTCTTTGTTCCTCCTTCAGCCTTTGTTGATTGCTGTGGTTGATCAGGAGGATGAGTCTTTTCAATGGTACGATCCTGTAAGTGAGAAGAGAAATATTGAGCAGTATCATGAGTAGATAATGAAGCAATAGTATGAAAAGTATGCATAGGATGTGAGTCCATACCTCCTTTTTCTTCAAGGCCATCAGTAGCCTTCGCCAATTCACACAAAACATTCTTATCAAAATCCTCATGTGTCATGTACGTAGTGCTATCAATTGTGTAATGATGTGACTAGAAATAGACACATCATTGAGTTTATAGTTTACGATTTGGTATGCTTTGATGGATAATTTGATACATATGCTACCTAATCGTATATTTGTGTAATTGTAGGTGGAATCAAAGAAATCGAGCTAACTAAGGCGAATAAAGACTAAGAAAAGCTTTGGAGCTAATAAGGACTCAATGTAGATCAAGAAAAAGGCTAAAAATGTAATTTTAGTTGAAGCGATCGACCGCATGGATGAAGAGATCGATCGCCTTTGGACAGAAAGTTGAGCAACAAAATTTACGCTGCAGCGATCGATCGCAAGAAGTGCACGATCGATCGCCAAAACCCACTGGAGCCAAGCGATCGATCGGTGAAAAAGAGGCGATCGATCGCCTAAAGAATTTCCGAAAAAAATAAGCTAGCGATCGATCGCTACCTTATGGCGATCGATCGCCAGCAGCATTTTGGAAAGTGTCGAGACTTGATTTCTTTCCTTCCCATATGGATTTTACCCTACTCCACCAACCTCCATAACTTATATACTCGAAAATCAGTCTCTTGAAGACATGATTCAGACCTTAGAACATAGTTTTAATTTTTAGAATAATTTTTCTTTCAATTTTTGTGAAGAACGCTCGAAGAACGAGGACGGAATCAACAAGCCAGAATCGTACTTCACTTTAGTAACTTTCTTTTCTATTGATTGTTTGATGTTTTTAATACAATTTTTATTATTTTTAAATTTAGTTATGCAAGGCTAAACACTTTGATTCTTGGTTGAGGGATACTTGCCTTTGGAATAAAAATACTTGTGAAATATTTGGTCTGATTGTTGAATTTTCAATTCAATTTCAATTTGTTTTTCAGATTATGATTCTTATGATTGTTGTGTTTGATTGATAGATTGATCACCTAGTAAACGCATACACTATCTAATGCTAATTAAGAAGCAACTAAGATTGATAATTACCTGCTGTTGGTGTTATTAAATTCTTAAGAGAAACGTTGGATGATTAATTCTAACGGCTGTAGTTTTATTGATTAGATTCATCAAATTTAATAGTTTTGGAACTATCATTGATTTAATCTTAGCGGTTGTAGTTTTGGTTAAAGATTTGATAAGAGTCGAATTGAATGTTGTTTTCTTTTTTACTACAATTAAGGTAGGTGAGGAATTAAGTTTTCAATTGATGAATAATTGAATGAATTCATATGTTTAGTAATTTGATGATCAAGTGAATAATTTCCAAAGGTAAAGTTGACCGAAAACCAAGAATTGTTTTTTTATCTTCATAAACTAGTGATTTTCTTGCTTTTGTTTAATTTAGTTATAGTTAAAGAAATTTGAAAACCTCCTATTTTGATATTAGTTAGCACAAAAGTACTCACTTCCCTGTGGGATCGATCCCTACTCACGCTATTACATTCATAACTAATATTAACTTGAGAGGGTTAATTTGGGCGTACGCGATAAACGCTACCAAATTTTGCCGCTGTTGCCGGGGAAGGCAATATTTCTACGTTCTGGAGATCGAGAGGACAATACATCAGAGAAGGAGAGAAAATCGAAGGCAAGAAGAGGAAGAAAGGGACAACGGGCTGCGAATCGAAGTTTACGACAACTGGCCAATCCGGATTTGAACCAACAACCTCTTTGCATTACTTTTCCTGCTCTTGCAACTAATGTCAATTTGAACTTAAATCTGGACTAATACATTTGTTGCCATATTTTCATGGACTCGCAGGAGAAGATCCTCATAAGCATTTGACGGAGTTCCATGTGGTTTGCACCACCATGAAACCGACTGGAATTACTGAGGAGCAAATCAAGTTGAGTGCTTTCCCTTTTTCCTTAAAGGACGCTGCCAAGGACTGGTTATTCTACCTACCATCAGGTTCGATCACAACATGGAATGATCTCAAGAGGACGTTTATGGAGAAATACTTTCCAGCATCGAAGGCGGCTAATATACGGAATGAGATCTACTCTATTAGACAGTACACGGGAGAGACATTGCATGAGTACTGGGAGCGCTTCAAGAAGTTGTGTGCAAGATGCCCACAACATCAGATAAGTGAACATTTACTCATACAATACTTTTATGAAGGTTTGTTATCTAGTGACAGGAACTTGGTCAACGCTGCGAGTGGTGGAGCTTTTGTGGATAATACACCGGAAGATGCAAGAAGCTTGGTAGCAAACATGGTGGCCAACTGGCAGGAGGAAACAGACAGACAGTGAAGCCGTTTGGAATATGTTTGGAGATGAGTCATACTACAGATGCATGCCCATCACTTCAAGAAGCATCTGCTGAGCAAGTGAATGCAGCAGATGGATTTCCGGGGCAACCTCAACGCAAATATGACCCTTACTCCAACACATATAACCCAGGATGGAGAGATCATTCTAACTTGAGCTATGGACCACAATCGATGAATCACGTTCCACCTCAAGTGCCACAACAACCACAACATCCACCACCATACATGCCACCTTTTCAGAGGACACAACAGTCTAATTACCCTTTTACTAGTGACAGGTTAGAGAATATTATTCAATATCTTGCTCATAATGTTACAAAATTTCAACAGGAAACAAGATCAAGTATTCAAAGCTTGAACACTCAAGTGGGTCAACTAGCCACCGCACTCAATCGTGTTGAAACCCATGGATCGACCACCCTACCATCCCAAACATTGGTGAATCCAAGGGAAAATGCAAGTGCAGTCACACTTAGAAGTGTTAAAGAACTGGAGATACGGGAGAAGAAGGCGGGAGATTTACACAAGGGTGATAAAGAAAAAGAAGCTGGACTTGGAGACCAGACCACCGTGGATCAAGAGGTACCAAAATGTAAGTCTCCTTCCTTTTCTGAATATAAAGTACCACCACCTTTCCCCCAAGCATTAAAAGACAATAGGAAAGAAGCTGGACTTAAAGGCCTATATGAAACTTTCCGATGATGTGAGGTAAACATCCCTTTACTTGATGCAATTCAACAAGTACCTCGCTATGCAAAATTTTTGAAAGAGTTATGCACTGCAAAGAGGAATCATAGGTCGAAGGGATCCCAAAAGATTGAACTGGGTGAAAACATATCAGCTGTGATCCAAAGAAAAATCCCTACCAAGTGTAAGGACCCAGGTATGTTCTCTATTCCGTGCATAATTGGTAACACTCGCCTTGAAAATGCCATGTTAGATTTAGGAGCATCAATTAATGTCATGCCATACTCTATATATGCTTCTCTACAACTTGGTCCTTTGAACCCTACTGGAGTGGTTATTCAACTAGCGGATAGGTCTAGTGCATATCCTAGGGGTGTGATTGAAGATGTGCTTGTGCAAGTGAACAAATTGGTATTCCTGCGGATTTTTATGTCCTTGATATGGAGAATGGTGATAAGAGTAGTCCCATTTTGTTAGGAAGACCATTCCTCAAAACTTCTAAGACCAAGATAGATGTGCATAGTGGTACCTTTACTATAGAATTTGATGGTGAGATTGTTACTTTTAACATTTATGATGCCATGAAATATCCTCGTAATGATGATGACACTGTGTATTCTATTGATGTTATTGACTATTTGTCACAGGAAATTTTTGAGATTGTAGGGAAAGACAACCTGAAATCACTCTTACCATGGCTATGAAGAAGGAGGATGGGGAGTTGTTCATCATGAATGCGTTGAAAGATACCATAGATGCCTTGAATGATACACCTGAGCTACATCAGTCAAGTAACGTCTCCTTTATATCATTGCCTGTTTCTAACACTAGAATTCTTCCATCGGTTTTGCAGGCACCTACCATTGAGTTGAAGCCACTACTGTAAGACCCCAACACCTAAACTCGTCATTAGTCCATTTATGACATCGTGTATGTATAAATTTTTCATTTTCTTTTCATTCATTAAAAAGAATCATTATGTTTCTCATAATCTTATGACATAACCAATGTTCAACATTATATGGTCATCTCGACCAACAAATAGACTCAAAGATTTCGCCCATTACCATCCCCATTACACCACTTTTATATTGTGGGTTTTTATAAAAATTTGGGCAGAGTCTCCCCATAAACTGAGCTATCCGGGAATAAAAACACATCACTAGTAATAACTCCCAACTAGGGACAAACACAATACTAAAACATATTACTAACACTAAGTAAATTCCCAGCCAGGGAAAACACCACACTAATAAGACATCAAAAGTGGGTTTCAACACCCTTATACAGTCCATATACAGACACAAGTGCTCAAAGAAGAGCAACGAATAACAGATACTCATCCAGATGCATAATTAACATATACCATCAGCTCAACCTCGTATATCAGCTCAATCTCATACTACGCTTCTGGAAGCATCATCCCACAAGGTTCGAGCCTAGCACCCCAAGGCAGCATCGTACATGTTTCAACAGAAATAGCCCCCACACAGGGTGAGCACACTCCAACTCAATATTCAATCACAAATCAACATACAAAATCATAATGCAACAATTTAGATTATTCAAAACTCATAGAATATACTCCCTGTACAATTCCGAATTTGTATAGCTTCCACACACTGTTCCTGTTTCAAACTCACGCACCTTCATAATGTCAAGTTTAGTACTATCACTGAAAATATGATACTCAACAACGCTTATGAATTCAATACAACAACAATATATTATTTATGCTCAACATAAATAATTCAACATCAATGTAAACCTGGTTATCCCACTATCTCATTCTCGATACTTTCTCATATCGCTCATGCCCAAGGCATCAATACTCAACTAGTATAACCGGATCACGTACCACTACGTGTCCCTCACACAACACATATATACACATATTCTTTTCTTTACTCATGTCCTCGGATCACGTACAACTACGTATCTACCAAACTACGTATTTTAAACTCAATTATCAGATTCAATCGATTACCTGAAACATCATATTCAAATTACATGTGTACATGAATGTGTAGATACTAGATATACCTGCTCGTACGTCACCACGTACCTTATAGTAGACAACATGAACAAGCTATCATCAACGTCCGAAGTCTCCTGTAGAGTCTATATCGAATATCAATTCAATATTAGCTCATAATCCAAGCAATGAATATCCATCAATAGTTCTTACTTTCATTTCCATATCACAAATCAATAACGCAATATTATGAATCAAATCATAATCAATACTTTGATGCACAAATCTTCACATGAATCATGATATTTCCTTGGTGATACAAAACCCCATTTTCTCCCATCATCCGCTACATCACACACATGATGCAGGATATACACACCCATACGTGCAAGATCACGCCCAACTCACATAGCAGTTCACTAGACACACCAGTCCAACAGAGGGAAAGGAAGTGCAAGGGTGTATGCGTAATAACATCCAACTAGTGTCTAACTAAAACAATCCAATTAAGCCAATTAACATGTTCCAAACATTCAAACCCACACCGAGGTGATTCAAACCAAGACATGAAAGGAAGAATCCATGTTTATAAGATATTCCATAATTTATATCAAATTCCCTTAATCATAACATAAGATCCTTTATTGCTTAAATTCAACTCTAAACAAATTAAAGATGCATGGGTTCCATAATTCTTAATTTAGAACTCACTACTAAGAGTAGTAATTCAATAAAGTGACATAAGTCAACAATACATGTCAATGATACACATTCAAGCATATACATCACCATAAACTCTATTCCATGTTAACACATACTAGCATGTATCTAACCCATTTATTTACACACTACACATGCTTCCAAAGATAACACATCTCGTACCATAGTCCAACTCCCACCAACACTATTACCATGGTTACAAGCCATAGAAGTTAATTCTTTTCACCACCTACAACAAGGCTTAGACCCACACTTGAATCACATTTAAGCATATTAACAAACACCTTCCATGCATGATTTTAGTCTTCATCGTTTAACCAACAATAATACTAATCAATGCACAAATCAACAATTCCCTTCTAACAATTACTAGCATTCCTCATGCTCTCCAATTCCCAATTACAACACTTCAATACATGAAGGAATACATACATACACATCATCTTCACACACAATCACATGCTGGACACACACACACACACAGAAACACACTCACGCACACACTGCTGCACACACTCGAACACACACACCTGCACACACTCCTCAAAACAACCCTCTAAATCAAACTAGAACACTACAAGTTTTGAAGCCACATAGGAGCAGATTTTTGAAGCATATTGTAGCAGAAATTCAGAATACATAGCAGCATGAATTCTCAACCCAACACAGCAGAAAATTCGAATTATATAGAGCAAGAAATTAAGCCACGAAGAAGCAGGAATTTCGAACAAAATGCCATGAAACTTTCGAACCAAAATCACACAATTTCGAACCCAAGCAGCAGCTAATTTTCGGACCAACTTAAAGCAGAATAATCGAGCCACTTACAACATGTTTTTAGACAAAAAATGCAACAAGATTCATCACACATCAGATTCTCTTAAACCCCAAAGATTCGAAACAAAACATCAAGAAATCGAACAAGAAACAACATGGATTTCGAACCACAACATCATCAGATTTTCGTCCAAAACAAACTATTTTTTTTCCGACCCTACAGCATGATTTTTGAACTAAGAGAAGCAACCTAGTATTCATGTACTCACCTGTTCGAAAATGTCTGAAACGAGGAGAAGAAATCGAGTCTGGAACAGGCGAGAAACTTGCCTCTTGCGAGCAGGGAGGAAGCGTGCGCGAGATGGGGGAAAATGAGAAGGGTAGGCGGCTTCCAATAAGGGTAGGAGGGGAAAAGTGTGGGTTTAAAGCATAACCCTAGGATAAATCCCCACCCTACAATTATATCATCTCAACCATTGATTTAATATTTCATTTAAATCTCAAACTCAAATATTTCCTATCATTATTAATAAGAATCCCCTTGAATTAAATTAACCTTATCAATACAATCCCGGAATCATTTATTCCAACTCCTTTCCAAAATTCGATACCCAATAATTAAATCCTGACATCTCACAAAAAAGTATCATAATTTAAATCCATTTGACAATTAATAATTATTCCGGGCATTACAACTACCTAGCCATCTCAAATATGTATTCCTTGGTGAAGGAGATACATCACGAGTGATCATCTCTAGCAAGTTGGGGGATGATCAAGAGAAGGATCTTATTCATGTGCTAAAGGAGCACAAGACCGCAGCTGACATCAAGGGAATCATTCCCTCCACATGCATGCACCGCATTCTACTTGAAGAAGGAGGAAGCCCTACACGTCAGCCCCAAGGAAGCTTAACCCACCTATGATGGATGTGGTGAAAGAGGAGAGTTTGAAGCTTTTAGCGGTTGGGGTGCTCTACCCTATCTCCGACAGTCAATGGGTCAGTCCAGTCCAAGTGGTGCCAAAGAAGACCAGTATTACTGTGATAATGAACAAAGATGATGAACTTGTGCCCACACATATTCAAAATGGATGGCGAGTGTGTATTGACTACCGGAAGCTCAACAGCTCAACATTGTGACTAGAAAGGATCACTTCCCTCTACCCTTCATTGATCAAATGCTTGATAGGTTAGCTTACCATTCATATTATTGCTTTCTTGACGGTTATTCGGGTTATTTTCAGATTGCAAATGCACCGGAGGACCAAGAAAAGACTACTTTCACATGCCCTTTTGGCACATTCGCCTACCGACGCATGCCCTTTGGACTGTGCAATGCTCCAGCCACGTTTCAACGGTGTATGATTAGCATCTTTTATGAGTTTATTTAGCATATTCTATAGGTATTCATGGACGATTTTACTGTCTACAGTAACTCATTCAATGATTGCCTTGCTAGCCTTACACTTGTATTAAAAAGATGCATAGAGACTAATCTTGTTCTAAATTCTGAAAAATGTCATTTTATGGTAGAACAAGGTATAGTGTTGGGTCATGTCATTTCTGCTAAAGGTATAGAGGTAGACAAAGCTAAAATTGATGTTATGCAGTCTTTACCTTATCCTACTTCTGTTCGGGATGTGCGCTCTTTTCTTGGACATGCAGGTTTTTACATGAGGTACATCAAGGATTTCGCTAAGATAGCTACACCTTTGTGTAAGCTATTACAAAAGGATGTTCCTTTTGAGATGGATGAAGCAAGCAAGAGAGCTTTTGATCGACTGAACGAGTCATTAACTTCTACCCCCATCATACAACCTCCCGACTGGAGTAAGCCTTTCGAGATCATGTGCGATGCCAGTGACTATGCGGTTGATGCTGTCTTAGGCCAAAAAGAGGGGAAAGCATCACATGCCATCTACTATGCATCAAATACCTTGAATGATGCTCAACGGAACTATTCCACTACTGAGAAAGAGCTTTTAGCAGTTGTTTTTTCTCTTGAAAAAAATTTCGATCTTATTTACTTGGTACTAAAGTCATTGTTTATTCTGATCATGCAGCTCTTCGCTATCTGATGACAAAGAAGGAGGCAAAACCCAGGCTGATACGATGGATAACTCTTGAGTGAGTTCGACACACAAGTCAAGGATAAGAAGGGCAGCGAGAACAAAGTAGCTGATCACTTGAGCCGCCTACCCCATGTGGATGGGGAGCTTTGTTTGAAGGAGGAATTCCCGGATGAGCATCTACTCTCCATAAGCGACAATCTTCCATGGTATGCTCATATTGTGAACTTCTTAGCCTCTAATGTACTACCTTCTGAATTGTCTAGGTCTCAAAGAGCTAAGATAAGGAGTGATGCCAAGTACTATATATGGGATGATCCTTACCTATGGAAGAACTGCGCGGACCAAATCATTAGAAGATGCATAGCCGAAATTGAGGTACATAACATTCTTAAGTCTGCCATTCATACGCTTGTGGTGGGCATTTTGGTGCAAAGAGGACGTCTAGGAAGGTGCTAGAATGTGGGTTCTTTTGGCCTACCTTGTTTCATGATGCCTACTATTTTTGCAAGAACTGTGCGCAATGCCAATTGACCGGTAATATCTCCCAGCGAAAGGAGATGCCTCAACAACCCATTCTTATTTCTGAGATTTTAGACGTATGGGGCATCGACTTTATGGGATCATTTCCTATCTCTTATGGTCATATTTATATACTTTTGCCGTTGACTATGTCTCGAAATGGGTGGAAGCTATCGCTACCCGGACTGACGATTCCAAAGTTGTTGTAGATTTTATCAAACATAACCTTTTCTCTAGGTTTGGAATCCCAAGAGCTATAATCAGTGATAGAGGTACACAGTTTTGCAATCGGACAATGGAAAGTCTTTTCAAGAAGTATCATGTGACCCAAAAAGTATCCACCGCCGACCATCCGCAAACAAATGGCCAAGCAGATGTCTCTAACCGAGAAATCAAAGCTTAATTGGAAAAGACTGTCAACCAAACAAGGAAGGATTGGAGCTTAAGACTGGATGACGCACTGTGGACTTACCGAACTGCATATAAGACTCCAATAGGTATGTCACCATATCGACTAATTTTTGGTAAACCATGTCATCTTCCTGTAGAGTTGGAGCATAGAGCATACTGGGCTGTCAAGCATTTCAACATGAACTATGATGAGAGTGGCTTGCATCGGAAGTTGCAATCTAGAAGAGATAAGGAATGAGGCGTATGAGAGTGCAAGGATCTACAAGGATAAGATGAAGGACTTCCATGACAAAATGATATCAATAAGGAGTTTTGAAGTTGGTCAAAAAGTTCTCCTTTATCATTCACGCCTTCGCCTATTTCCATGTAAGCTTCATTCTAGATGGCATGGACTTTATATCATTACTAATGTATATCCCCATGGTGCAGTGGAAATTCAAAGTTTGGACACAACTAAGACATTCAAGGTGAATGGTCAAGCACTACTACGATGGTGTCCAAACCGAGGAAGATGGACAGGTGAACATCAAGGTGGCTCTCGAGGATCCACCTAACTTTGACTGATCGTAAGGACTGACGTTGGGCCACCGACGTTAAACAGAGGCGCTGCTTGGGAGGCAACCCAATGGGAGTTAGTTTCCTTTCTCCCTTTTTATTTTTATTGCTTTAGTAGTTAGACTTTTCTCTTTTCTTGTATTTTTGCCTTATATTGGGGACAATGTTAAGTATGGGGGAGGGATTCGTTTCTTATTATAAAAATACAAAAAAATCGAAAAATTTGAAAATTTTGAGCTCATAGTTAGTAATGAACGCATGCTTAGATTCACTAGCCCATGATGAAACTTAATTGATAGCATGCATGCTTTTGAACATAGGTGAATTGTTAACCTTGGAACACTTTGAACTCTAATGCAAATTTTATTTTAACTTAGTAGTTGAATAGTTTGAGCACGATATTGTCATGGCTTGTGAAGTGTGCATAGCTTAGTGAAGATTATGTAAACTTTGTGATAGTCTTAAGAAGTCTCTAATACATGCTAGAACTTAACTACATGCTCTTTGAGGCGTATGTCTAGATTACTTGCAAACATGAAAGTGATATAGGCAATCTTTGATTCGTTTGAGCCTTTCAAGCCTACCATGTAAACAAAATCAATCACTAGTACCTTTTTTAGCCTTAATGCAAAAGAATGGTTGTATGCTAAGCATACAAACAACCCCCATTCGACATTCTTTGACTAGCTTATCACCCTTCCCTAATAAGCCTAAATATGAATCCTATACATACCTTTGAAGGGAGTATGATGTGTTTCATTCACATGCACTTAGGAATTCATTGAATTATATGTTTGAACTTCATTGTCAAAAGAATGAAATGCATGAACGAAAAGGGATGCCTTGAAAAGAATTAATACAAATATGACTCCAAGGGGAGCCAAGGCACAAAAGAGAAAAAATGATTTAAGTTTGCATTGAAAAAAATCATGCAAGAGAGAAGCTTTATTGTGCATAACATTGTACTCTCTTGTTTGATACATCTTACCCTTTCTTTCATAAGCCAATACCTAGGCCAAGCTACAAGCTAATAAAGACCTACTTGATTTGTGTTTGCAAGTGGCTAAGATAGTGGAGAAGAGTGTGCAAGTGAGCTTATACTTGTGTTAGTGTATGACTTGAACTATTGTGGATTTGCATCTTTTGGATCTATAATTTGTACACAACACTTGTTTATGACCACACACGCATGTTCACTACTTTGTTAAGTATGAGATGTTTAGGGATTGAACTTGTTCCACTGTTAACTTTTCACCGCCTTTCATTTCTATGCCTGTTTAAATTTGTTGAGGCATTATAGTGGAGATAAGTTAGTTTGTTATGATGCTATGAGCCAACAAAAAGATTGTAGTTTTGTCTGATTTACTCGAGGTCGAGTAAAGATTAAGTATGGGGGAGTTTGATGTGACTAGAAATAGACACATCGTTGAGTTTAATTGTTTACGATTTGGTATGTTTTGATGGATAATTTGATACATGTGCTACCTAATCGTATATTTGTGATATTGTAGGTGGAATCAAAGAAATCGAGCTAACTAAGGCGAATAAAGACTAAGAAAAGCTTTGGAGCTAATAAGGACTCAATGTAGATCAAGAAAAAGGGTAAAAATGTAATTTTAGTTGAAGCGATCGACCGCATGGATGAAGAGATCGATCGCGTTTGGACAGAAAGTTGAGCACCAAAATTTACGCTGCAGCGATCGATCGCAAGAAGTGGGCGATCGGTTGCCAAAACCCACTGGAGCCAAGCGATCGATCGGTGAAAAAGAGACGATCGATCGCCAACAACATTTTGGAAAGTGTGGAGACTTGATTTCTTTCCTTCCCATATGGATTTTAGCCTACTCCATCAGCCTCCATAACTTATATACTCGAAAATCAGTCTCTTGAAGACATGATTCTGACCTTAGAACATAGTTTTAATTTTTTGAATAATTTTTCTTTCAAATTTTGTGAAGAACGCTCGAAGAACGAAGACGAAATCAACAAGCCGGAATCGTACTTCACTTTAGTAACTTTCTTTTCTATTGATTGTTTGATGTTTTTAATATAATTTTTGTTAGTTTTAAATTTAGTTATCCAACGCTAAACACTTTGATTCTTGGTTGATGGATACTTGCCTTTGGAATAAAAATACTTGTGAAAATTTTGGTTTGATTGTTGAATTTTCAATTCAATTTCAATTTGTTTTTCAGCTTATGATTCTTATCATTGTTGTGTTTGATTGATAGATTGATCACCTAGTAATCACATACACTATCTAATGCTAATTAAGAAGCAACTAAGATTGATAATTACCTGCTGTTGGTGTTATTAAATTCTTAGGAGAAAACGTTGGATGATTAATTCTAACGGCTGTAGTTTTTATTGATTAGATTCATCAAACTTACTAGTTTTGGAACTATCATTGATTTAATCTTAACGGCTGTAGTTTTGGTTAAAGATTTGATAAGAGTCAAATTGAATGCTGTTTTCTTTTTTACTACAATTAAGGTAGGTGAGGAATTAAGTTTTCAATTGATGAATAATTGAATGAATTCATATGTTTAGTAATTTGATGATCAAGTGAATAATTTCCAAAGGTAAAGTTGACCGAAAATCAAGAATTGTTTTTTTTTTATCTTGATAAACTAGTGATTTGCTTGCTTTTGCTTAATTTAGTTATAGTTAAAGAAATTTGAAAACCCCCTACTTTGATATTATTTAGCACAAAAGTACTCACTTCACTGTGGGATCGATCCCTACTCACTCTTCTACGTTCATAACTGTTATTAACTTGAGAGTGTTAATTTGGACGTACTCGATAAACGCTACCATGTAACTAGTGTGTTCATGAGTTTGAATGGTTTCATAGATATTGAACTTTGCCATCTCACCATTAAACTCCATCGTTAAAGTTTCACTATTTACATTGATTATGGATTTAGAACTCTTTAAGAATGGTCTCCCTAATAGAATGGGACTAGATGGATCACCCTTTTCTATGTCTAAGACATAGAAATCGGCGGGGAAGACCAAATTCTTTACATGCACAAGTACATCTTCTACTACCCCTAGGAATAACCGTGGATCTATCAGCTAATTGAATCACAGTATTGTCACGTTTTAAAGGTCCAGGTTTCAGTTGAGTGTAGATTGAGTAAGGCATGACATTAATGGAAGATCCTAAATCTAGCATTGCCTTCTGAATTCTATTGGTTCCAATCGCACAAGGGATAGAGAACATACCAGGGTCCTTACACTTTGTGGGAATGCTTCTTTGAATGACCGCGGAAACATTCTCACCTAACTCAACCTTGGGGCACCCTTTGCGTTCCTTGCCCTTACCCACTTTTCATACCTCCTTAAAAAATCTAGCATATCGAGGCACTTTCATCATGGCATCATGTACTGGGGCATTTGCCTCACAGCGTTGGAAAGTGTCATAGAGTCCCTTAAGTCCAGCTTCTTTCTTATTATCCTTCAATGCAAGGGGGAATGGGGTTCAATTTTATATTCAAAAAATTTAGGGAACATACCTCGTGGTTCCTCCACTTCCATGAGCTCTTCAAAGCCCTTCTCGGTCTCCTTCTTTTCCTTCATCTCTCCGTTCTTGGGTGGCGTCGGTACCACCTCTTCCTCAGCTTCATACTCACTCATCTTTAATGTGATGTCACTCACATTTTCTCTTGGGTTTACCGCTGGTTGTGATGGTAAGGTATTTGCCTTTGAGACTCCATGCGATTTATTACGGTGGCCAACTGACCCATTTGCATAGTCAAGCTCTGGATGCTTGCCTTCGTTTCCTGTTGAAATTTCACATATCCATTAGCAAGTTCCTTAAACATATTTTCTAGATACTCACCAGGAGTTGTAGTTGGGACGGTTTGTTGTGGCCTTTGGAATGGTGATCTATATGGTGGTGGTTGATGTTGCGTCTGTGGTTCAGCTTGATTCCCATATCTCAAATTTGGATGATCTCGCCATCCTGGGTTATATGTGCTGGAAAAGGGATCATACTTTCTCTGTGGCTGGCCCGGAACCTGCTGCATTTGCTTCCTCAATAGATGGTTCTTGAAGTGTGGGGCAGGCGTCAAGTAGATGACTCGGTAGTGCACAAATTCCACATACCTTTTAGCACTTTGTCCAATTCCAATTGCAAGCTGTTTCACAATACCGGTTAAATCAATCAATTGTTGTTCGAGGCTAGAAACATTTACCTCGCCTCGCTTCCTAAGCTTATGGTCCTATCGAGCAGTTCCAAACTGTTGAGAGTTGGCTGCCATGTTAGCAATTAAGTGCCTTGCTTCCACTGACGTCTTATCCACAAATGCTCCTCCACTTGCAGCATCTACCAAGTTCCCGTCATTTGGCAAAAGACTCTCATAAAAATATTGAATAAATAAATGTTCACTTATCTGATGTTGAGGACAGCTTGCACAAAGCATTTTAAAGTGTTCCCAATATTCATGCAGTGATTCCTCATGGAGTTGTCGAATGTCGTATATATCTTTGCGAATATTCGTCGCCCTTGATGCAGGAAAGTATTTCTCCAAGAAAGTTCTTTTCAGCTCGTTCCATGTAGTGATGGATACAGAAGGCAAATATAAGAACCAATCCTTAGCAGCGTCCTTCAAAGAGAACGGAAAAGCTCGTAATTTGATTTGTTCCTCAGTTATCCCGGTCGGCTTCATCGTAGTGCATACTACATGGAATTCCATAATGTGCTTATGCGGATCCTCACCTGCAAGGCAATGAAAAGACGGTAAAAGATGTATTAGGCCAGATTTTAATTCAAAATTTATATTAGTAGCAAGTGTAGGAAAGGTGATGCAAAGAGGTTGTTGATCCACGGTAGGATTCGCTAGTTGTCGTAGGCTCTGATTCTCCGCCATGATAGTTATTTCCTCTTCTTCAAGTTGTCTTCGATTTTCTCTCCTAAGTTGATGTAAAGTCCTTTCTATCTAGGGATCGTAGTGAAAATTATCTTCGTGATTGGACGATTCATCTGTACTCATTAACAAACCAAAGTAGCACAAAAAAATAAAAAAAATAGTTAACACAAAAGTAAACGCCTTCCCCGGCAACAACGCCAAAATTTGGTAGCGTTTATCGCGTACGCCCAAATTAATCCTCTCAAGGGAATAACAGTAATGAATGTAGTTGTGTAAGTAGGGCTCGATCCCACGAGGACGGTGTATATCTTTGTGTTAACTTATGCAAACAAAAATAAAAATGGGATTTTGAAATCAATTGAATTAACTACTACTATGATGCAAAATTAAACTAGACGAATTAACTTATGAGAAAAGAGCGATTCTCGGTTTTCGGTTAACTACAATTGGTGTTTACTATCTCGGTCATCGATGTTCACATACGATTCAATTTTCATATGAATATTCATCGTTGGACATTTATCCAATAATCAAAGTCATCTCTCACCTTAGGTTTAGTTAAGTAGCCCAAGCGTTCTAGTTTAACCCTTATCAACAATCAATCAAAATACAAGCGATTAAGATTTAAATCAATGATAGCATATGAACTAGTGAGTTCTGTGAAGCTAAACAACATAATCCTAGCGTCCATGTTTAATCTAGTCAATTATTTTTCCTAAGAATTTAATAAACTCACAAGCGGAATTTAATTAATCTTAGTTGCTTCGTAAATTAGAGGGATCAAACGATTCCGTATTTGATATCTAATTTAGCGTTAAATTGTATGAACAATAGCTAGGTGATCAATCTAACAATCTCACGTAGATGGCGTATTTACGCCTCATAATGGCGTAACTACGCCTACACTTGCGTAGCATTGGCGTATTTACGCCTCAGAATGGCGTAATTACGCATGTCTTTCATTTTTCTGGCGAGTTTCGTGTTTTGGCAATAACTTTCTCATACAAACTCCAAATTTGATGAATCAGCTGTCCATGCAAAGTTAACAGAAAAATATACACAACTTATATATGGACCACATTTCCAAAACTTGGCTCTAACATATAGAAATTTGAGGAGATATGAGCAACATGTGTCTTGGATTTCGATTTTTTCCTCTTTTCTTCAACTTTATTGTTTCTTTCATCATTTTAGCTTGATTTCTTCACCTTTTCCTACATTTAAACAAATATACGAGTAGGTAGCATACTCATCAATTTATCCATCAAAATATACTAAATCGTAGACAATTAAACGCAATAGATGTGTCTATTTCTAGTCACATCAGATAATATTAAGGAATAATGTGCATTTTCCCTAAATTACCCCTTGTTTAACCTAGGTACAGCAACCCTTCACAGTCAACGCTCTTCCTCCTTCAAAACAGTGGCAACGGTACTCACCATCCCAAGTTCACCCATTTCTATTATTCTATCTCTCTTCACAGGAAAACAATAAAATAACAACCAAAAAAGGAAAGAAAAAGAAGATTTTTGAGAAAGGCGTTCACATTTTGGTTACATGAAAAAAGAGAAACTAGAATAGAAATTGAGGTTTGTTGGGAGTTTATTTCAATTAATGTAAATAATCCAACTTGTATGCATTCGTTTACACATGCATTTATACATATAAGGAAAAGAGGAGGATTTTCCAAAAAAAATGTAGGCGAAAAAGGGAAGGGGGAAGAGACAAATTTGATGTATAGTTTTCATCTTCCCGACTCTCACTTCCTCTTTTTCAGTAACATAATTTTGCTGAGAGAAGACAAAACAAACCAGCAAAGGGTGTTATTGTAAATTGCAAAGCTTGTCATGTGTACTGTTCACCTTCAGTTTGATAATACCAAGGCAACCAGATGGATTAATATCCAGCTCATAAACATCTCATTTCACGGGCTTAAAGGAAAACGTGGTTTTACCAAAAAAAGAAGGAAGCAAAGGATTAAGCCATTAATCACTTGCTAATCATATGTAATCCTATGTACCAAACGTGCCCTCTGTGTATAGTCTGTACATCAGAATCTGTTATCAGTCCATGGCTCAAACCTTATTCCTCAGGCAAACATGACCACCCCTCTCACCATGTCTCTTTATCAGGTACTCTACCTCTCAATGCACTTACAAATGCCCTAATTTGAGCTCAGATAGCGTGTTTATTTCACGACATGTGCGATTTTCGGAATTTGTTTTAACTCATCACACTCGGTCTCCTTCAATCACCTCAGTATCAAGAGATGAACCTCCCTACTGCACCTTGGCTCCAAACCTGGCCCCACACCCGACTCATTCACCCTATGATGTACCCACACGACCCTTAGACCACTAGCATTGCCCATTGATCCGTGACCTTCTCCAGTCGCTCCCTCACAATCACATTGACACTCACAGTATGCGAACATGGAGCCAAGATAAGATATTTTACCCCCAAACAACTCCATATGCCTACCAAATGTCCTCTCCCTGACGGCCTTGAACCCACTTGTGTTTGTTAGGCTATTATGACACTTGCTGGCGATGCGATATGGCTGAGGAATTCACTGACTTAACTCGTCATGGCACATAGGATATCGTCACCCCTCTTCCCAAGACCAATATCATTGGTTGCAAATGGGTGTTTCGCATTAAACATGAACATGTTGGGTCTATTGACAAGTTCAAAGCTCGCCTTGTTGCTAAGGATTTTCATCAACCCCCTGGTGTTGACTATACTGAAACATTAGTCCAGGACTTAAATCGGTCACCATCCGTACAGTCCTCTCTCTAGCTCTTATGCATAACTGGTCACTAAAGCAACTTGTATCAACAATGCCTTCCTTCACAGAAATTTATCTAAAGTTGTTTATATGTCTTAGTCTCCGGGGTTTATAGATACCACCTTTCCTACACATGTGTGTTGTCTGCTAAAATCCATCTATGGCCTACGATAGGCACCTCACGCATGGTACCAGGCCCTCAGCTTCGCCATGACTTCCCTTGGGTTCATCCAATCCTGCTCCGACACTTCCCTATTTACCTTTCATCGATATGGTGTTCATCTATTTCTCTTGGCTTATGTGGATGATCTTATCCTTACTAGTTCCAGTGAAGTTAATAAATGTAAGGAAGGTCTCTTCTTATCTCAACATAAGTACACAATGGATTTGTTGTGGCGACATAAGATGGATGGTACAAAACCTTTGGGCACTCCCATGGCTCCCAATTCTTCGCAATCACCCTCCACCTTTTAATCTCACTGAGTTTTGGCAGACCAAGGGTGGTTTGAAATATCTTATCCTCACTCACCTGACATTGCATTCATTGTTAACCAGCTAGCACAGTCCATGGCCACATCCTCTGCCGCTGACTTGGCTACTATCAAACGCCTCTTTCGATATATCAAAGGCACCATTCATCATGGTCTTCTCCTATGTGGCACCTTTGACCTTCGTCCCACTGCTTATTTTGATCATGCCAGTCGAGACATCAAATCTATTTTGGCCGACATAGTCTTCTTAGGTTCCAATCCTATCTCCTGGCCCTCATGAAAACACCAAAGGAGTGGCATGGTCTTCTACTGAAGCTGAATATCGTTCCCACGCCTCTGCCACAACTGAATTCTGTTGGATTACACATCTATTCCACGATCTTAGTATTACATTACGCCAACCTCCCAAGATGTTCTGTGACAACATTTGTGCAACCCTTCTAGCCTTACATAGGGTCATGCACTTCCACATGAAACACATCACTGTGCTACATTCATTTTGTTTGCGATCTCTCCAATAATGGTGCTCTATCCATTGCTTATGTCAACACACAGGACTCACTGACAGACCTTTTGTTAGTTCCGGATTTTAAAGATGACAAAACATATCAGACCGGATCGAGAGAAATCAGACTGACCAGATCGATCGCTCAAAACAGATCAAGCTAATATGGTATATCGCAAAACAGAACGGATCGATGGAAATCAGCCTGACCAGATCGAAGCTTCAGATCGATCTCAACTTCTATCAGATCAGAGCAGTCAAGGCTGAATAAGATTGATTCTTCAGTCCGAATCATTAACGGCTATTTATTGAAGCATTTAATGTTGCAATTAATGCTGAAAAAGACCAAGGACTGAAGATTACCATAAAAGGTAAGAAGACAAAGAAGAGCCTACCTGACAGTCGCCGAAAGCATAAACCAGAACGACAAGTACCCTAAAGAAGAAGAATGCAGCTTACTCAGAGTTTAAGCAGTGTCAAGAGTTGCACATTAAGGGAAATAATGTCGTTGGTACATGCAACTATAAAAGGATGCAACAGAAGAGCTCAAAAAAGAGTCTGATCAATCGAAAAATGCACAAGAAAGCAAAACAGCACAAGCTTACAAGCTCAGACATTCTCGAGCTGAAAATCTTCATAAGCACAAGTATATTGTAATATTTGATCATTTAGGATCATTGTGTGCATAGACTAAAGTCTATCTTGTGTATTCTGTATTGAAATATAGAAGTGAAAAACAATTGTAACTGTCAGACAGAGTGTGTCTGAACAGATCGAGAGACTAGGAGTTTCAGTCTGGTCAATCGAAAAACGCACAAGAAAGCAAAACAGCACAAGCTTACAAGCTCAGACATTCTCGAGCTGAAAATCTTCATAAGCACAAGTATATTGTAGTATTTGATCATTAAGGATCATTGTGTGCATAGACTAAAGTCTATCTTGTGTATTCTGTATTGAAATAGAGAAGTGAAAAACAATTATAACTGTCAGACAGAGTGTGTCTGAACAGATCGAGAGACTAGGAGTTTCAGTCTGGTAGTGAGGTAAATCCAGCTGAATCGGGTTTGTACAACAGGATTGTATAAATCAAAGTCTTCTAGTGGAATCCTTCCTTAATTGGAAGAATGGGAGACGTAGAAGGATTACACCACCTTCGAACTTCCAGAAACATATTCTGTCTTTTATCATTCTGCACTAGCTCTATTATTCAAGCCATCAAGCCATTCTTACTAATCTAAGAACAGACCGTTCCGCTCTAAAATATTCAGTGGTCTGTTCTGCGAAAGAGTTGATTAAGAAACAGATTTCTTTCACTAATCCGAAAGAAATCACAAGGGATTAATTTTTAATAGGAGTGTTCATTCACCCCCCCTCTAAACAGTCCGGACCGATCCTAACAAGTGATATCAGAGCCAGGTTGTCTTAATCATCACAAAGACACTTGAGCTGATGGCATCATTCAACAAAATTCATATGTTCTCAAAAGAAGACTATGATGATTGGAGAATCAGAATGCAAGCTCATCTGGCAGCACATGATGACGATATGTGGTTCGTCATCACTGATGGACCAATGAAGATTCTGAAAGTCAATATAGCAGTCTCCATTACTGGTGGTGAACCCCAAATGGTCGAGAAGGACAGATCCCTCTGGACGAATGAAGAAAGAAAGAAAGCAAACCTCGACAACGTTGCCAAAGACATCTTGTTCAAGATATTGGACAAGAATATGTTCAGTAAAATCAAAATTTGCTCTACTGCCAAAGAAATTTGGGAGAAAATAGCACAGCTATGTGAAGGGAACGACCGGACCAAGGAAAACAAGTTGACTGTTGCTCTTCAAAGATTTGAGAGCATAAAAATGAAGATTGGAGAAACTCTAAATGAGTTTGATGAAAGAGTTACTGGTATCATCAATGAACTGAATGGTCTGGGCAAGGAATACTCAAACAGAGAGATCGCTCTGAAAGTTATGAGAGCCCTGCCAAAAGAATGGGATGTTAAGACCATTGCAATGAGGGAGTCCAAAGATCTGAACAAAGTTGAACTTCATGATCTGTTCGCAGATCTTAAGGCATATGAGTTCGAACTGATCACCAGAGGTGAAGCAGAGCCATTCATCTCTCAACCAAACAAAGCGCTGGCAGCCATTCCAGACCAGACCGCCCCCACAACAGATCGATCTATCGAACTGATAAGTAATGATGCTATGTCATTATTTATCAAGAAATTTGGTAAATTTATGTCTAAAAATAAAAGAAATTTTAAACCCTCTCATCATTATAAATCAAGAAAGGACGATGCTGTTAATGATCAGGCTTGCTACAATTGTGGTAAGACCGGACATTTCATTGCAGATTGCACCAGACCGAAGAAAGAAGAACGAAAAGAGAAGCATCGGTGATGACAAGAAAAAGAAGCACTATAAAGATCGTAAAAGTCATCATGGGAAGTCCCAAAAGGTCCTAGTAGCAGAAGAAGGAAACAGCAAGTGGGCTCAGATCAGATTCAGAAAGCTCTGAATATTCTTCCAGCGAAAGCGAAGAAGATATTCAATGTCTAATGGCAAACGAAGATATGACTCAAACAGACGAGGTATTCGATCTTGACTCAAATGAATTTACACGTGAAGAGCTCATGTCCGCACTGCAAGACATGGCTAATGATTATAGACTCTTAGCTGAATCATTTGAGAAAAATAAAGATAAAGCCAATGATCAAATGGATGAGCACATCAAACCAAGCTGCTCTGAGCTGGGCGAGTGCAACAATCTACAGATCGAGCTGAATAAGCTAAAAATCTCTTACGATCAGCTCCATGAAGAAAATAAGAGAATTAACACATAAAATGCTAAGCTTTCTCACATCTTCAAAACATGGACAAAATCCAGAACATCGTTGGAAGAATTGCAAGTGGTACAAAGAAATGTCGGTGATGTTACCGGCATAGGCTTTGATATCAAAGACTGTACCAAAGATGAATCTGAACTGTTGCTGGTAAAGAACAAAATCAAACAAATGACATTTGTTAAATCCAGCACAGTATATGAGACTGAAGCACCTACAATTCAAACGGGAGTCTCTTTCGTGAATCAATGTTTGAGAAAAGGGATTGGATATGTTAACCAAGCCAAAGAAAAGGCACCAGCAAGCTTTGCGTCTTTCAGACCAAATCTAAAGGTGCAAGATCTAAGGTAAGGAAGACAATACAATTACTATAACTCAAAACCAGTTCAACGAAGATATAGACTACCTCATAAGAATCAAAGGTTTCTATATCACACACATTATCACACACAACATTGAAACAGATCAGCTCACAGCACACCAGACACACACAAGCCATTAAAGCTGATACAGGTGTGGGTTCCCAAAGGGCTAATCCGTTCTGGACCCAAGTAGGATTGGGTACCAACAATAATTATGTTTGATGACAGGTACCGAAGAAACTTGCATCAGATTGAGACTTAGACAGTGGGTGTTCTCGTCACATGACTGGAAACATCGAGCTGCTGTCTGAAGTCACAGAATGTACTGGACCCAAGATCATCTTCGGAGATAACTCAAAGGGTAAGACCGTGGGCAAGGGTAAGATTGTCCATGGTAATGTTATTATCAATGATGTGCTGTTATTTGAAAATCTATGCTATAATCTGATTAGTATAAGTCAACTATGTGATAATGGTTATGCTGTAGAATTTCACAAACACACTTGCACTGTTAAATCGTCAGACGGTATGACCATGCTTGTAGGAATTACAAATGTAAATACATATAAGATTAACTGGAACTTTGCTCAACCTGATAATCCTACTTGCTTCATCGCTAATAATGATTATAAACACTGGCTATGGCATAAACGCTTGAATCATCTCAATTTTAAGACTATTTCTAGCCTGTGTAAACATGATTTAGTTGTCGGTCTGCCCAAGATCGACTTTGCTAAGGATAAGATCTGTGAAGCCTGCCAAATGGGCAAACAGATCAGATCATCCTTCAAAAACAAGAATGACAAATCCTCCTCACGCTGCTTAGAACTATTGCATATGGACTTGTTTGGTCCTATACCAATAACAAGTTTAGGGGGAATGCGGTACACTCTTGTTGTTATTGATGATTACTCACGTTTTACTTGGACTATATTTTTGAGCAGTAAAGATCAGACCGGTCCGAAATTGATCAAGCTGCTGAAACGCACTCAGAATGAGAAATCATCAAGCATAGACAGGATTCGAAGTGACAAAGGCACTGAGTTTTCAAATCATAATCTTGAATCCTTTCTAGAAGATCAAGGAATTAAGCATGAATTTTCAGCCGCCCGAACTCCCCAACAAAATGGAGTTGCAGAACGAAGGAACAGAACGCTTAAAGAGGCAGCAAGGACAATGCTTGCTGATTCTGGCATTTCGCAAAAGTTCTGGGCAGAAGCTGTAAATACTGCGTGCTACACTCAAAATCGGTCTATGATTAACAAGAAGTTGAATCTTACTCCATATGAAATATGGACTGGTAACAGACCATTTATCTCTCACCTTCATGTATTTGGTTGCAAATGCTTCGTTCACAATAATGGTAAGAATCATCTTACATCATTTGAAGCTAAATCAGATAATGGGATATTCTTAGGATATTCATCTAATAGCAAATCTTTTCGCGTTTTCAATAATCGCACTTTAACTGTAGAAGAATCTGTTCATGTACTTTTTGATGAATCTTTATGTATTGAGGGTAGCAAGGAATCAATTCAAAATCAGATGGAAAATATCCATCTCGAAGCTAACAATGATGATGAGATTGTAGATAACAGGTCAAGAGACAATCCACCGGAACCTGAAGTACCAGACAGACCGGATCATGGCAATGAAGCTCCTTCAGATCGAGCCGATCCGGATGTTCCTCACTCTAATGTTAAATCAGATGCTGATAACGCCGCTACTACTCATCCGTCTGGACCAGACAATCCAGAATCGAGTTATCGATGGACAAAGAGGCATCCACCTGATCTAGTAATTGGAAGTCCTTCTGCACCGATTAGAACTAGAGGACAGGTGATGGATGAATTCACTCATGCTGCTTTCATATCAAATCTGGAACCTAAAAAGATTGATGAGCCTTTGACTGATTTCAACTGGATTAAAGCCATGCAAGAAGAGCTTAATCAATTTGAACAAAATCAAGTTTGGTGTCTAACCCCCAGGCCAAGTGATCTGCCTGTTATTGGAACCAGATGGGTGTTCAGAAACAAGCTAGACGCAGATGGAGTTGTGGTTAGAAACAAAGCCAGACTTGTGGCCCAAGGATTCCGACAAGAAGAAGGAATTGACTTTGATGAATATTTTGCACCAGTCGCCAGACTTGAAGCAATCCGAATATTTCTTGCTTATGCTGCTTTTAAAGACTTCAAGGTATATCAAATGGACGTTAAGAGTGCCTTTCTTAATGGTAAGCTTCAGGAGGAAGTCTACATTGAGCAACCTCCTGGATTTCAGAACCACTCATTTCCAAATCATGTATATCTACTGAATAAAGCAGTATATGGTCTGAAACAAGCCCCAAGAGCCTGGTATGACACTCTGTCTCAATTTCTGCTGAACCATGATTTTCAGATCGGCTTAGTAGATAAAACTCTATTTAAATTTATTAAGGGGGAACATACTTTGTTAGTTCAAATTTATGTTGACGATATCATTTTTGGGTCAACTAACCCCAAATTATGCGAGAAATTCTCTAAGTTAATGCAGGGACAGTTTGAGATGAGTATGATGGGAGAACTTTCATTCTTTATGGGTATCCAAGTCAAACAACTCAGCAATGGCATTTTCATAAATCAAACCAAGTATACCAAAGAGCTTCTCAAGAGATTCGGAATGGAAACGTGTTCAACTGCATCAACTCCAATGAGTCCTACAATCAAGTTAGATAAAGACGAAGGGGGAACAACAGTTGAAGTATCTATGTATCGAGGACTGATCGGGTCGCTCTTGTATCTTACAGCGAGCCGGCCTGATATTATGTTCTCAGTCTGTATGTGCGCTAGATTTCAGTCAGAACCAAAGCAATCACACTTTATTGCTGCTAAGCGTATTCTGAAATACTTGAAAGGATCTCAGAACGTTGGTCTTTGGTATTCCAAAGATTCAAATTTCAGCTTAATCGGATATTCAGACGCTGACTATGCTGGCTGTAAGATTGATCGCAAAAGCACCAATGGAACATGTCAATTCTTAGGTGAAAGATTGATCTCTTGGTTTAGCAAGAAGCAAACATCTATTGTCACATCTACAGCTGAAGCAGAATATCTTGCCGCTGGAAGCTGTTGCGCTCAAATGCTCTGGATTCAACACCAGCTCAAAGACTATGGCATTCAAGCTGTTGAATCTCCGATATTTTGTGACAACACAAGTGCAATTGCTATAACGTGTAATCCAGTTTTGTACTCTCAAACAAAGCACATTGATATAAGACATCATTTTATTCGAGATCATGTTGGCAAAAATGAAAATCGGATCGAGCATATTTCAACAGAACAACAAGCAGCAAATATCTTCACCAAACCACTTCCTGAGGCTAAGTTTAATTATTTTCGTCAAATTCTTTGTTTAATAGACTTATCTTGATGTTTTAGAAGTATCTTTCTTTTAGTTATTTTTTAAAGATTGTATGCTGGCACAGATCGATAATACAATGATCAGAACGACACAGAGCGGTCCGAACTTTCAGACCGATCTATGTCAAATCTGATGTTATCCCATGATCTGTCTGGTCAACAAATCTTTAAATAAAATAATTGTTTAAAACAGCCCGGACTGATCGCAATTTTAACCGCCTTATCTCTCTTTCATCCTGACCGTTTATTTTGAATTATTTAATTATCAATCTTCGAGATAAAGACACGTGTCTTCTCTCTCTTATTTAGCGGGCTGAACATTTCATTTTCATTCACTTTTTACGAATTACCGCTGTCTGCTCTCTAACTCTCTCATCTTTTTCAAACTCTTCGTTTTTTTCCATTACACTCAAATGGCTACTATCACTCACAACTCTCTTTCTGTTGAGTTCCATGATATCTACAGGACTGAAGATCCCGAAATGGTCTCTATATTCAAGTCCTTAGAATCTTCTGGTTTAAGGAATTTTCTGGAATGTGGAATGGTGGTTTACGAGTCGGAGATTCGAGAACTGTTCGCCAATGCTGTATCACAGAAGTCGTTCATCTCTACCACCGTCAAGGGCAAATCTTTTGAAATCTCTCCGTCGACGCTGGCAAAGACCTTTGGTCTTCCCAACTCTGGACTGACTGAGTTTGGCCAGATTCCTCAAGCTTCCCTCACGGATCTTCAAGGGAAGGTATCCATCTTTGGCCACCGCCTGCAGCCTTCATTCAAGAAGAAGGAAATGTTCTTTCATTTCCAGGTGTTATGCGAGATTGTTGGCAAGCCATTATTGGGCAAAGCCGGAAGCTATGATGCTGTTACTGCTGAGAAGTTCCGGGATATGGCTGCTATTCACTCAGCGCAGAAGATGAACTGGTCTGCAATCTTATTTGGCGTTTTGCTTGAGACGGTCATTGCCTCCAAACAGGCTGTCTGTTTTGTTGTTCCTTTAAGCAAACTACTGGAGACGCTGGACATCGAACTTGGGAAGCCGTCTGCTCTAAGTCCGTTTAAAATTCTCAACTCCAAGGGTTTGGCACTGCTGAAGTCCAAAAGTGCTCCACCCACTCCTACCGATCTGGTGGCTGTCAAGATTGAGAAAGGAACAGAACAGACTGTTGCTTGAAGACCATGAGTCAAGCGCAAATTGACCATTCAGACTGACTCCGAGGAAACTCAGTCTGCTCCTTCATCTCCAGCCAAGCCCCCTCCCAAAAAGCCAAGAACCCAGATCACCAAGCCAATCAAAACCCTACCTCTCAAAACCCTTACCATATTGCCTTCCACAAAAGCCACCCCTACACCCCAACCTTCAACCCAACCTTCAACAGCTTCAACCACTGTACCGAAAGTAACCATCAGAGTCCCCTCTGCCATCCCTGTAATCAAAGGGATTGTTATAACTGAATTGAGAGACTACACCCAATCAGGGATCAAATCCCCATCTTCCACCGGCAAGGGCAAGGCCATTTTCACTGAACCACTCTCCTCAAAACCCAAATCTGCCGCGCAAACAGCCATCGACATCGCTATGGAGGATGTTGAAGAAAAGTTGAAGGCGCTCATTGTGGTATTTGATGAATATGTCGAGTACATAACGATCAACCACATTGATATGTTCTTCGGCAAACTGAGACGCCTACAAAAGATGGAAGAAGAAGTCCTTAAGGGGACAGAGACAGACGATGTTAGAATTGCTGTACAGCGCAAAGATCTGTTTCAGGCCAACCAGAGATTCAGACTGGCAACTTTGCTCTTGGCCGCTAAGAAAGCAAATTTCGATCCGAGCACTCCAACTGCCAAAGATGATGGTGCTGTTATTGCTCAACTGGAAATGGATATTCATGCTCTTCACTTAGCTGTCCGCTTTCAACGACAGAAGCTCAGCATATCCACTCCACCCAGCCCGGATCATCCATCTGAGAGCAAGACTCTGGCAGAACCTTTCATAGAGACTATTCCCTCTGGAGTAGCGGATCAGAAAGCAGAACAGACAGCGGAGCAGACAATGACTAATGCTTCGCTGCTGCAGCAGATGAACCCTTGAATGTTTTGTTGGACTCCCCAACAACGTCTATTCCTCTGGGATCATCCGTCTCCCATGTTCAACTCAGTCCAACCGCCGCACCTACAACAGTTGTCTCGCCAGCTTTCGTCGATCCGGATCTGGTGGTCTCAACCGTTGTTGCAGCTTTACAGGTTGAGGAGCCTTCGAGACCTAGCACTCCTCCCGAACAATCTGCTGAAGATATGGCATTCATAGAAGAATTTTCTTCGGACTTGGTCACCTTGATCCGGTCCGAAACACGCCAAGCTGCTTTATCTTCAATTATATTGCTGCAGAAGCTGATCACGCCTTGTCGTCATCAGATCACTCTCCAAGCCAGTTATCTGATGCAGCTCCATCCTTGGCAAGGTCCCTTGAGCACCTCTCTGATAACTGTCTATCTCTCTCTCAACGAGTCATAGAGGTTCATCAAAGTCAGAGGACTACGTCTTTGGACTTTGATTCATTTAAAGAGAAGATGACAGCCAGTATTAGCAGCATTCAGCGAGGACTGAGTGATCTGTTCTCTCAGCAAGCTACTTATAAAAACAGTCTGAGAAAAGAGCAGATCGAGATGGCCACTGAAGTTAGAGCATCCGTCACAAATTCCCTTCGCGCTCAAGACACTCGTCTTGACGCTATCAGCGCTCAGCTAGCACATGTTGTCGATTTTCTTCAAGAGATTGCTGCTGACAAAAAGGGGGAAAAGATAAAAGACTTCAAGCCGCATCAGTCTCAGTCTTCAAGAAAGTAGCAGTTTCTTTGTTTAAGTCAGACTGGTCTGTATATAAGATTTTTGTGATCAGTAAAAATCTAAGTTCTTAGTTAAGTCCTTGTTCATTTATTTTGAACTAAAAACGACTTAATCAATCCGAACTATAACTTAACTATGTTCATTTATTTTGAACAAGAAGAAATAATCGATCCGCAAGTATACGCTTCAGAGTTCTTTAAAGACTGGATAAAAAGATTTAGAAGCTAGGTTTTGTCATCATCAAAACGGGGGAATTTGTTAGTTCCGGATTTTAAAGATGACAAAACATATCAGACCGGATCGAGAGAAATCAGACTGACCAGATCGATCGCTCAAAACAGATCAAGCTGATATGGTATATGGCAAAACAGAACGGATCGATGGAAATCAGCCTGACCAGATCGAAGCTTCAGATCGATCTCAACTTCTATCAGATCAGAGCAGTCAAGGCTGAATAAGATTGATTCTTCAGTCCGAATCATTAACGGCTATTTATTGAAGCATTTAATGTTGCAATTAATGCTGAAAAAGACCAAGGACTGAAGATTGCCATAAAAGGTAAGAAGACAAAGAAGAGCCTACCTGACAGTCGCTGAAAGCATAAACCAGAACGGCAAGTACCCTAAAGAAGAAGACTGCAGCTTACTCAGAGTTTAAGCAGAGTCAAGAGTTGCACATTAAGGGAAATAAAGTCGTTGGTACATGCAACTATAAAAGGATGCAACAGAAGAGCTCAAGAAAGAGTCTGATCAATCGAAAAACGCACAAGAAAGCAAAACAGCACAATCTTACAAGCTCAGACATTCTCGAGCTGAAAATCTTCATAAGCACAAGTATATTGTAATATTTGATCATTTAGGATCATTGTGTGCATAGACTAAAGTCTATCTTGTGTATTCTGTATTGAAATATAGAAGTGAAAAACAATTGTAACTGTCAGACAGAGTGTGTCTGAACAGATCGAGAGACTAGGAGTTTCAGTCTGGTAGTGAGGTAAATCCAGCTGAATCGAGTTTGTACAACAGGATTGTATAAATCAAAGTCTTCTAGTGGAATCCTTCCTTAATTGGAAGAAGGGGAGACGTAGAAGGATTACACCACCTTCGAACTTCCAGAAACATATTCTGTCTTTTATCATTCTGCACTCGCTCTATTATTCAAGCCATCAAGTCGTTCTTACTAATCTAAGAACAGACCGTTCCGCACTAAAATATTCAGTGGTCTGTTCTGCGAAAGAGTTGATTAAGAAACAGATTTCTTTCACTAATCCGAAAGAAATAACAAGGGATTAATTTTTAATAGGAGTGTTCATTCACCCCCCCCCCCCCCCCTCTAAACACTCTGGACCGATCCTAACACCTTTGCATCACACTCGTTTTGAAACTATGATCCAAAATCTCAGTAGCTGATGACACGTCAATTTGCGGGGACATATTAAGGAATGATAATATCTTTGATTGATATTATCAAGATCCTCAAGATATTGATATTATCAAGATCCTCAAAATATTGATATTGTTGTAGATATATGTAATCTCACCTTATAATTTAATATCTTATAAATATTTTATCATGGTATAATCTCTATTAAAGGAGACAATAGTGCAATCAACAAAATATTCAATTCCATAAACTTATAGCACTTGTACAAATCAGCATCTTACATGATTGATCCACTTAGATAACCGATTTTTAGTTTGGGTTTCTGATTGACGAAAAATTCTACAGTTTGATTTGCTCAGGAAAAAAATTGTTTAAAATTTGATTCAGCTGATAACTAAATCATCCAAAACCAAGTGAATCCCATCACTTGTGTGAAGCCCATTAGGTATAATTATTTGTTGTTATTTGGCAGCAAGAATTAGAATTCATCAGACATGAAAAAAAAATAGTTAGAGAGGCAATAGGTTTTCAGCAGAAAAGAGTTCCTGGCAAATTTTTTCAAGGCGACGACTGAAGGCTCATTTGTGGTCCGATTTTGCTGAAATTTGGATAGCACCTTCAACACTTGTTTTAATTTGTTTTGATTGGTGGAAATCAATTTTGGAGCTCCGAAGTCGCAGATCTCGTGGCTGGATTAGTGCTAAGTTTTTTGGGTGATTTCTTGCCAAACTCTTGTTATTGGTTTATGATTCTTGTGTTGATTATTGAGAATCATTTGTTGCTCTAAGTTTGAGAGCTTTTATGTTGATATTGCTACTGTAAGAACTCCAATTTGATTATAGTGGATTTGATTATGTCTCGTAGGCCTCGTGGTTTTACTCTTCACGTTGAAGGGGTTTTCCACGTTAAAATATAATGTTTCATTGGTTGTGATTGTTGATGGTATATTGCTCTATATTTATTTTAATTGGTTGTCTAAAGAAATACCTGTTGTTTTGGGAATTGTTGTTTAGCTTGTCCCAACAAAGTGGTACCAGAGTCTGGTTATTTATATTGAGCTAAACTTGATTTGAATGATGGAGGAAAATTTGAGCAAAATGGTTTGTTTGAATGAGAATTATCATAAATGGAAAGGAAAAATGAAAGATCTTTGATGTGACTAGAAATAGACACATCTATTGCGTTTAATTGCCTATGATTTGGTATATGTTGGTGGATAAATTGATGCTTATGCTACCTAATTGTATACTTGTGTAAATGTAGGTGGAACAGAAGAAATCGAGCTAACAAGGGCGAATAAGGACCAAGAAATGTATTGGAGTTGACAAAGGGATCGAAGTAGACCAAGAATGCATAAAAGTGAACAAATGACCGCGATTGATCCCCACAAAAGCCCCGATCGATCGCCAAAGAGAGTAAAAGAGTCAACAAAAATAAAGACTCGGTGATCGATCGGCATCCTGTAGCTATCGATCGCCAAGACACACTGGAAAAAAATAAAATAACAAAATTGAATCTCACGATCAATCGGTAAATGGTTGCGATCAATCGCCAAAACACACTGGTTGAAATATAAAGGCTGGAAATCAATCGCCAGCCATCCGCGGTCGATCGCCAGCAGAATCCTGAAAATTAAGGAAACTTGATTTTTCCATCTTTGGATAGATTCTTACCTACCCTATCAGACTCATACCCTATATACACAATTTTGGGGACCAAATCAGAATTATTCATTACATTTTAGAGTTAGAACAATTTTCTCTCAATTGTGGAAAGAACTTGAAGATTCAAAGGCATGAAGATGGATTTGATGCTCCGGAATCGTGTTATACTTTAGTAACATTCTCTTCTATTTTTGTTTAATGCTTTCTAGATTAGATTTTGTTGTTTTTGATTTAGTCATGATTGGCTAAACTATTTTGATTCTTGGTTGAAGGAAGACAATACCTTCGAATTTATGTTTTTTCATGAGATTGACGTTCTTTAATTGATTTTTATTGAGTATCAAGTGTTTTTCTATGATTTGTTGTCATGATTGTTGTGTTTTAATTATAAGATTGGCCATCTAATAATTTTTTATATACAATCTAATGATTGGTCTTTGAAGCAACTAAGATTAACGATTGCCTGTTGTTGGTGTTGTTAAATTCTTAGGAAAAACACTTGACTATATTAAAAATAGACGCTTGGAATATGCTGTCTAATTTTCATCATTCTTACTAGTTTTGAAAGCTATTGTTAATCTTAATATTAACTGATGTTGTTTGATTGATTTAACGATACGGGTTTGTGCTATTTTAACTAGGCATAAGGTAAGATAGGAGTTGAATCACTAATGGTGAATATTCAAGTAAAAATTAAATCTTTTGTGATCAATGATTGAATGCATAATTCCAAGGTAGAGTCGATGAAAATCAAGAATCATTTTTTTCTCATAATTTAATCACATTAGTTTAATCTTACTAATTAGTTTAATTCTTAGATATTTTTTTTATTAGTAGTTTAATTAATTCCAAAACCTCCTTTTTACTATATGTTAGCATAATTAACACAAAAATACATCTTTCTCATGGGATCGTTCCCTACTCATGCTACTACATTCATTACTGCTATTAACTTGAGAAAGTTAATTTTGGCGTACGCGATAAGCACTATCAAATTTGGGCCTACGCGATAACCAATCTTCTATTTGTGAAAAACTGCATTTACCAATATTTGCTACTGAAAAAACCTAAAACTGAAGAAGAATGGGAGTTTGAGCATTTGCATTATGTGGTTTTATTCGGAGGTTGGTAGAAGATAATGTTTTGAATCATATTGTGAATGAGACGCCTACTAAAACTCTGTAGGCTAAGCTTGAAATGTTGTATGCCTCAAAGACATTAAATAACAAATTTCTTACTAAAGTAAGCGATGCACTTGAGATATATGGAGGGGACTTCTGTATTTGATTTCTTGAACGAATTTCAGGGTTGTTTTGATCAGCTTGTTGGAATGAGAGTGAAGTTTGATGATGAAATAAAGGGAATCTGGTTGCTTAATACTTTACCTGATTCTTGGGAGAATTTTCGAGTTTCACTAACTATTTCAGCTCCTAATGGTATTGTTTATCTTTCAGGTGACTTTGGAGTATTGAAGATGGGTAATGGTGGTTTACCAAAAGTGGTTGGTACTGGAACTGTTTGCTTAGAAACCAACAACAGTACAAGATTGGTACTTGAAGATGTTAGAATGCCCCAGATATTCATTTGAATTTGATCTCTACAGGTAGATTGGATGATGATGGGATTTGTAACATTTTTGGTGATGGAGTTTGGAAACTCACGAAAGGCTCTTTGGTTGTGGCTCGAGGTAAAAAGTGCTCCAGTTTGAATTTCATGAAGACTTCGATTTATGGTAATTCAATAAATGCTGTTAGAGGTGAAGATTTATCTGAATTATGGCATAAGAGACACAGTCACATGAGTGAAAATGGAGTTAACTGTTTAGTTAAAAGAGATCTACTTTTTGGTTTAAAAGATGCAAAGTTGGAAAGATGTGCTCATTGTCTAGCTGGAAAACAGAAAAGGGTTGATGTTACTAGAAATAGACACATCTATTGCGCTTAATTGTCTAAGATTTGGTATGTTTTGATGGATAATTTAATACATATGCTACCTAATCGTATATTTGTGTAATTGAAGGGAAATCAAAGAAATCGAGCCCTGCACTTGCAAATAACGTACATTTTGAACATAAATCTGGCCTAATCCATTTATTGCCATCTTTTCATGGTCTTGTAGGTGAGAACCCGCACAAGTATTTGATGGAATTCCACGTGGTATGCACTACTATGAAGCCTGCTGGCGTAACAGAGGAATCAAACTGAGAGCCTTTCCATTCTCTCTAAAAGATGCTGCTAAAGATTGGTTATTCTATCTACCATCCGGATCCATCACCACGTGGACTGATTTACAAAGAGTTTTCCTAGAGAAGTACTTTCCAGCTTCGAGGGCGACTAACATAAGAAATGAAATCTACGGTGTGAAGCAATACCAAGAGGAGTCACTGCACGAGTACTGGCGTTTTAAAAAGTTGTGTGCAAGCTGCCCACAACATCAGATAAGCGAACACCTTTTGATTCAGTATTTCTATGAAGGTTTACTTTCTGATGACAGGAACTTAGTGGATTCGGCAAGCGAGGAGCTTTCATTGATAAGACAGTGGAAGAAGCGATAAACTTGATAGCCAACATGGCAGCCAACTCACAGCAGTTTGATAACTGTAGAGCTGAACCAGCCCAAAGGAAACAAGGAGAGGTAAATGTATCTAACCTAGAACAACAACTTATTAGCCTCACCTCTCAAGTATTCAAACCTTGAATACTCAAGTGGGTCAACTAGCCACCATACTCAATCGTGTTGAAGCCCATGGATCGACCACATTACCATCCCAAACAGTGGTGAATCCAAAACAAAATGCAACTGCAGTCACACTTAGGAGTGGTAAAGAAATAGAGATACCGGGAAGGAGAAGAAAGATCAACCCAAGGGTGATGAGGAAAAGGAAGCTGAAGTTTGAACATGAGGTACCAAAAGGTAAGTCTCCCTCCTTTTCCGAATATAAAGTATCACCCCCTTTCCCCCAAGCATTGAAAGACAATAGGAAAGAAGCTGGACTTAAAGGATTATATGAAACTTTTTGTCGGTGCGAGGTAAACATTCCTTTACTTGATGCTATTCAACAAGTACATCGTTATGCAAATTTTTTAAAAGATTTATGCACTGCGAAAAGAAATCATAGGTTGAAGGGATCCCAAAAGATCGAATTGGGCGAAAATGTGTCAGTTGTGATACAAAGAAAAATCCCTACCAAGTGTAAAGATCCAGGTAAGTTTTCTATCCAGTGCACAATTGGTGACACTCGCCTTGAAAAGGCCATGTTAGATTTAGGAGCATCAATCAATGTCATGCCATATTCTATTTATGCTTCTTTACGACTTGGTCCTTTGAACCTTACTGGAGTAGTTATTCAATTAGCGGATAGGTCTAGTGCATATCCTAGGGGTGTGATTGAAGACGTGCTTGTGCAAGTAAACAAATTAGTATTTCCTGCTGATTTCTATGTGCTTCATATGGAGAATGGTGATAAGAGTAGTCCCATTTTGTTAGGAAGACCATTCCTCAAAACTTCTAAAACCAAGATATATGTGCATAGTGGTACCTTTACTATGGAATTTGATGGTGAGATTGTTACTTTCAATATTTATGATGCCATGAAATATTCTTGCAATATTGATGACACTGTGTATTCTATTGATGTTATTGACTATTTGTCACAAGAAGACTTTGAGATTGTAGGGAAGGATGCGCTGGAAGTCACTCTCGCAAGGGCTATGGAAAAGGAGAACGTGGAGTTGTTTATCATTGAGGAGTTAAAAGACACCATTGATGCCTTGGATGATGCACCTGAGCTAATTCAGACAGGTAACGTTTCTTTTATATCACTGTCTATTTCTAACACTAGAATTCTTCCATCGGTTTTGCAGGCACCAACCATTGAGTTGGAGCCACTACCTAGCCATCTCAAGTATGTATTCCTGGGTGACAGAGATACATTACCAGTTATCATCTCTAGTAAGTTGGGAGATGATCAAGAAAAAGATCTTATTCTTGTGCTCAAGGAGCACAAGACCGCAATAGGTTGGACGCTGACATCAAGGGAATCAGTCCCTCCACATGCATGCACCGCATTCTACAAGAAGGAAGGAGCCCTACACGTCAACCCCAAAGGAAGCTTAACCCACCCACGATGAACGTGGTGAAGGAAGAGAGTTTGAAGCTTTTAGCAGTTGGGGTGATCTACCCTATTTCAGACAGTCAATGGGTCAGTCCCGTCCAAGTTGTGCCAAAGAAGATCGGTATTAATGTGGTAAAGAACAAAGATGATGAACCTGTGCCCACACATATTCAAAATGGATGGCGAGTATGCATCGACTACCGGAAGCTCAACGATGTGACTAGAAATGACCACTTTCCTCTACCCTTCATTGATCAAATGCTTGAGAGGTTAGCTTGCCATTCATACTATTGTTTTCTTGACGGTTATTTGGGTTATTTTCAGATTGCAATTGCACCGGAGGACCAAGAAAAGACTACTTTCACATGCCCTTTTGGCACATTCGCCTACCGACGCATGCCCTTCGGACTATGCAATGCCCCAGCCACATTTCAACGGTGTATGGTTAGCATATTTTTTGAGTTTATTGAGCATATTTTAGAGGTGTTCATGGATGATTTACTGTCTACGGTAACATTCAAGGATTGTCTAGCTAGCCTTACACTTGTGTTAAAATGATGCATATAGACTAATCTTGTTCTAAATTCTGAAAAATGTCATTTTATGGTAGAACAAGGTATAGTGTTGGGTCATGTCATTTATGCTAATGGTATAGATGTAGACAAAGCTAAAATTGATGTATACAGTCTCTACCTTATCCTACTTGTGTTCGGGATGTGAGCTCTTTTCTTGGACATGCAGGTTTTTACAGGAGGTACATCAAAGATTTCGCTAAGATAGCTACACCTTTGTGTAAGCTATTGCAAAAAGATGTCGCTTTTGAGATGGATGAAGTGAGCAAGAGAGCTTTTGATAGACTGAAGGAGTCATTGACTTCTACCCCAATCATCCAACCACCCGACTGGAGTAAGCCTTTTGAGATCATGTGCGATGCTAGTGACTTTGCGGTTTGTGTTGTCTTAGGCCAAAAAGAGGGGAATGCGTCACATGCCATCTACAATGCATCAAAGACCTTGAATGATGCTCAACGGAACTATACCACTACTGAGAAAGAGCTTTTAGCAGTTGTTTTTGCTCTTGAAATATTTCGATCTTATTTACTTGGTACTAAAGTCGTTGTTTATTCTGATCATGCAGCTCTTCGCTATTTGATGACGAAGAAGGATGCAAAACCAAGGTTCATAAGATGAACTTTGCTCTTGAGTGAGTGTGACATACAAATCAAGGATAAGAAGGGCAGCGAGAATAAAGTAGCGGATCACTTAAGCCGTCTACCGCGTGTGGATGAGGAGTTTTGTTTGAAGGAGGAATTCCTGGATGAGCATCTACTTTCCATTAGCGACGATCTACCATGATATGCTCATATTGTGAATTTTTTAACTTCTAATGCATTACCTTCTGAACTGTCTAGGTCTCAAAGAGCTAAGATACAGAGTGATGCCAAGTATTATGTATGGGATGATCCCTACCTATGGAAGAACTGCGCGGATCAAATCACTAGAAGCTATTGCCACCCGGACTGACGATTCCAAAGTTGTTGCAGATTTTATCAAACATAACCTTTTCTCTAGGTTTGGAATCCCGAGAGCCATAATTAGTGATTAAGGTACACACTTTTGCAATCGGACGGTGGAAAGTCTGTTCAAGAAGTATCATGTGACCCACAAAGTCTCCACCGCCTACCATCCACAAACAAGTGGCCAAGTCGAGGTCTCCAACCGTGAAATCAAAGCCATATTGGAAAAAACTGTCAACCCAACAAGGAAGGATTGGAGCGAAGACTGGATGACGTACTATGGGCCTACATGACTGTATAGAAGTCTCCAATAGGTATGTCCCCGTATCGATTAATTTTTGGTAAACCCTGTCATCTTCCTGTAGAGTTTGAGCATAGAGCATACTGGGCTGTGAAGAACTTACTATGATGAGAGTGGAGTGCATCGCAAGTTGTAATTGCAAGAATTAGAGGAGATAAGGAATGAGGCCTATGAGAGTGCAAGGATCTACAAGGAAAAGATGAATGACTTCCATGACAAGATGATATCAAGGAGGAGCTTTGAAGTTGGTCAAAAAGTTCTCCTTTACCATTCACGCCTTTGCCTCTTTCCAGGTAAGCTTCGTTCTAGATGGAATGGACATTTTATCGTTACTAATGTTTATCCTCGTGGTGCAGTGGAAATTCAGAGTTTGGACACCACTAAGACATTCAAGGTGAATGGTCACTGATTGAAGCATTACTATGAGTGTCCAAAACGAGAAAGGTGGACAAGTGAAAATCAAGGTGGCTCTAGAGGATCCACCTAACTTCGACTGATCGCGAGGACTGATGTCGGGCCACCGACGTTAAACAGAGGCGCTGCTTGGAAGGCAATTCAAGGGGAGTTAGTTTCCCTTTTCCTTTTTAATTTTTATTTATTGCTTTCATAGTTCTACTTTTTATTTTCTTATATTTTTTGTCTTACATTGGGGACAATGTAAGATTTAAGTATGGGGGAGGGATTAGTGGTGTGTTATCGCTTTCCTATTTAAAAAAATACAAAAAATCAAAAAATTGAAAAAACATTTGAGCTCATAGTTAGTAATGAATGGATGCTTAGAATCACTAGCCCATGATGAAACCTAATTGATGGCATGCATGTTTTTGAACATAGGTGAATTGTTAACCTTGGAACACTTTGAACTCTAATGCAAATTTTGCTTTGACTTAGTAGTTGAATATTTTGAGCACGAATCCGTCATGACTTGTGAAGTGTGCATAGCTTAGTGAAGATTGTGTGAATTTTGTGATAGTCTTAAGAAGTCTCTAATACATTCTAGAACTTAACTACATGCTGTTTGAGGCGTATGTCTAGACTACTTGCGAACATGAAAGTGATATAGGCAATCTTTGATGAGTTTGAGCCTTCAAGCCTACCATGTAGAGAAAATCAATCACTAGTACCCTTTTTGAGCTTTAATACAAAAGAATGGTTGTATGCTAAGCATACAAACAATCACCATTCGACATTCTTTGACTAGCTTATCATCCGTCCCTAATAAGCCTAAATGTGATTTTAACCCACACCTTTGAAGGGAGTATGATGTGTTTCATGCACTTATGTATTCATTGATTCATATGTTTTGGGCTTCATTATCAAAAGAATGAAATGCATGAAAGAAAAAGGGATGCCTTGAAAAAAATTAGTACAAATATGACTCCAAGGGGAGCCAAGGCACAAAAGAGAAAAAATGATTAAAATTTACATTGCAAAAAAAAAATCATGCAAGAAGAGAAGCTAATTATTGTGCATATCACCATACTCTCTTGTTTGATACACCTCACCCTTTCTTTATAAGCCAATACCTAGGCCAAGCTACAAGCTAATAAAGACCTACTTGATTTATGTTGCAATTGGCTAAGATAGTGGAGAAGAGTGTGCAAGTGAGCTTATAATTGTGTTGGTGTACAACTTGAACTATTGTAGGTTTACATTTGTTGGATCTATAATTTGCATATGACATTTGTTTATGACCACACGCACGTTCACTGCTTTGTTATGTATGAAATGTTTAGGGATTGAAATTGTTCCATGTTAACTATTCACCGCCTTTCATTACTATGCAAGTTTAAAATTATTGAGGCATTAAAGTGAGAACAAGTTATTTTGTTATGATACTATGAGCCAAACAAAAAGATTGTAGTTTTGTCTGATTTACTCGAGGTCGAGTAAAGTTTAAGTATGGGGGTATTTGATGTGACTAGAAATAGACACACCTATTGCGCTTAATTGTCTACGATTTGATATGTTTTTATGGATAATTTAATACATATGCTACCTAATCATATATTTGTGTAATTGAAGGGAAATCAAAGAAATATGGTGAATAAGGATCAAGAAATGCATTGAGTTGACAAGGGAACAAAGTAGACCAAAAAAAATGCATAAAACTTATATAAGGTGCTCGATCAATCGCCCAGAAGAGCTCGATCGATCGAGCAAGACAGAAAATTTAAGTAACAAATTATGCGAGTGCTCAATCGATCGAGAGGAAGAGCTCGATCGATTGAGTGAAGCAGGGAATTGGCGATCGATCGCGAAGAGGAGCTCGATCGATCGGCTGCAGTGTTTTGGAAAGTTTGGAGACTTGATTTCTTTCCTTCTTGCTTGGACTCTAACCTACCATATCAGCCTACACGCCTCTATATACTCGAAAATTAGCCTCTTTAGGGGAGATTTTCAGACTTTAGAACATAGTTTCCAATAGTAGAATAAATTTTCTTTCATCTTTTGTGAAGAACACTTGAAGAACGAAGACGGATGCGACGCTCCGGAATCGTGATTCCTTTTAGTAATTTTTCTTTTACCATTAGTTTAATGTTTTCTAGAATAGATTTGCTTGTTTTTAATCCAATTATGAGTAGCTAAACACTTTGATTCTTGGTTGAGTGATACTTGTCTTTGGAATAAAAACACTTGTGAAAATTTTGGTTTGATTGTTGTATTTTTAATTCATTTTCAATTTGTTTTTCAGATTATGACTATTATGATTGTTGTGTTTGATTGATAGATTGATCACATAATAATCACATACACTATCTAATGCTAATTAAGAAGCAACTAAGATTGATAATTACCTACAGTTGGTGTTATTAAATTCTTAGGTAAAACGATTGGATGATTAATTCTAAAGGCTGTAGTTTTTATTGATTAGATTCATCAAACTTACTAGTTTTTTAAGCTATCATTGATTTAATCTTAACGGTTGTAGTTTTGGTTAAAGATTTGATAAGAGTCGAATTGAATGTTGTTTTCTATTTGACTACGATTAAGGTGAGGGAGGAATTAAATTTTCAATTGATGAATAATTGAATGAATTCAAATGTTTAAATGATTTGATGATCAAGTGAATAATTTACAAAGGTACAGTTGACCAAAAACCAAGAATTGCTTTTTAATCTTGATAATCTACTAATTTTTCTTGCTTTAGTATAACTTTGAAAAAAAAACCCCTATTTTGATACTTGTTGTGATGCCCGAGAATTATTTGTGTAAATCCCGATGTAGTGTTGATCCTTAATGGATTTTAATTTTGGGATTATGAATTAATTGCGGTATTGGGACTCCCGGGGATTTTAAATCCGATATTTGGGATCGTTGGATCCAAGGGTTGAGATTGTATTCTCATCGTGGTGCAAAACCTTGGAATTGGGTTTTTGGTGGGATCTGGGATCCGGAATGCTTTGAGTTAGGGCTGGTAATGAAAATAGAGATTGAGAGATAATTATTGAACACAGATGATTTTTAATGAGTCATGATGTATTTGTGGAGGACTTGGGATTTTTGAGCCTTGGTACTATATACCAAGTGGACTCGCTGTTCAGTCATTGCACGGACTCTCTCCTCTCTCTCGCGCTCAACCATTTCCCTAACCCTTCCCCTTTTTCTCCTTGGAAGCAAAATCGATGGAGGCTCGTCTTGGGAGCCGGATTTCTCGAAGAAAAGTTGGTAATCTTTTTCCCCTCATCTTTATCTTCGATTTGATAATAGTATGGTTTTGGTTAAGTTTGGGGTTGGATTTGAGTTTTGTTAAATTTTAAAGATTTTGGAATTGTTATGATTAAGGAGTTTTGTGGTGCCTTGTTTAAGGATTAATGGTATTATGGGTGTTTGGATTGTTTATTTGGGGGTTTAAGCCATAAAAACGCCATTTTTGAGCTGTTGCAGGGTCCACCGATCAATCGGCACGAGGGCTCGATCGATCGCGCGTAATTATCAAAATTTGAAGACGATGAATAGTGGGCTCAATCGATCGAGTAAAAACTGTCGTCGATCAAGATGGCTGGTTGATCGATCGAGAGGTTTGCTCGATCGATCGAGCGAGGGTGAATTTTGGGCAACGATTTTTTGGAGCTCTCGATCGATCGAGCACTTCTGGCCAATCAATCGAGAGGCCCTGTTTTATGGTATATATTGTGTTGATGTTATGGAATCGATGCATGCTTCGCCCAGGGTCTTTTTAAATGGTTAATCGTCATGGATTGACGATATAATTTGAGGTTGTGAACGTGAGTGGGCACGTGGTTGCATGCTTGTAATTAATTGTGAATTATTAATTGTGTTGATCACATGATTCATCGGGTCACGGGACTAAGGCAAGGTTGATTCGGACTACGGAATTCTAAGGTACGTATAACGTACGAGCATAGCCTTTTATATTATTGCAACTGTGAAATGCATGGTATATTGTATTTGCAATAAATGGATATACATTGGCAATTATATGGTGCCTCTTTTGAGAGAGCAATGTTTGGGATGTTGTCGCTGTTGAGCGAACATCGGTTATGACTCCACTGCTGTTGAGCGTGCGTGAGGTTAAAATGCCGCTATTGCGAACGACGAAATAGAGCTATGGGATCATTGGTTAGATATATGTGATATCAATGGTCATTTGTTTAACAATTTATCATATTTGATTATGAAACTGGCATGGCTGGAATGGATTTAGTTAATCAATGAGATGATTAACTGGGTTTTGGGAATTTGATGGTTTCGGTTATTTTGAGAACAGGAACAACACAGGGGATCCCGGATGATGATGATACCATCCAGGGAGTATCTTTTAAAATTCATGGCATTTACATTTGTAAATTATGAACTGTGTTATTGTGATTATTGGATCAGTGGTATTGGAATGCTCACCCCATGTAGGGCTGTCTCTGTTGGGGCAGGTGGAACAGGTACAACGGTAGCTCCGGAGTTGATACCGAGCTATGGATTGGAGGTGCTTCCAGGACCAAAGTACCAGTGCTAGTATTGAGTAGGGTAGTTTATACATTAAATACACATTCACTTATTTGATGCTCGCATGTGAGCACTGGTATATGTGTATATGGGTTGTATAAAGGGCATGTGCCTTTCTCTTTTCATTTATGGGTTGCATGCAATTAATTAAGGAATTGCTAAATGAATTGAGAACATGTTAGTGTATTATAAGATGCATACTTAAGGGTTGAGTGGTATGGGGGGCATGAACATTACATGGAATAATGTAAGGAAATTTTATTGCTGGTATATTATGCTATGATAGCATGTGGTTTTCCCCTGATTACATGATTGTATGCACTAAATACATGTGTTAATACACTAATAGAAGGTTAAGGGCACGTGAGTCCTTACATTAGTTGTATCAGAGCAGTGATTTGCTCTTTGGGGCTGTTGAGGGCCTAGGAACATGTTGATGGAAACGGTAGCATATATTTATGCATGATGGTAGTTAGTGTTGCGTGACCCAACTATTTTGGGCAATGGTTCTTGCCGCCAGGTATATATATATATAGCGATGGTTCATTCCGCTAGTTCTATGGCGATGGTTCATGCCGCCGGGTATATATAGCGATGGTTCATGCCTCTACATCTATGCGATGGTTCATGCCACCGGGTACATATAGCGATGGTACATTCCGCTAATTCTATGGCGATGGTTCATACCGCCGGATATCTAAAGCGATGATATATTCTGCTGATTTTATAGCGAGGGTTTATGCCGTTGATCCTATAGCGATGATCTATGCCGCTGATTCTATAGCGAGGGTTTATGCCGTTGATCCTATAGCGATGATTTATGCCGCTGATTCTATAGTGAGGGCTCATACCGCTGATTTCATAGCTCGGGATTGTGCCACCTTCGAGCAATGGGTGCTGATTGCATACCGTTATTGGGCAATGGGTAGTATGCCGCTTTGTAGCGATGAGTTATGGTAGATTACTATTTTGTTAGCGATATTGTAGATGTCATGTATTGACATATACCGTCACGGATTGACGATGTTATTGTGGATGTCATGTGTTGACATGTACCGTCACAGGATGACGATGACATAGTGGATTTTCTATGTAGACGGATGTCGTCGTTACGATGAAAAATACAGTTAGGTATATGTATATAGTCGTATGGCTTCAGAACCGATGGTGGCACAAGGTGGTGTCTACATCACCGGTTGACGAGACCATTATGCCGAGCAGGTTGCTCGATGGATGAATGGATGCGCCGTACAAGAAGTGTACCGCATCATATTTGAGGTAAATATTTTACGAGTAGTGGTATTATCATGAATCGTGATAATGATAATGCATTTAGATTAGTATGTTTTGATTGATGAATTGTTCATAGATATGAGATATCAAAGCAACACATGGGTACATGTTAGAGAACGATGTACTGGACAGACCCACCATGAGAATGCTACATGGATAGTTATATGAACGTCATAAACAATTCTCATAGTGATAATAATGTATGTAATCCTTACGACTTGAGATCACCAGAGATCCCAACATAAGGAGTCATGTATCTTGATATTGTCAAACGTTACCTGTAACAGGGTAAACTATAAAGACAATCATTGGATACACCACGAATTATGTAGAGGGATGTTGAGTGATCAAGAAAGGATTTGTCCCTCCTATATAACAGGAGAAGTGTTTGGGCCCTTGATCAAGTAAGACTAAAATGCATGGCCATGCTCGAATGAGTCGATATGTGATATCGAGCTTATTCGTTTATTCTAGTTCTACTTGGGGATCAAGAAATAAAAGATTGAATATACGAGTATGACTATTCCATGACTCGTGTTCAATCTAAACACATTGGACAAAGGGATTAAGTTACATGGATAATATTATCACAGTCCGTAGGTTATGTCGAGTCAATGACATTCTTGTAATTTGGGTAGCCTTGATGTGTTGCTATATACCGCTCATTGCTTGTAACATAAAATTAGATTTTATGTCACTGCCAACATTGTAAGATCCTATCGGGTCGCACAAAAGATTAAATCGATAAAGGGAGATAAAATTCATTGGATGAATTAATTGATTAAGAAGAGTCTTAATTACAAATATTAGATATATGGATTTAATTAATATATTGGGTATAGGCCAACAAGGCTTTTGGAAAGCCTTTTAATTAAATCTAATATATAATAATCTAATTAAGGTTTTTGAGGTTTAAAGAGTTAATCATATTAACAAACCTAATAGCCACCAAAACCTTGCTCTCTGCCGCCGCCTCTTGATCTCTAACTCACGCCGCCGCCGCCGTGAATAGGGATTTGAACGGCCGTCGTTGATCGGTTTTGAACCGTGAGTTTAGTTTTGGTTTAAGAACGAGTCTAGCAACTTGTTCTTGAACACCATTTTCGATTTGATGGTGTGGATACCGTAGAGACGAAGGTGCAAATCTTTGTTCGTGACTCCTGGTCTTGCAACGAGGATTCTGCTACAAACACGCTACAATGGTATGATTCTTATCAATCTCGGTATGAATAACTTTGTATAGGTCCAGTGGTAGGAATCAAATTTTATTTTCTGCTGCGTATTGCTTGATTGATTCCTAACAGTGGTATCAGAGCCGTGTACAAAGCTCATATCGGATTTATATGATTAATTGTTTAATCATGTTTTGAATCTTTTGCATGCTTTGAAACTGTATGATTCATATATGATATGTATTAATTGATTTTGTGGGAATTATCGCAATATTATATGTGATATAATTGACGGATCGAAGTATATGATAATTCGTGCTCAAAACCGAGCCATTGGCTCACGAGATCCTCACGGCCGCCGCATGAAGCTAGGGTCTCGGACCCTTGGCTCGAGCATGGGCCGAGCCGCCACCAAAGGGCTAGGGTTTTGAACCCTTGGCTCCATGGCTCTCGGCCACCGCCGCCATGTGACTAGGGTTTCGAACCCTTTTGGCTCGATGAGGTCCAAGCCGCCGCACATGGCTAGGGTTTCGAACCCTAGTCTCGTGCATGGTTGGGCCGTCGGTTAGGCTAGAGTTTCGAACCTTTGACCAAGGCATGGCTGCAACTGTGGGCTTGCTAGGGTTAGCAAGTCCATGGCTTGAGACGTGCCAAGTATCCGTGGCATGTGATGTTCCGAGCGTACGATAATTTTTCATAAAATTTTATTTTACAGTTTTAATTGGAATTAAATTTTAAAACGTTTAGAATTTAATTCATTAATTGTTATAGCATGTTTTATGTGTTGTTTGAGCATGGTGCATGGTTATAGCCCTATGACATATTAGATAGGATTTTGTGAATGTTTGTTATTTAATACGGCCTGCGTGTCGTGCCTTCTCTATTTTTTTCTATATGTTATCCCTCCCCTATGTTCCCCTTGAATGTAACTCGAGGAATTCTCTATATCATGTAATTGTTATATAGTATAGTTTCTTTTGTTGATGGAGATCAATGAAGATGGATCAAGGTGCCGGGATGAGGAGGTCATTCACAAAAGGGAGCCAAAGAGGTGCTTGGAGAAGTTACCTTAGGTTGACCTTTTAGGATTTTCTCATTGGCTTGAGAAAATCTTTAGTAGGGGCTATAACCATGTCACGTTTATTTTATGTTGATGTATGAGATGCATGTTTATCGTTTTATTTAATATTGATGCTTGATATACATATATGTAGATATGTATATATTTATATATGTACCAGACATATTTTCAATATTAATAAAATCATGAGATCTGTAACTCCCTCTTATATTAAGTCAATCAAGATGCCTTCCAATTAAAAATACTCGTCAAGACTTCGATTGAACATGTGTGGGTTTGCCAAAGCAAAGCACCGTGACAATCATAGTAAGACGCGAAAGGATAAAAGTGATATCCGTGTTATTTTAAAATTGGGTTCGACTTAACTAGTGTTATCTCAATAGGATTGGGAACCTAGAGGCATGTGGTTGGATAATAATTCATTAGATGAATTTGAACAAAGTGTTGTTCGTCCAACCATCCAAGAATTACATGTGATGTAATTGACAAAGTGTTGTCTACCTAAATAACCGAGTCTTGGGTGATTAGCCAAAGCTAACAAAGGATTAGGTAAAATATGGATCTTGGCCCACTAAGGTTTCGAGGGTTGATATTTTAAACAAAATAGTGGGAGTGTCCTTTAATATAAGACCTTATTAAATGATTAAAATCATAAACTTATTTTGCATATTTATATTGTACATATCCATGGCATCAAACAACGTAATTAGCACACTATCATTGCGATCAGTCCTTGAGAAGGACAAACTGAATGGGACTAATTTCCTAGACTGATATAGGAATTTGAGGATTGTCCTCAAACAAGAGAAAAAGCAATATGTCTTAGAGGAACCCTTACATGCTGAGGAACGTCTCGTTACGGTCGCTAAAACCGATAAGGATGCTTACAAGAAGCATCAAAATGACGCACTTGATGTTGGTTGCCTTATGCTTGCCACCATGAACTCTGAGCTTCAGAAGAAACATGAGGAAATGGAGGCGTTCGATATGATCGAGCACTTAAAGCAACTCTACCAACAACAAGCTAGACAAGAGAGATATGATGTCTCTAGAGCGTTATTTCAGTGCAGAATGGTATAAGGAAGCCTTGTTGGAAATCATGTACTGAAGATGATTGTGTATATTGAGAATCTTGAGAAGCTGGGTTTTCCATTGGACCAAGAGTTGGCCACTGACGTAATCTTGCAATCGTTGCCTGATAGCTATAGTCAATTTGTCTTGAATTACAATATGATTGAAATCGAAAAGACTCTACCGCAATTGCTTGGTATGTTAAGAACATATGAAGCAAACTCAAAAAAGTCTAAGCCCACTAATGTTCTTATGAATAAGAGCAAGGGAAAGGCTAAATCAAAAGGCTTTAAGAAGAACAAGAAAGTCTTTGTTAAATCTAAGCTTCATGCTTCTGCACTCAAGCCAAAGGGAGGAGTGGCTAAGGAAGGGAACTGCTTCCATTGCGGTGAGACCGGTCATTGAAAGAGGAACTGCAAATTATATCTGGAAGATCTTAAGAAGACAAAGGGAAGTGTGACTTCCACTTCAGGTATTTTTGTTATAGAAGTCAATTTATCTACTTCTTCATATGGGTATTAGATACTGGATGTGGTTCTCACATTTGTGTTAATGTGCAGGATCTCAAAAGGAGTAGGATGTTGGCGAAAGGCGAGGTTGATCTCCGAGTAGGAAATGGAGCAAGAGTTGATGCATTAGCTATTGGAGATTATTCATTAACTTTGCCTTCTGGTTTAATATTATATTTAAAAGACTGTTATTTTGTGCCGTCGATTACTAGAAACATAATTTCAATTTCTTGTTTGGACAAGGTTGGTTTTTCATTTATTATAAAGAACAAATGTTGCTCCATTTATTTGAATGAGATGTTTTATGCTAGTGCACAATTGATTAATGGTCTTTATGTTTTAAATCTAGATATGTCTGTCTATAACATAAATACTAAAAGGAATAAGAATAATGATTTAAATCCAACTTATCTCTGGCATTGTCGCTTGGGCCATATAAACGAGAATCGCATATCAAAACTTCATAAGGATGGAGTATTAGATTCATTTGATTTTGAATCATATAAAACATGTGAAACTTGTTTAATGGGCAAGATGACTAAAGCTCCTTTCAAGGGACATGTTGAAAGGACGAATGATTTATTGAGTCTCATACATAGTGATGTATGTGGACCAATAAGCACACAAGCTAGAGGTGGTTTTCAATACTTCGTTACATTTACTGATGACTTCAGTAGATATGGGTATGTGTACCTAATGAAACATAAACATGAAACCTTTGAAAAGTTCAAAGATTTCAAGAATGAAGTACAAAACCAACTTGGCAAAAGTATCAAAACCCTCCGATTAGATCGAGGAGGAGAATACCTAAGCCAAGAGTTTCATGACTATCTAAAGGAGTGTGGGATAGTCCCACAACTTACACCTCTGTATACTCCACAATGGAATGGTGTATCCGAAAGGAGGAATCAAACTTTGTTGGACATGGTTCGATCAATGATGAGTCATGCAGATCTTCCGACTTTCTTTTGGTGTAAGGACCCCTAGCCCTTAACCCTTGATTAGCGTATTAACCACTATGTGTGGCACATGCTTTCAATAAAATCAATCGGGAAACTCAGATGATACTTTACCATTGAATGGCAATTACAAAATTTCTTTAATATTCAACGTTATAAGATCATCTCTACCAACAAATAGACTCATAGATTTCGCCCATTACTATCCCCATTACGCCACTTTTTACATTGTGGACTTTTATAAAAAATTTGGGCAGAGTCTCCCCATAAATTGAGCTATCCTGAAATAAAAGCACATCACATAACATAATTCCCGGCCAGGGAAAGCACCACACAATAAGACAACAAAAGTGGGTTTCAACACCCACATAATACACCAATGACTCTCATATCATTTAGCAATTCTACCACTAATTGCATGCAACATAGAATGAAAGAGAGAAAGGCTCATGCCTTTATATACAACCCATATACCAGTATAATCGTGCTCACATGCGAGCATCATGAATGTGTATATAACCCTCAGGTGTATTTAAGTACCCTATACGATACCGTGCTCCATCAAGCCCTGGTACCACGATCCTAGAAGTGTCTCCAATCAACAGCTCGAGCTCATCTCCAAAGCCATCGATGTACATGTTCTACCTGTCCTAACAGAGACAGCCCCCAACGGGGTGAGCATACCAATACACAAAATCCCATAATCACAATAATGAAATTCATAATTTACAACAAAAGTAAATACTAATGAATTTTAAATGATACTCCCTGATGGCAATGTCCTCATCCGGGATTCCGTGTACTGTCCCTGTTCTCACAATCATCAAACTCCTCAAATCTCAAAAATCAGTAAATCAACACATTGATTAACTCATCGCATGCCTAATTCTCGAATATCAATAAATAGTGATTCCAAATTCATTATACATGCAAATATAGATATCTCAATATCAAATACTGATTTCTCAACTTTGCTATCAATCACAGATAGCTCAATGTCTCGCATTTATTTTACCAATTCTCCATTATACTCAGACATCTCAAATGTCTTATAATGATTACATGATTCCACAGTCATTCTCAGGCATCTCAATGCCCTACAATAGTCATATAAATCCAGTACCCCATATATCTTGTAAGGTTATACTACTCTAGTATCACGCACGCTTATGGCAGCGATGTCAAGATTAGGTCGCTCCATAGCTATCTCAACACATATATATATAACCACATGCACAACTATTTAATGAAATCAAAATACATTATGCATTTCACAAATGCTCTAATATAAAGTAATGCTCGTACGTCGCACGTACCTTAAATCTCCGTAGTCCAAGCCAAACCTTGCTCGAGTTCCATGCCCCGAGGAATGATGTGCTAATACGATAAATAATTCACAATTATTACGAACATGTAACCCATGCTCAAGCACATCCATAACCCTTATAAAAATATTTTTTAACCCTTATAAAAATATTGTCAACACACGACAATTGACCATTTAAAAGACCCGGGGCAAGGCACAAACGATAACCAAGATGTAGCAACACATGCAGGGAGGGAAAACGAATGAGACATCAACGAAAATTGTTCAAGAACCACCCTTCAATTTTCGAACCCTAACATCACAATTCGAACCCAACTAAGCACCATAATTCATCTAAATTATGAAATAATCGATCAACAACACGAATAATCGCCCCTCCTGCCAAAACCCCAAAATCGAACACAATCCCTCACGCATACAGGGAGAAATTTGAACCAAATCAACACAAAAATGGTAGGGAATTACAGGAGAAGAACGAAAAAGGGGTAAGGAAGGTTACCCAATCGAAAATCGGAAGGAAATCGATCGAAATCGGATGAACCCTAGAAATCGGGCCTCTGCGCTTTTCTGGTAAATCCGAACGCGATTCGCGACGAAACTTCAAATTCTTGGTGTGGAAAGTTGCGCCTGGAAGAGTCGAAGCCAACGGCGGTCCGGACGCGCCGGATGGTGGCCGGACGGCGGCGGGCGCGGCGCTTTTATGGGCGAGGGTTGGGGGAGACGGGAAGAGGCAAGGGAAGGGAAGAGAGAGACGGGCGAGGAGCTGAAAAATGGTTTCCAAAATTAAAATCTCGTGTTCAACCGGTATATATAGCAAAATTACCCCAAAATACTAATAGCCCCACAAATACATCATGATTCATTAAAAATTATCTGTTTTCAAAAACTCTCTCTCTAACCTCAAAAACCCATACCGGTGCCCACACAAAGCACCCCAGATCCCGAGTCACACTAAAAACCCAACTCATAGATTTTTCACCGAAATGAGAATACAATCTCAACCTCGGGATCCAACGGTCCCAACTACCCAAATAGACGAGCTCGGGAGGCCCAACACCGCGATTAAACTCCAATCGCCACGTATAAAACTTTAGGGGTTATTAATACTCCGGGATTAACATCTATAATCCCAGGTCATCACAATATCCCCCACTAAAAGAATTTCGTCCTCGAAATTAGCACATGCATACTCCAAGTACAGCCGCAACAACCCAAACCAAAACACATGACTGTGAATCGAACAGTCACCCTTAGCCCCGACATGGCTATCATGAACACATCATGGATGACACATCAGCCGCGAGGACACTGACCTCGCACCAAACCCTGGGATGAAATAAACCTTCCAGTACACTAAATCGAAAGAGCGTCGGCACTACACAATGCTAACAATCCAAAAGTAGCCAGTCAACTGAAACTGCAAGGATTCGAATCGCTCCCGATTCCATCGTAGATATCATTCAATGACATATTTACTATGACTCACGATGTCTAACACACGTCGTTACAAGAAAAACACTAGTATGCCACGGTATACTCATACCAAACCTGGTTTCCACTTTTCAAACCTCCTCCATCATAGGAGCAGTCGCATCATTGCAACTCAAGCAACTTGTGGCCACAGATTCACACAAAATGCATCTCACAAGATGTCCACCTCCGGATGTTCCAAGAATCACATCTTGATCAAAAATAAACAATCGAGACTTCACAGAGTCTCAAATTCTGAAAGGACATGCAATAAACCCATTGCATCCTCATAGCTTGTGTCGACAGCGACACCTAAGTCGACAGCGACACCCAACAAATCTGAATTCCTGCCATCCCTTGATAACCCTAGGATTTAACAATCCAAACTTGGGAAGGCTATCAAATAACTCGAAGGGAAACACCAATAGGGAAACACCTTAACCCACACAAGGTAATCCCTCCTAAAAGGGAGTCAACTAACTTCACGATTATTCCTCATAATTTATCGTGCCTTGGAGATTCTCAATCTCGAGGTGTTCCAAATCTCTCTTCAGAGATTTAACCGCCCAAACACAGCATAACTCTATGCTTGACAAAAAGGAAATCAACATCTGGCATCCGTATAGGTATACCTGCCTAAGCACAGACACTACATGCATACACAATGCACTTGGCTCGGGTATCTACAACATACCCCGAAGCCCCAAACACAACCGTCAATTCTGAGTCAATCCCTACCCAGTGGAGAATGATAATCGACGATTAACCACACACGGTGTGATTCTCAAAATCAACACCACATGCACCAACTTACCGAATCTTTCAAAGATTCTCAATAGGTATAATACTACCTCCTTCCCCACAAGGAAAGTGTCAACGAACTCGAGATCCACTAGTCTCGAACCACTGTTCGGAAAACCTGGATACAATAGCACCCATTGCATCCCAAATACACGGATTCCCCAGATCGAGTCAACAACGACTTGTTGACTCTCTTGTTGGTACTCCAACATCATGAGCTGTCCCAGACAAGTCTCACCAAGATTAAACATAAACATACACACGTTTCAGTGAGGCATGCCCAACCTCAACCTCAAATGACGTGGTGACTACTAGAGTCCACCACAATCCACATCGTATCACCTTACGATTTGCCAAACTTGGTTCCAACGAGCAGTATAACGGCTCTAGCAAGCCCATCATGGTGCTGCACACACGCGGTAGACAAACTAGTCGCTGCCTTTTTAGGTTTACCTCAAACCTACCAATAAGACGGACGTTTCCGCACGGCATACCATACCGTGGGAAGAAAATCAATAGATTAGTGGGTCTGTACCCAACGTTCCTCTAATGCCGATACACCCTGGACACTCTAGTGTCCCTATGTACTTAACGTAACCTGATCCTAATCCTTTAGGACCCATTCTACACCCTCAAGGGTGGTGTGACCATGTCCACCACATGTCATATCGACAGAAAGCGAGTAATTTCCTCCATGATTACTCATGTCGTCAAATTACATGGCCAAAAAGACATTCCAACGAGCATACCTCAAGGGTATCACCACTCGTAATATGGTCACCTCAAACATACGCTGCGGTACAATCACATGTACAGCGCGTCCATCCATTTCTCGAGCGACCCGCTCGGTATAAGGGTCACGTCAATCGGTGACGTAAACACCACCTTGTGCTCGGCACTGGCACCCAAGGCATACAACTGAATACGTATACTCAACGCATTGTTCATCGTAACGATGATGCACGTCTAATAAGACATCTCCTACACCATCGTCATCGTCATCCCGTGACGACACATGCCCACTCATGGCATCTAAGGTATCGTCAACTAGTGACGATACATGACAACAATGACATCTAAACAACCTAATCAACTCGTGACGGTCCATGTACATCAGCGTATGCCATCCACCATTATGCTAATAAAATAGTCATAATAAAACATGCATCAACGCATGCCAGCTACAATAATGCTAATAGAATAGCAATATCCCACACCTCATCGCTAACAAGATAGCGGCATACCTGTCTCCGTCGCTCGATAATAGTGCGAAATTAGCACCCATCGCTCGAAGGCGGCATAATACTGTGCTGCGTACATAGTGGCACAATCCATCGCTATAGAATCGACGGCATGATACCTCGTCATCTAATAAGTGGCATGAAACCTCGCTATACACCTGAGCATGAATCATCGTCCACATAATAGCGGAACAAGGCATCACTATCAACATATCCGGCGGCACGAATCATCGTCAATCCTCATAGAAGAATGAGTCATCGTAAATCATCATAGAAGAATGAATCATCATCATCGACACAGCGGAATACATCGTCGCTATCATCCGTGTCATCATAAAGAAATGAATCATCATCATCGACACAGCAGAATACATCATCGCTATCATCCGTGTCATCATAAAGAAAATGAATCATCATCATCGACACAGCGGAATACATCACCACTATCATCCGTGTCATCATAAAGAAATTAATCATCATCATCGACACAGCGGAATACATCACCGCTATCATCCGTGTCATCATAAAGAAAATGAATCATCACCATCGACACAGCGGAATACATCATCGCTATCATCCGTGTCATCATAAAGAAATGAATCGTCATCATCGACACAGCGGAATACATCACCGCTATCATCTGTGTCATCATAAAGAAAATGAATCATCACAACAAGCGGCATCTCATCCTCGCTTCTTCATACAAGCGGTATCTCATCCTCGCTTAGTATGGCATACTCAATCGACACAGCGGAATACATCACCGCTATCATCCGTGTCATCATAAAGAAAATGAATCATCATCATCGACACAGCGGAATACATCACCGCTATCATCCGTGTCATCATAAAGGAAATGAATCATCACAACAAGCGGCATCTCATCCTCGCTTCTTCATACAAGCGGTATCTCATCCTCGCTTAGTATGGCATACCCCGCCTCCATGTGCATGCGAGCCTCCCCCCTCCCGCTCCATAATTTTTAGCGGTATAAGCGTAAGCATAAAAATTCTCACTGTGATAAACAAGACTCCTGGAATGTATAATCATCTTCCTTTTTATACTCCATATTTCGTGTAACCTGCAACCATCATGGTTAGCAACAATAGCCATATACGCTATGCATCAAACAATACATATATGCAACCACTTGCATGTCAATACGTATACCAAGACATGTTACCTCGGAAATATCCCTTTACCTGATTTTCTTAAAAACCAGATTCCTTGGCACATAACATACGGAGTGCCAGACATTACCATTAATGCCATCCTATCGCGTTTCACACGATTCCTGCAACCACAGTGGTTAGCAATACCACTTTTCATATTATAAAAGCACATAAATAACTAGTTGTGTTATACAGCATTAATGGCATCATGCATAAATATGTGTTATCAACAATTTCCTAGGCCTTAACAGCCCCAATGAGCAACCACTGCTCTGATACCACTAATGTAAGGACCCCTAGCCCTTAACCCTTGATTAGCGTATTAACCACTATGTGTGGCACATGCTTTCAATAAAATCAATCAGGAAACTCAGATGATACTTTACAATTGAATGGCAATTACAAAATTTCTTTAATATTCAACATTATAAGATAATCTCTACCAACAAATAGACTCATAGATTTCGCCCATTACCATCCCCATTACGCCACTTTTTACATTGTGGACTTTTATAAAAAATTTGGGCAGAGTCTCCCCATAAATTGAGCTATCCCGAAATAAAAGCACATCACATAACATAATTCCCGGCCAGGGAAAGCACCACACAATAAGACAACAAAAGTGGGTTTCAACACCCACATAATACGCCAATGACTCTCATATCATTTAGCAATTCACCACTAATTGCATGCAACATAGAATGAAAGAGAGAAAGGCTCATGCCTTTATATACAACCCATATACCAGTATAATCGTGCTCACATGCGAGCATCATGAATGTGTATATAACCCTCAGGTGTATATAAGTACCCTATACGATATCGTGCTCCATCAAGCCCTGGTACCACGATCCTAGAAGTGTCTCCAATCAACAGCTCGAGCTCATCTCGAAAGCCATCGATGTACCTGTTCTACCTGTCCTAACAGAGACAGCCCCCAACGGGGTGAGCATACCAATACACAAAATCCCATAATCACAATAATGAAATTCATAATTTACAACAAAAGTAAATACTAATGAATTTTAAATGATACTCCCTAGATGGCAACGTCCTCATCCGGGATTCCGTGTACTGTCCCTGTTCTCACAATCATCAAACTCATCAAATCTCAAAAATCAGTAAATCAACACATTGATTAACTCATCGCATGCCTAATTCTCGAATATCAATAAATAGTGATTCCAAATTCATTATACATGCAAATATAGATATCTCAATATCAAATACTGATTTCTCAACTTCGCTATCAATCACAGATAGCTCAATGTCTCGCATTTATTTTACCAATTCTCCATTATACTCAGACATCTCAAATGTCTTATAATGATTACATGATTCCACAGTCATTCTCAGGCATCTCAATGCCCTACAATAGTCATATAAATCCAGTACCCCATATATCTTGTAAGGTTATACTACTCTAGTATCACGCACGCTTGTGGCGGCGATGTCAAGATTAGGTCGCTCCATAGCTACCTCAACACATATATATAACCACATGCACAACTATTTAATGAAATCAAAATACATTATGCATTTCACAAATGCTCTAATATAAAGTAATGCTCGTACGTCGCACGTACCTTAAATCTCCGTAGTCCAAGCCAAACCTTGCTCGAGTTCCATGCCCCGAGGAATGATGTGCTAATACGATAAATAATTCACAATTATTTACGAACATGTAACCCATGCTCAAGAACATCCATAACCCTTATAAAAATATTTTTTAACCCTTATAAAAATATTGTCAACACACGACAATTGACAATTTAAAAGACCCGGGGCAAGGCACAAACGAAAACCAAGATGTAGCAACACATGCAGGGAGGGAAAACAAATGAGACATCAACGAAAATTGTTCAAGAACCACCCTTCAATTTTCGAACCCTAACATCACAATTCGAACCCAACTAAGCACCATAATTCATCTAAATTATGAAATAATCGATCAACAACATGAATAATCGCCCCTCCTGCCAAAACCCCAAAATCGAACACAATCCCTCACGCATACAGGGAGAAATTCGAACCAAATCAACACAAAAATGGTAGGGAATTATAGGAGAAGAACGAAAAAGGGGTAAGGAAGGTTACCCAATCTAAAATCGGAAGGAAATCGATTGAAATCGGATGAACCCTAGAAATCGGGCCTCTGCGCTTTTCTGGTAAATCCGAACGCGATTCGCGACGAAACTTCAAATTCTTGGTGTGGAAAGTTGCGCATGGAAGAGACAAAGCCAACGGCGGTCCGGACGCGCCGGATGGTGGCCGGACGGCGGCGGGCGCGGCGCTTTTATGGGTGAGGGTTGGGGGAGACGGGAAGAGGCAGGGGAAGGGAAGAGAGAGACGGGCGAGGAGCTGAAAAATGGTTTCCAAAATTAAAATCTCGGGTGCAACTGGTATATATAGCAAAATTACCCCAAAATACTAATAGCCCCACAAATACATCATGATTCATTAAAAATCATCTGTTTTCAAAAACTCTCTCTCTAACCTCAAAAACCCATACCGGTGCCCACACAAAGCACCCCAGATCCCGAGTCACACTAAAAACCCAACTCATAGGTTTTTCACCGAAATGAGAATACAATCTCAACCTCGGGATCCAACGGTCCCAACTACCCAAATAGACGAGCTCGGGAGGCCCAACACCGCGATTAAACTCCAATCGCCACGTATAAAAACTTTAGGGTTATTAATACTCCGGGATTAACATCTATAATCCCAGGTCATCACATTTGGGGACATGCTTTAGAAACAACAATATTTATATTGAACCGTGTTCCATCTAAATTAGTAGAAAAGACACCATATGAGATAAGGACTAAGAAGCGTCCTAGTATGTCTTTTATGAAGATTTGGGGTTGTGAGGCTTACGTGAGACGTCACGCCTCCAATAAACTTGGACCCAAATCAGTGTTTATTTGTGGGGTATCCTAAGGAAACGAAAGGATACTATTTCTATTATCCCACCGAGAACAAAGTAGTTGTTGCTCGGACTGGTGTCTTTCTTGAAAGAGAATTTATTTCGAGAAAAACCAGTGGGAGACAAATAGAACTTAGTAAAGTTCAACCACAAGAAAACATTGAACATGATATTGAGATGGAAACAGAGCAGGCACCACAAGTTGTTGTGGATGAAATGCCTGCTCAAGAGACACAAGCCCAGCGTAGGTCTGTAAGAGAACACCGTGAGCCACAGAGATATGGATTTCTTGTGACTCAACAAGGTGACTTACTAGCATTAAAGATCCGATAGAACTATATTGTGACAACAATGGAGCGATCGCATTGGCTAAGGAACCTAGATCTCACCAAATATCCAAGCACATACTTCGGCGCTTTCATTTCATTCGAGAAATCGTTGAAAGGGGAGATGTTAAAATATGCAAAGTACCAACAGATGATAACGTATCTGACCCATTGACGAAGCCACTGTCACAGCAGAAGCATGATCGTCATATTAGATCTCTAGGCATTAGGTATATGTCTGAGTGGTCTTAGTGCAAGTGGGAGATTTGTTGGGATATGCCCTAAGACAAGTCATTAGATGATTGTTTTGACATACAATGTTTATGATTTTATTAATGGCAATTCATTATTATATATTATTCTTTAACTGTGCAATGTGAATAAATATATATGTTAATGTCCTTAGAATAATATTGTATTATTCTTAAACATTGTCCCTAGTCAAGTATTATCATGAATCAGGATAATGAAAATACATAACATTGATTTCGGGGAGAACGCAAGGTACACTCCCAAGTGATTCTGTAAAGAATCCAAAGGAGCCATCGAATTGACAAGACGAGGAGGTGACAGCCCAGCTTGGGACTATAAATTAAGAACTTTCTCTTCCTTCCTTGAGTTTTGTTTGAATTCCTTGTTTTAGTTTGTTTTGTTGTTAGTTGTGTTTCTATTTTATCCGTGAATAAGTCCGTCTGTTTTTATTGCAGGTGAGAAAGTAAGAGCAATAAGGATGTAGGCGAGGCAACCCAAGAGAAAGTTGTTGAGAGAAAATTAAATTTCTGATTTCTGGTATTGGCGATCGATCGAGACAAAATCTCGATCGATCGCCCGAAGTAAAAAAAAAAAAAACGTTTTGTATACTGCCTCGCTCGATCTATCGAAAATTATTTTCGATCGATCGAGCGAGAGAAAATTTTGAAAAAAATAGGGCACAGACGCAGCAGCCAGAAATTTATCAAACATTTTTCCTCTCCATTCCAACAAAGAAAATTTCGCCTCTTTCAATTTTTCATCAATATTCCTTCCCATTGTCAAATTATTTCAAATCCTTGAAATAATTATTGATTCTGATGAGAAATTCTTTGCAGATCTGAAATATTACGCTCCGAATTGGGTAGAATTGCAGGCGAAAGGAAATTCCAAGTCAAGCACAAAGAGTCATCAAAGATCAGATTTTTACTTGGTAATTGCTTTCATAATTCATTTATTTTCATCCTTTGGTGCAATTACTTTGTTGAATTGAATTGGGTAGATAAGCATCAACGTTTGGGGGAAGTATTGTTGTGTTGAGGGATATTGGCATTGCTGTGTCTTTGAGGTGGTGTTTAGTTGCATTCAAGCGAGTTAGTTGGGAATAATTTAGCAAGAAAATGTCGTCTAGAAAGAGGTCAAAGCAGGCGGAGACTTCCCAAAAGCAAAAGCAGGAGGAGGCTACCGTTTCTGAACCAGGGTATGACGAACAGAAGTTTGTCAATGCCACAATTGCCGAGTTATATCCCACCTATCATAAGAAACCCCTGAGCCGTGAAAGGGGAATGAGCATGGATAAATTGGAGTGTTCTGTCATTAGGACAGTACGGCGAAAAGGGTGGTTTCAATTTGTTCAGACACCGATTGATGCTGTGGTGCCACTGGTGAGGGAGTTTCACACAAATCTTCGGGCTATTAAACCAGGACACCGAGCAGTTGTTTATGTTCGAGGGAAGGATGTGTTGGTGGATCGAGCTTCAATAAATAATATTTACCGGATGTCGTTCCTGCATAACTGTGCATACCAATCTTTCAAGAATAGCAGGATAGACTACGATGAGGTATTGGCAGTCATTGGCATGCCGGGAGTGGATTGGCAAAGGAACGATAAAGCAGAGCCACAGTTGGTTCTAAAAAAGCATTTGAAGCCAGAGGCCCAAGCATGGTTTTCATTTGTCGCCTCGCCGGTCATGCCTTCGACCCACACTTCTGAGGTGACAAAAGACAGAGCGGTCCTGGTATATGCCATCCTCTCAGGGAAGGAAGTGGACTTCGGCGAGATCATTAGTGATCACATTGAAGAGATTGGGAGCAGCCCACCGATCTCCGCACTACCCTTTCCATCCACGATCACTGCTTTATGTCAGAGAGGCGGAGTGACATGGGGGGAAGACGAGGAGCTACTTCCGCCGAAGACCCCGATCATTGTGGACGGTCCACCACCTCCTACGGGCCGACGAAGGGCCGAGCCAAGACCCTCGGACACTACACAGGCTGGAGCATCATCCTCCGCTGCAGAGCGTACACGTGTTACATTAGACTCTCTTCATAGGGATCTCCAAGATATTCGCCTGGAGCAGCAGAGCATTCACAGCATGCAGCGGGACATTCATAGCATGCAGAGAGCATTGCAGATGGACCATGAGCAGGTAGCTCAGCGTCAGATGGAATTCATACACTATCAGAGTGCATGGAACACTGCCATGGCCCAGGGCTTTCCAGGTTTCCAGTTCCCGCCGGAGCCACACTTTGCACCTTATCATCCGCATGCACCTCCACCTTCTGAGTACCCAGCATTTCCGCCATATCAGGGCGAGGAGCACCACTACCCAGTCCCCCCTCCGGAGCATGATGAGGACGACGATCAGTGACGATCGTCGTCATGGTATGTGTCTTTGCCTTTGCATTTATTTTTCTTGTTCATTGAGGGCAATTCACATGCTAAGTTTGGGGGGGGGGGGGGGGGGGGGGTTTTGAGTATTTGTATATATCTTACTTTTGCACATATTGCTACTTGTCTTGTTCCCCTACCTTGCATGACTGCATGATTTTGTGATTGATTCATCCTTGAGCATTACCAACAAAAAAAAATTTTTTTTGTGAGTTAGTCTTGAGAAATGAAGAATTAGATTTGCAACGGTAATACATGATGAAATTAATCCTCATCTAGATAGGAGTCATGAAAATGTTTAACTTGTTTGTATATATCCTTTGTTAACCATATGTCAAAACTGAGGAATAATTTGAGCACTTATTGAGTCATGATTGAGTGAAGTATGTATTGATTAAAGTGAAAATTTGTGTTAACTATGATGAGTCTTGAGCATCTTAGATAACTCTACAACTTATTTGAAAGCACTTTGAGGCGAAATTTATAATTAGGAACTTGACTTGGAGATGATTTAGGCGATCTTTGGACCGTTTGTGCCTTTCAAGCCTACCTTTTATACATCATTCCTTAGTGTCCCCTCTTGTGCCTGATTGAAAAAGAATGGTATATGCATTGCATATGATTAGACCCCCATTCAACATTCTTGACAACCTCATTATACCTACCTTGGATTGAGCCTAAAAGAAAATTTTTACTCACTCCTAAGGGAGTATAATGAATTTCATTCATTGCATTAAATTGTTAGATGTTGATAAGTTCATTGTCAAAAAATGAAATGAACAAAAGAATGAGCAAAGAAAAAGAAAAGATGTAGAGAAAAAGCCTTGAAAAGAAAATTAAATAAGACCCAAAGTGGCCAAAGCTAGAAAATGTGAAGAGAAGCTCAATGATTATGTGAGAAGATTTTGAACTGATTCTATTATACTCTCTTCTTTGCTTCTATCCTACCTTTTCGTTGGAGCCGACACCAAAAGGCCTAACGTTATAAGCTTTTAAAGTCCTGTTGATCCAAGTCTAGGGAATAATTACATTAGTGGAGAAGTGCTGGATAGTAAATTTGTAGAGTAGTTCAAAGTAATCTTGACTCGGAGTTATTATGGCACTTTTTGATCTTAAAGATATGTACATTACTCATGTTTGACAATAGCACACACGCACGTTCCAATGTTGCGATGTATTATTTAACTTAGGAGAAATTGCTTCTTGTTAAATGTTGAATGACTTTTATTGATGTGTGAGTAGGATTTCTGAGTTTTTACGTATGTTGTAAAGATGATTCATGCTTAGTATCGAGTTTAACTTTTCTTTTTGAGCTTATTGCTTGCTCAAGGACGATCAAGTCTAAGTTTGGGGGAGTTGATATGCTTAGATTTTAAGTGTTTTTAACTGTAATTTCTTTCCATTTTCCGTACTTTTTCCTGGACGATATTATGTTTTTTGGTGTTTATTCGTTTGTTTCAGGAAAATAGATCGGAAGTGGAAGAAATGAGCTAATATGAAGATAACGGGCGAAATCGAGGCGAGAAAGAGTTGAAATTAAGGAAGTGAGATTCTCGATCGATCGAGATTTTGTCTCGATCGATCGAGCCAGACATTGTGCTGAGAAGAAAAGAATTTCAAGTCTCGATCGATCGGAACAATTTTTCTATCGATCGAGCGAGGCAGTAACTTCCGATCGAGCCAGACATTGTGCTGAGAAGAAAAGAATTTCAAGTCTCGATCGATCGGAACAATTTTTCTATCGATCGAGCGAGGCAGTAACTTCAGAGCTAATTTTATCAAAGTCTCGATCGATCGGAAGAAAATCTCGATCGATCGAGCCAGGCAGTGAGTTTCAAAGGCTGACATGAACAGTGCACCGATCGATCGGACGCAAATCTCGATCGATCGAGACGCAAATCCGGGAAAATCTTATCTTCCATTTTTGAAATGATTTTTGAGGTATAAAAGGATAAATCACTTCCATATCAAGGAGAGACGATACCAGACGTGATTTAGGTCGAGAATAAGCAGCCCTAGCCGCCGCCTAACGCCGCCGAAGGAGATTCAATCTCCGTTCTTCGTCCAAAGTCGAGCCAATCTATTCCGGAGTGCAAGGAAGGAGCAAGAGAAGAAATCACGGTGCAACGCACGGATTCATCCACCGTTTATCGTATTTCTAAACTTTGATTTCTTTGATTTTCAATTCCATTTGATGTTTTTGAGGTCGAGAGACAATTAAACTCTTATGTATTTGATTTGAATTAAATCTAGTTTATTTTATCGGGTTTTAGTTTCATTGTGTTTGATTATTGATTCAATTGTGTTTGAGCGCATTGATTACTATTGTTCATAAATTAATTGTTTGTGTAGATCAAAGTCTAGCTAGCTTTGATTGAATCTGAGAGTTATAACCGAGATCGAGAGATAACGTTGTAACACGCTCCATTAATTTATGATGTATGTACGATTGAGATCGAGAGATGATATCGCATACGTGATAACTTAGAATAGAGAGATTTAGAGTAACAAGGTTTTGACGATTTATGCAATGTTGAATTAGTAAATAGATGCACGAGAGTGATTTATTCTAATTTAATGTTAGTTTCTTTACAGCTCGAGAGAGTGTATCGAATAATAGCGAAAACCTTTCACCTTTAGAATCAATTGGTTGATAATTTGATAATTCAGTTGAATCATTAAAGATAACATAGTTGAACGACGAGCTTGGTAAATTTCTCGAGTGACTTGCCTTCGCATATCCGGAACCATTCATCTTATTGTTTCTTGTTTATTTTTCATTCTTCAGTTTAAATTTAGCATTAGTTAATCGCCTTTGTTAATCGTAGGCTAAATATAATTTTATTAATCTTATTTGGTACTTATACGTTAGTCCCTGTGGATTCGACATCCCGTACTTAAATTTTCACTATACTAAAACTTGACAACCGTGCACTTGCGGTAGAATCGCTTCACACTAATTGAAATATCTTTTGTTTAAAAATAAAGCGGTCATCAAGTATTTTCATGAATCGGGATAATGATAATGCATTGAGATTAGTATGTTTTGATTGATGGATTGTTCATAGATATGAGATATCAAATCAACACATGGGTACATATTAGAGAACAATGTACTGGACAGACCCACCATCATAAGCAATTCTCATAGTAATAATAATGTATGTAATCCTTACGACTTGAGATCACTAGAGATCCCAACATAAGGAGTCATGTATCTTGATATTGTCAAACGTTACCTGTAACAGGGTAAACTATAAAGACAATCATTGGATACACCACGAATTATGTAGAGGGATGTTGAGTGATCAAGAAATGATTTGTCCCTCCTATATAACAGGAGAAGTGTTTGGGCCCTTGATCAAGTAAGACTAAAATGCATGGCCATGCCCGAATGAGTCGATATGTGATATCGAGCTTATTCGTTTATTCTAGTTCTACTTGGGGATCAAGAAATAAAAGATTGAATATACGATTATGACTATTCCATGACTCGTGTTCAATCTAAACACATTGGACAAATGGATTAAGTTACATGGTTAATATTATCACAGTCCGTAGATTATGTCGAGTCAATGACATTCTTGTAATTTGGGTAGCCTTGATGTGTTGCTAGATACCGCTCATTGCTTGTAACATAAAATTAGATTTTATGTCACTACCAACATTGCAAGATCCTATCGGGTCGCACAAAAGATTAAATCAATAAAGGGAGATAAAATTCATTGGATGAATTAATTAATTAAAAAGAGTCTTATTTACAAATATTAGATATATGGATTTAATTAATATATTGTGTATGGGCCAACAAGGCTTTTGGAAAGCCTTTTAATTAAATCTAATATATAATAATCTAATTAAGGTTTTTGAGGTTTAAAGAGTTAATCATATTACAAACCTAATAGCCACCAAAAACCTTGCTCTCGGCCGCCGCCTCTTGATCTCTAACTCATGCCGCCGCCGCCGCCGCCGCCGTGAATAGGGATTTGAACGGCCGTCGTTGATCGGTTTTGAACCGTGAGTTTAGTTTTGCTTTAAGAACGAGTCTAGCAACTTGTTCTTGAACACCCTTTTCGATTTGATCGTGTGGATACCGTAGAGACGAAGGTGCAAATCTTTGTTCGTGACTCGTGGTCTTGCAACGAGGATTCTGCTACAAACAAGCTACAAGGGTATGATTCTTATCAATCTCGGTATGAATAACTTTGTATAGGTCCAGTGGTAGGAATCAAATTTTATTTTCCGCTACGTATTGCTTGATTGATTCCTAACACCTTTAGATTGGGATGGCTATGGCCAAGTGACTAGTGGTAAGAGTAGTTATGAGGAAACTACTTGCATATACCGATGTGACGTATGGTAGGCATAGTCACACCCACACATGAAGGTGTGGAATAAATCTCAATGGATTAGGATTGCATTGTGGGTGAGTAAGGACACTAAGATGTCCGTTGTGTGTTTGTATTAGAGAACTATTGGGTGATGTCCCACTACTCTAATTGATGGCACGGTATGGTATACTGGGGTGGAACGTGTGATACGTTGGTAGGTTTGGTATAAACCTAAGGAGGCAGCGACTGCTAGCTAGGTATTGTTGCAATGTTATAGTGAGCTTGACGTAGCCATTATACTGCTCGTTGGAATCAAGTTTGGTGAATCGTATGATGATACGATGAGGGTTTATGGTGGACTCTTGTAGTCACTATGTTGCATGAAGTTTGAGGCAAGGAATGCCTCACGATGATGTTTACGTTATATGTGTTGAGGGACTTGTACAGGGATATCTCAATTTTGTTGGGAGTACCAACGTGAGTGTCAGCAAGTCATTGTTACCGCAGGTGAGAATCCTTGCATATGGAATGCAGTGGGGGACACAATCGGAGTTGTGGGATATAGTTAGTGGGGTGACACTACTATATTGATTGTATCTCTTGGAGGGATTTTGAGCATACTGTCATGGAGACAGCTGGTATTGGTCAAGGGTTGATTGTGAATCAGCCATGGTAAGTAAGCATTACTGGTGTTGGACTGGGTAATGGCTTCCTATTTTCCGTAAGACGTACGAGGAGAAGTCTCTGGAAAGATGCTCGAGATGTGGAGTACTATGGTATTAGTACAGAGCATCGTTAGAATGAGTATACGTAGTGTATACGGATTTTGGATTGGTAATAGTTGCAAGGATGCACTATTCTGAACCAGTTGTGTATTTATTGGTTCCGAGATATATTTGATATAAATATATCCAGGTTTTCCAAACGGTGGTTCGAGGTTGGGGGGTCATGGGTTCATGACACTTTCCTTGCGAGGAAGGGGGTATTCATATACCTATTGGAAATCTTTGGGAGATTCATTGAGTCGGTTTGTGTGGTGTTGATGTTGGAATCACACCATTGGTCGTTGCTTCGTCAATCATCATTCTCCACTGTGTGAGACTAACTGAGGATTGACAGTTGTATTGGGGCTTATGGGTATGATTGGAGATACCTGAGCCAAGTGCATTGAGTATGCATGTAGTGTTGGTGCTTAGGCATGTGTACCGGTGTGTGTATATGAATGCCAGCATTTCGGTACTTGTCGAGCATCGGATTAGTATGCTTGGATGAATGAACCTCCGGTGAGAGGTTGTGGCACCTTGATATTGGTAATCTCAACGACACGATGTATTCTGAAGAATGATCGTGGGGTTCGGTCGACTTCCTCTGAAGATGGATTGTCATATTTTGGGGTCATGGTAGTTCATTACTGGGCAATTTGATAACATCCCCGTGTGAGGATTGTTGAATCCTAGGGTAAATGAGGGATGGTCGGAATTCAATCTGTAGTGTGTCGTTGTTGACACGTATGGTGAGAATGCGATTGATTCTTCTTGCATGTTCTCTATGGAAACTTGAGACCTTGTGGAGTCTCAATGGCGTGTTTGGGGCAAGATGTGATTTCTTGGAGCGCACAGATATTGAAATCTGTAGAGATGTGTTTTGTGTTAATCGGTGGCCGTGTGTTGCTCGATCCGAGTTGAAAAGTGGTGCAACTACTCCGTTAATGGATATGGATTTGGAGGGTTTCCTTTTTACCGATGTGTGTGGTGTATCGTGGACCAAGTTCTAGAGATATCTTAGAGGCGATATCTATGTCAGAATCAAGGGTGATTCGATCAGTTAGCAGCTGAGGCCGATTGACTACGGGGTTAGCTCACATAGAGGTATTGACGTCTTTTAAGTTGTGATGGTTTGGGAGATTTACTCCATTCCAGGGTTTGGTGCGAGGTCAGTTTCCTCGCGATTGTTGTGTCGTCCATGATATGTTCATGATTCGACGATGTGGATCCATTTGGATTCTGTGGTTTTGGCAGTACGTGGGGTACGCCATTGCAAATTTCGAGGAAGAAATTTTATTAGTAGGGGATAACTGTGATGCCCGAGAATTATTGGTGTAAATCGGTGTAGTATTGATCCATAATGGATTTTAATTGTGGCAATTATGAATTAGTTGCGGTATTGGGACTCGCGATGATTTTAAATCCGGTATTTGGGGTTGTTGGATCCAAGGGTTGAGATTGTATTCTCATCGTGGTGTTAAACCTTGGAATTAGGTTTTTGGTGGGATCTGGGGTCCGGAGTGCTTTGAGTTGGGGCTGGTAATGAAAATAGAGACCGAGAGATAATTATTGAACACATATGATTTTTAAGGAGTCACGATGTATATGTGGAGGACTTGAGATTTTTGAGCCATGGTACTATATATACCAAGTGAACTCGGTGTTCAGTCATTGCACAAACTCTTCCCCCCCCTCTCTCCTCTCTCTCGCGCTCAACCATTTCCCTAACCCTTCCCCTTTTTCTCCTTGGAAGCAAAATCGATGGAGGCTCGTCTTGGGAGCCGGATTTCTCGAAGAAAAGTTGGTAATCTTCTTCCCCTCATCTTTATCTTCGATTTGATAATAGTATCGTGGGTTTTGGTTAAGTTTGGGGTTGGATTTGAGTTTTGTTAAATTTTAAAGATTTTGGAATTGTTATGATTAAGGAGTTTTGTGGTGCCTTGGTTAAGGATTAATGGTATTATGGGTGTTTGGATTGTTTATTTGGAGGTTTAAGCCATAAAAAAGCCATTTTCTAGCTGTTGCAGGGTCCGCCGATCGATCGGCACGAGGGCTAGATCGATCGTGCGTAATTATCAAAATTTGAAGATGATGAATAGTGGGCTCAATCGATCGAGCAAAAAATGCCAATCGATCGAGATGGCTGGTCGATCGATCGAGAGGTTTGCTCGATCGATCGAGCGAGGGTGAATTTTGGGCAACGATTTTTTGGAGCTCTCGATCGATCGAGCACTTCTGGCCGATCGATCGAGAGGCCCTGTTTTATGGTATATATTGTGTTGATGTTATGGAATCGATGCATGCTTCGCCCAGGGTCTTTTTAAATGGTTAATCGTCATGGATTGAGGTTGAGAACGTGCTTGGGCACGTGGTTGCATGCTTGTAATTAATTTTGAATTATTAATTGTGTTGATCACATGATTCATCGGGTCACGGGACTAAGGCAAGGTTGATTCGGACTACGGAATTCTAAGGTACGTATAACGTACGCGTAGCCTTTTATATTATTGCAACTGTGAAATGCATGGTATATTGTATTTGCAATAAATGGATATACATTGGCAATTATATGGTGCCTCTTTTGAGCGAGCAATGTTTGGGATGTTGTCGCTGTTGAGCAAACATCGGTTATGACGCCGCTGCTGTTGAGCGTGCGTGGGGTTAAACTGCCGCTATTGTTAAGCGAGCGATGAAATAGAACTATGGAATCATTGGTTAGATATATGTGATATCAATGGTCATTTGTTTAATGATTTAATCATATTTGATTATGAAACTGGCATGGTTGGAATGGATTTAGTTAATCAATGAGATGATTAACTGGCTTTTGGGAATTTGATGGTTTCGGTTATTTTGAGAACAGGAACAGCACAGGGGATGATGAGGATGATACCATCCAGGGAGTATCTTTTAAAATTCATGGCATTTACATTCTAAAAATTATGTACTGTGTTAGTGTGATTATTGGATCGGTGATATTGGTATGCTCGCCCCGTGTGGGGGCTGTCTCTGTTGGGGCAGGTGTAACAGGTACAACGGTAGCTCCGGAGTTGATACCGAGCTATGGATTGGAGGTGCTTCCAGGACCAAAGTACCATTGCCAGTATTAAGTAGGGTACTTTATACATTAAATACACATTCACTTATTTGATGCTCGCATGTGAGCACTGCTATATGTGTATATGGGTTGTATAAAGGGCATGGGCCTTTCTCTTTTCATTTATGGGTTGCATGTAATTAGTTAAGGAATTGCTAAATGAATTGAGAACATGTTAGTGTATTATAAGATGCATACTTAAGGGTTGAGTGGTATGGGGGACATGAACATTATATGGAATAATGTAAGGAAATTTTATTGCTGGTATATTATGCTATGATAGCATGTGGTTTTCCCCTGATTACATGATTGTATGCACTAAATACATGGGTTAATACACTAATAGAGGGTTAAGGGCACGGGGGTCCTTACACTTGTTAGCACAAAAATACTCACTTCCCAGTGGGATCGATCCCTACTTACGCTGCTACATTAATTTGTTGTTAACTAAGAAGGGTTAATTTGGGCGTACACGATAAAGGCACACCAAGGGTTTTTTTTCAAAGGCATCCTCCACACAGAAAATATGATTTGCTAGAGTTAGTACACTCAGATGTTTGTGGTCCAATGAGGGTAAGACACATGGTGGTGCACTTTCTTTCATTGATGATTATTCAAGAAAACATTGGATTTATACTTTGAAGTCCAAAGACCATGTGTTTGGAGTGTTCAAAGAATTCCAGGCTTCCGCTGAAAGACAAACATGAAAGAAATTGAAATGCATACGTACTGATAATGGTGGTGAATATTGTTGAACATTTATGAGTATTGCAGACATCAAGGCATCAGACATCAGAAGGCATCCCTAGAACTCCTCAGTTAAATGGCTTGGCAGAAAAGAACATTGATGGAGAGAGTTAGATGTTTGCTTTCAGAAGCAAAGTTCTCTGGATCATTCTGGGGTTATACTGCTACTAATGTAATCAACTTGTCTCCTATTGTTGCATTGCATGCATGTTCCTGACAGAGTTTGGTATGTCAAATATGTCTCTTATAATCATTTGTGTGTGTTTGGTTGCAAGTCTTTTGCACATGTGCCTAAATATGAAAAGTCTAAGTTGGATGTCAAGACTAGACAGTGTAACTACATTGGTTATGGTCAAGATGAATTTGGTATAGATTCTATGATCCAATTTAGAAGAAACTTGTTAGAAGCAGTGATACAGTTTTCATAGAAAATCAAACTATTGAAGATATTGATAAAGCAGAGAAGTCAGAATGCCAGACTCAATGTGACTTGATAGATTTCAGCCCAGCTCCTATGACACAGTTACCTAATGCAACTGAAACTGAAAATCAGAATGATGTAGAGAATGACGTTCAGAATGATGTTGCACATGGCCATGAAACTGCAGAAGACGTAGATGCTCCATCACATGAAGTTGTTGGTGAACAGGTATATGATACTATAGAGAGCATTGGTTTGCGGTGAAGTGGATTATGAGATATTTTCGTGGCTCTACCGGTTTTAGACTTTGTTTTGGGTCTAAAAAGCATATGCTTGTTGGTTATACAGATACAGTTCAGACATGGCCGGGTATTTGGACTCAAAAAAATCTACTTCGGGCTCTTAATTACCTTTGCAGAGGGAGCTATAGCATGTCAATCCAAGTTGCAAAAATGTGTTGCTTTATCTACCACAGAAGCTGCTACCGAGGCTTGCAAAGAGTTGCTATGGATGAAGAAGTTTATGCATGAACTTGGATTCACTCAGGAGAGGTATGTATTATTTTGTGATAATCAAAGTGTTATTCATCTTGCTAAGGATGCAGCTTTTCATGGTAGATCGAAACATATCGATGTAAGGTATCATTGGATTAGAGATGTTTTGAACTCTAAGTTGCTTGAACTTGAAAAGATTCATAAAGAGAATAATGCAGCCGATATGATGACAAAGGTGGTTTCTCGTGACAAGCTCAGGTTGTGTGTCGAGATGGCCGGCATCAACTTGCATTGATGAACTTGTTGCAGTGTCTCCCTTCTACTCATGGGCTGGAGGAGGAGATTTGTTGGGTCCAACCCAAAACCAAGTGAAGCCCATTAGGTACAATTATTTTCGGTGTTATTTGGCAGCAAGAACTAGAATTCATCATACGTGAAAAAAAATTAGAGAGGCGGTAGGTTTTCAGCAGAAAAGAGTTTCCGACAGATTTTTTCAAAGCGACGATTGGATGCTCATTGTGGTTTAATTTTGCTGAAATTTGGACAGCACCTTCAGAACTCGTTGTACTTCGTTTTGATTGGTGGAAATCAATTTTGGATCTTCGGAGTCGCGGATCTTGTGGCTGGAATAGTGCTACGTTTTTTGAGTGATTTCCTGTTAAACTCTTTTTATTGGTTTATGATTCTTGTGTTGATTGTTGAGAATCATTTGCTGCTCTAAGTTTGAGAGCTTTTATGTTGATATTGCTGCTGTAAGAACTCGTTTCTAATTATAGTAAATTGATTAGGTCTCGTAGGCCTCGTAGTTTTTACTCTTCACGTTCAAGGGATTTTCCACGTCAAAATCTTTTGTTTTATTGGTTGTGATTATTGATGGTATATTGCTCTATATTTGTTCTTTTATTGGTTGGTTGATAGGTAAAGAAATACCTGTTGTTTTGGGAATTGTTGTTTAGTTTATCCCAACACTATATAGAGCCAATATAATACCAATTCCATCACCGAATGATAGTCAGGTGCAAGTCTAGATACCTTATTAAGACAAAAAAAAAAAAAAAAAAACAGATAGTGCCGATTCTTGAAAATCATGGATTTCAAATCACTTATAATTTTGCCAAAACGAAGATAGGAATGGATAATCTCTCAAATACTTGTGATCGAGTATTGATCTAAGAATGTGCAAAATAATGACTAATTTTATCATTTTATACACGGTAATTCCAACCCTGCCTTTATCCTAAACTTTTGAACCAATATGTCATAATATGGATATAGACCTCTGAAAAATCCTTTGCCCTGGAGCAAGTATAGCCAACGGGTCATAAGCTAATTTCCTCTGCACGAAAGTTTCCCAGCGTGCACCAAAATGCCTTCGCCAATCTACTTGTGTGGTAAAAAAAGGCAAATATTGCTTCACTCCTAAATTTGCCGCTTCACAGAAATCCAAAATTCTTTTGTTTAGGCTTAAAAAGTTCTGTAAACTATCGTTTTCCGCAGAAATTGGGACTGCATGCGGAAGAAACGCCACCAAGTAGAAAATGTCCTCTGACGGAAGTACAGCCGAGGTTCCGTTGTCCCACCTGAAGTAGAAAACAAGTATATAGTTTAGTTACTAACTTTGGATATTGTATTCAATGGATTGGGTTATTTTATGGGACTTTTACTCGGATTTGTTCACCGGGTAGACGAGGACCGGGCCGTTGTTTGTGTCGGTCAACATGTTTCCAAAGACAACATCAGCAAAGCTGTTGATCTTGCTTCTTGGAACAAGAAGATTGAGCCATGGATGTGGAAGATCCCATAATCCTTTCGACCGGAGTTTTAGTTCTGCGGAATGGACCCGATCCAAGAATTTCGTGTACGAGACTTCGGTGACGAAGAGTGTTGAAGGGATGTATTTTAGTTTTGACAACAAGAACCTGATTTCCTGTGATAGAAAGTAAAATAACACTTGATTTTGGTATTGTTTTGATAGTCTAATGGTTCAAAATTGATGGGTTTTTTTATTAGTCTCACCTGGTTTATTTTATCAGACTCGTCAGGGTTAAAATTTTTAGTCAATTCCAGACAAAACAATGTCTTTCCATCTGTTACAAATTTACTGGCAAGCTCTGGCTCTTCTGGACTGAAAGACGATCTCCAGTTATTGATGAGACCCGTCTTGTTTACGATCACAAGGCCTTCTATGTAATCAAATGTGTTTTCAGCAGATATCAAACTCTCCTGGTCTCTGGAAAATGTTAAAAAATCTGAATAAAGTACTCGAATCCACTTCACCTGCGGATAATCCAAGTAAAAGTATAATCAGCTGCTCCTCTGTAACATGTTTTTGACAGATTCAGGGTGTTGTTTCTCTTACCATCTTTGGTGCCGGCTCGAGAGCGATTCGAGCTCGAGTTATTATTCCAAACTGGCCGAGTCCACCCAAGACACCATGAAAGAGGTCTGCATTCTTCTCAGCGGAGCAAACGACTACCTCCCCTTTTCCTGCGTTTGTTCAGCCCAAATCAATTCAAATATTGAATCAAGAATCATATTATGTCATGAATAATCTTTATTTTTTACTCAAATACCTGTCACAACTTCAAGCTGGTAGACGTTACTGATCTGGGGACCGTGTCGAAAAGCTTGCCCACTAATCCCGGCATTCGACAACGTCCCACCGACGGTTAGATGCAAGTAATCCGTCCAAGATTTCGGCGCTAACCCATATTTCAGGCACTCGTGCAAAATATTGATCCACAACTCTCCCGCGGAGACATCCACAAAAGGGAATCTTCCTCTATGAATCTGCATTTCTTGCCCACTTAACGATTCCATATTGATCACAATTCCTTGTGGCGCCTGCGATTGGCCTTGTAGTGAGTGTCCATGGCCTCTAGCTGCAATAGTAAGCCCCGAATTCGGACCCATCTGCAGAACATGCTTTACAGTCGCAGCAATGTCGGATACTTCCTTGGGACGGAGGACTGCCGACGGCAAGAAATGGTAGCGGTTGCCGAAATCACGAGCTGCGAATTCGTTGCCATCGAAACTAAAATTGCCATGAACTTGCAGCGTCTTTAGTGAAGAAGGGATCGTGGGGAAACAGAGGCTTAGTTTGATTACTATGCAGAAGAATACTAACAAAATGGAGAGACTTTGCGCGAGAAGAATGTTGCCTTGTTCCATTAAAGACATGGATATGTGTGTCAAGTTTCTTGGTATTCTAGAATTGGAAAGTGAGAGATTTGTAGAGAATGTGCATTGCTGTGTTTATTGGTCTGAAGATCTTGAGAAGGGGATTTAAAGGGGGATTTTGGTTTCAGTCTTTTTTGTTTGTTTCCGTGAGGTAATCACACTAAAGTTCATTATTTAATAATTCTATTACAAAATATTATAAATGTGTAGTTTCCTTTAGAAAAAAAATAAAATTAATGATTAAATTTAATTTATATAAATGAAGTACTTAGTTATACAAATTAAGTTGTCAATATATACTACGGGACCTAAAAATTTAAAATTTATAAATTCTTGATTATGATGATTTTGATTCTGGAACCAAAACTGTTTCTTAGTTTTGTAACCACGATTTATCCGTTTCAAGGATCAGTGTTGATGATAAATTTAAAAAACTGGTTGTATATATATGAGTCTTTTCAATATTAGTCTCAAACTTGTAGAATAATCAAATATAGTCCCATGAAAATTGTTTTAAATCAAAAATAGTCCGAAACTTTTGTTTTTAATCAACATAAGTCTCAAATTTTTATCTTTAATCAAAAGTGGTCTCAAAATCCCATATTCAATTATTTTTGTTAAAAACCAATTTATGTGAGACTAAATTTGTTAAACATATTTCTGTGTGATTATTTTTTATTAAAAAAAATTTTGTCGAATTATATTTGATTAGTCCTAAAAATTTGATAACTTAAATGATTTTTAAAATTTGCCCCGGTTTCGATTTTGGTCCACACTTCTAAGAGAACCGTGATTGGATAGCCCACATTAGTGTAGAGTCCAGTTTAGCTAGAACCATTTAAAAAAAGTAAAAAAAAAAAACTCACCCATCATGTTTTTTTTTTTTCAAAGCTTAAAACACGAGTCTAATGAGGAAAACGGCTCCTTCCTAACTAAGAAACTAAACCAAAAGTTACGGTTACTATCACATTATTTCCATTGAAGACACAAGACAATAAAGCTAAACTTTGGCAAAATAAAACTAGATGGCCACTATTTTGCATTAATCTAAGGTAACATAGAGGAACTTTCTCCGACAAAACGAAGTGGGATTCACCAAATTTTCAACATTTTTAATCCATCCGAATGACAATTTCCTTGATCCTTCCATCATTACCATGTCAAGACCTCCCATATATCTTGTTCAATCTAGAACCAGCTAAATCGGTTTAAAGTTGAATCGAATCCGATATTCTAATTGAATTGGATTGTTTTCTAGAAACTTAACCAAAATTAAGACCCAATCAAGTCTAATCCGGTCAATAATCCATTTAGTTACCATGAACTTTGGTAGGGTGTATTTCCAGAATGAACAATAGATATTCCTCATGTTAGCAAATGTCCAGCAGGTCAAACGTTGGCTCGACGGGCTTTATGGACCCTAACCCAATTAGCTGACTCATTTCAACTATAAATATATGTTCATTCACTAGGGTTAGATGATCCCACACAATATACTATATCTCATAGAAAAACCGACATCACACTAGCACTAGTGCTAGGCTTGAAGATCTGGTCAGGTTGGTGGGACTCGAGGGTCAGCGCTATCAGTAACTCGGTGAACAGTAATCCTTTTTTCCTGCATTTATTTTTATATTTGCATGTTAATATATGAATCAGACGCGATCGTCCGTCCCCGGGTCAAATCTGTTTACTGTTTGTTTTTCCGCAGCTTTTGGATCTGAAGCCGGGGGATGGAAACCCAACAGTGGTATCAGAGCCAGGTTCCGCTTTGATTCATATATTCAATAATTAATTTTGTTAGATCGTTTCCAAGCTATGATAATCGTGTTTGTGTTTTCATAAATTTTGGAATCCTAAAAAATATAGAAAATGAATTAAAACTTGTTTTTAACGAGAGACCCATAGTTGGAAAGCTGGCTGCTGGTGTGATGGCGGCAAACACAGCAGAGACTCCGCCCGCGCCGCCCAGACGGAGTCAATTGATTTCCGACGGGGCTCACGCATGCCTCTGCAATCGTTGCAGAAATTGAGTCCCATGGAAGACGAACAGCAGCCGGCAAGCACGAATAAGTTTTTTTTTATATAGGCTTCCGGATCTGCTGGACGACGCAAAGAGACTGAGACGCAGCAACCGAACCCGTTGCAAATGTGTTGCAGCGATGGCGAAGGGACGTTGCAATCGATCGTTGCAAATGTGTTGCAATCGATAGTTGCAAATGTGTTGCAGCGATGGTGGAAGGGGCAGTTCGAGTTACGAACTTCCGATTGCTCCACTGCAGCGTCGGCGGCGTGCGGTGCCTTGCCTTGAAGAGGACAAGGCGGTGGCGCGAGCTAGGGTTTCTGAAACCCTAGCCGCCACCTTCATCCTCTACAGGAAGATGAACAGTATTTCTTGGAATGGCAACGGATGGGTATGGGACGGGTTTGGCCAATCTCAGGACCCGCCCCGCTACACATAAAACCTAGACCCGCCACGCTCCGCTTAGACCCGCGAACCCGGTGAGTTTACCCGCCTCGGTTCCAGATTTATTTTATTTTTTAATTTTTTAAAAAAAAATTTTAGTTAAAAATCAATTTTGAAACACAAAAGTTGAGTTTTGTGATTAAATTTCATATTTTCTCTAGTATCATTGTAAAACTATCTTTAAGCTACTAAATATTTATTAATTTGTTCTTATTTCCTTCAAAATGTCCAACTTCTTTAACATGAACACATGAATTTTGATATAAAATTAAATAATGACACTTTATTGTTCAATCAAAGAAGTAAAATGTATAATCAATATCAAATTTTTTTTAAAAAAAAATAAAAATGTATAGCGGGGCTAGTTCGGCCAATCCCAGGACCCGCCCCGCCCCGCTTTCAAACCCAGTTGAAGCGGGTCCAAACCCGCCCCGACGAGGCAGGTTCAATGCGGGTCCGGGTTAGGACCCGTTCCATTGCCATCCCTAAGTATTTCTTTCGTTTTGAACAGGTGCCAAGTGCCAGGCGCACAGCCTCATTTTCGATTATAATTTTAAAAAAAAATTGGCCAAAAAGTTCGAAAATTGGTTTGAAATTTTATAATTTTTTCGATCCAAATTGGTTTGGAGTTCATAAATTATTTTGGATCATTTTAGATATTTTGTCCGAATATTATTTTTGAAACAATAAATCATAAACTTAATTAATTAAAAATATGATTTTAATTTATTAAGTGTAAAATGGAGATTTTATAATTAATAAAAAAATTAATTAATTAGAAATTAAATGAAAATATTTTATTTAGTTTGTTAATTTAATTTTTGATCAATATTATGATTTGTAGGTAAAATAGCGATTTTACCAATTAATTAAAAATTTAATTAATTGGAAATTAAATGAAAATGTTTCATTTAAGTTGTTAATTTTATTTTCGATTAATATGATAGTTAAAAGGTAAAATAGTGATTTTAACAATTAATTGAAAATTAAATAAAATTATTTAATTTAATTTGTTAATTTTATTTTCAATTAATGATGCGATTAGTTGGAAACGATAGAATAATTATTATGCTCTAATTACATGTGATGTGATTAGTACAATTACATATGATATAATTGTTTACATTAATGTTTAATTACATATGATGTGATTGCATGATGGATTATGGGCATTGACCAATATGTTTAGGTGAATGTTTAGGTTTTTAATGTTTCATTATAATTGTGATTTTTGGTTATCGGGCCTGCGAGCCTGCTCTCTCTATTTTTTGTGTATCCCACCCCCGGAATTGTATCCATATTCTCTTGCTCGCACGATTTAAATGTAAAATCATAGAGTTAGTGGGAGATCGAGATTGAAGATGGAGCATCAAGAATCAAGACATGTATAATGGAAGCAAAAATGTAATAGGATTGCATTGCATACCTGCATCACCTTAGACAGACATGTGATCCACGTATGTCTCACGTGGATCAATTATAAAAGTGTTGTAATCGTCCATATTTATTTTTATTATGCATATGATGTATGATAAATGTTTGTTTATATGTTTTATTAGTACAATTGACGTGGCGTGAATAAAACATAGTTGCGTGAATCCGGCAAACAAACAAACAAGCACTAGATAAGATTATAAAATTATTAAATCCCTCTTTTGAATATGATTCAAAAATTTTAATATCAAATTGTGAAGCGGAGCTCAAAGGATTTTGTTGCTTCCTGTCTTCCATCAACAATTAAGCCATGAGACGCTACTCGTGTTAGGTGCCTCGTCTCACCCTCGTGGGGGCATCTGGCATGGAAAAGCTGTGTGTTTAACCGCCACTTAATTATGGATATAGTTATGTTAACCTTTAAGATTGCTAACCCTTGTGGGGTCTTATTCACGGGCGTTACCATCTGTGGGATGGGTTAGTTCGACATGAGAATGCATAATTGGCCAGCATCTGTATGGTTATGCCAATCAGGAGACAAATATATTGGGGGTTGCATATGATGCAACTGTGAGCTACCTTTAGTATCATGAGGTTGGCTGAACTCTCACCCGTGGCTATCATGAGCTAGTTGGACTCTAAGCCCACTTAAGAAAATATGATTTTTCGTTCATTTGTCATGAGGATGGTGAATTCGATAAATTTAGTGGGAGCATTCAATAACTAAAGTTCATAGTTTTTGAATTAATAATAAAACAGTTGCATATATTTTCTGTTATTCTCAGTGTTGTGATTGCCGTGAATCCGATTACATCAATTCTCGAAACAAACAAATTAACCGAACCAAATTATTCTGATTGGCAATTAATTTTAAAATACTGTTTGCTTCTGAAAGTTGCTTTATATTGTGTTTCCTAATACGTCTAATGAAGAAATCACCAAACTTGTGAAGTGGTGGGACGATGATTTTGAGACTAAGTGCTGTCAATGTCAAATGAGTTTCAACATAGATATGATAAATTTGCTCACATTGCTGATTTTTTCCAACACCTGCAAAAGTTGTTAGGTGAACGGACGCGATTATTGACACTCACGACTTCAGTAGAGCTATTTTCATTTCACATGCAAGAATGATGCTTCGGTCTATGTGCATGGTGTAAGAAAACTATCTCTTGTTGAGAAATTGGAAAATCTGAATGTGACAATACCTCATTAACTGGCTATAGATTTGATCTTATAGTCAAAATGTTGGAAACTCATGAGTCCTTGATTCAAAGGAGAAACGTGTTCTTGTTGAATCTTCTACAATTGGTAGGAAGAATTCAGGGATAAAGTAGAGGAAGGGAAATGGTTCTCGATCTCAAAAGACGAAAATGAATATAGTAGCAACTAAGAAGGAGTAGCAGCTATGTTTTCACTGATGGTCACTGACACATAAACTGCAAGGAATACATCGACCAGAAGCGTTCTGGAAATGGTGTACTTTATATTAAAATTATTGTTTCTATTATTTCTACTTCTTTGGTATATGATATCAATTGTGCTCACATCTTTGCAAAGAGTTGCAGATATTGAAAAAAAAAATAGAAAGCTTTAGGAAGGTGAAACCTACCGAGGCTAAGCATTGTAGCAAGAGTTGCTATTTGAGACATTTCTTTGATATAAAGTGTTAAACTGGTTTGGAACTAGTGTGTTTCATATTCAATATAAATATTGTTCCTATTTTGATAGAGAATTATATTCTTTTAAATTAGCGAATGTGCTTTGCAATATTTTTAAGAATGCATGTTTTATTGAATCTGGCAAACTTATGACCGATTAGTATGATTATGTTCAAAGAATATAAAAGTGATGAACTTAAACCCCACATATATTTGGCATATGCTGATGGCTCTTTGAATTTGATTCATATGGCATATGTGAAGCACTAAATGTTAGTGTAAGGGAATGTTAAATTATCTTAAAGAGAATGCGATTCTCTCACAGTAACTCTCTAAAATTACACATTTGTTGAACATAATTCATATCAATACAGCGACCAAAATTTCATATACGATATGGACTGAAAACAATCCAAATATAGATTTGAGATTGTTCTGTTTATGTGAAGCAGCCAGTGGGAGATGAGTTGGATAATTGATCCATCTTATGTTATTTTGTGGAAATTTATATTATTAGTTGGAAACAAAGTGTTTGTTCGCAAGTGCAGTAATTCTAGAGAAAATGTTTCTATAGAAAGGAATGACAATATAATATAACTTCAAAGGGTTCAAGAATCATAAACCACTAGAAAAGTGAAAACGGTGAAATTAATTGAGTCATTCATAACCTTTGAACTACACATACCAAGGAGATCTGAAAGTGTTTCAGGAACTCCTGATAAATTGAATTTACTCCTAGAAAGTAGTCAAAATGATTTTGACCATGAATGTGATCCTAGGACTTTCAAGGAGACGATGCTGGACATCGTTTTGGGATATTGGCGAGATGCTATGAAATTTGAAATAGACTCCATGTACTCTAATAAGGTATGGACCTTAGTAGATCCTCTTTGGGAATTGTTCACATTGGCTGCAAATGGATCTGCAAGCGAAAGCTTGGAGTGGATGGGAAGTAATGACCTTCAAAACTTGACTGGTGGGAAACGGTTATTCTCATAGGCAAAGAGTTGTCTTTGAGAAAAAATTTCATCGGTTATGATGCTAAAGTCTATTCGAATTTTATTAGATATATCTTCATATTATGACTATGAGATATAACAGATGGATGTGAAGATTTTTATACAAGACATCCAAAGGGCTTCACAACCATTGGGAGTGAGCAAAATGTTTGCAAACTCCATAGGTCCATTTATGGGCCTAAGTAGGCATCAAGAAGTTTGAACTTCCGTTTTGATAACATCATCAAAGTGTTTGGTTTTGTTAAAAATCCGGAAGTGACACGTGTGTACAAAATGGTTAGTGTGAGAACGGTTACATTTGTGATGCTTTAAATCAATTATATCATGCTCATTGTGAATGGTATTGGATTAATCAATTAAAGCATGATTATCTACTAATTTCTCCATGAAATATTTGGGAGAAGCGTCCTACGTGCTTGGTGTAAGGATCTACAAGGATAGATCTAAAGGATTTAGCATAGAATAATCGAAAATCAGTTATTTCACAATATGTCATAGTCCTCAAGTACTTATGAACTTAGGATATGTTCATGGTTTTTGGATGTAAGTGGAGAAATAAAAGTTGAAGGCTAAGTTGATGCTGGTTCTTCATTCGGATGTAGATGATACCAAATCGACGTTAAAATTTGTATTTAAGCTTAATGATGATGTTGTCTCTTGGAAACATTCCAAGCAAGACCCCACATCGGATTCCACCACTGAAGGTGAATACATTGCAGCATACGATGCAATAAAGAGGCAGTTTGGATATGAAATTTCATCCCACAGTTGAGTGTAATTTCTAGTACGGTTGACACAGTCCCTATGTACTGTGACAACAATTGAGCTATTGTAAGACCCTCACTACCTTAACCTGCTATTATTGCATTATCACATATGTTAGTGCATGCATTCATGCCATTAGGGAATTCTTATACATGCTTCTACAACATCAACATGCCATCTATAAAATTTTGACATCAATGCTCTTAATGTTCAATTCTCATACAGTTCAACTTTCATAAGTATGCACCTCATAACACACTAAAGTGTTCTCAATTCATCAGGCAGTTCTCTTAATTAATTGCATGCAACACATTAATGAAAAGAGAGAAGCCCATAACCTTTATACAACCCATATTAGGGGTGCTTATCGGACCGGGTCAATCCGGACCCGGTCCGAAACCGGACCGGTTAGTCCGGTCCGAAATCGGAACCAGACTAACCGGTCCCGAACCGGTTTGATACCGGATCGGTTCTAACGTTTCGGATCCGGTGTCTTACTGGTTCCGGACCAAACGGATCCGGTTCCGGATTGAACCGGAACCGGATCCATTTTTAAAAAAAAAAAATTTCGATAAATCCTTTCCTTTTTTCCTTTTTTTTAAAAAAAAAAAAAGAAAAAGAAAAAGAAAAATCCGGTTCCGGGTTGGAACCGGTCCAACCCGGAACCGGTGGAACCGGATCCGATCCGGTTCCTTACCGGAGCGGACCGGTTCGGCCCATAACGAGCCCGGAACCGGCCGGTTCCGGTCCGGACCGGACCGGTTCGAACCGGTAACCACCCCTAACCCATATACACGTCCGGTCCGGACCGGTAACCACCCCTAACCCATATACACATCAGAATGCTCACAGGCGAGCATTGAGTAAGTGCTTGTGTATTGTGGGGTCCTCGTTACTTAATCCATTATGTATCATGTTACCATACATATGTGAGTCTGAATTAAGTAATAACATGCACTGATTAAGAGTATCTTACTAGTTAAGTTGTTACAGGATTTATAAAAACCTCTCAACTACACATCATATGTACAAACAACAACCTACTACAAGATAACTCCTAGACAGTGGTTCAGTACGCAGCGGAAAATGACTCACATCCCGTCCTCCCACGTCTATGAGTCCCTACAGAAACATTCACACAACGTGAGTGTAGAGAATAAATATTTCAGTGCGATATCAAAACACAATAACAATATCAATGATAAAGCACAATAAATCATCTAATGTGAATGTTGTGTATCATGCATCAACAAATGCACCATGTCATGACATGTCTCAACAATTACCCTATTATCACGAGACCAATATGATATGCCTATTCAGCTCAATATGTCAGTGGAACCACCTCACATCTTCATATTAGCAGCACATATCATAGTACCATCCTCAAATGATAATAGCCAGAGCATATACCCAAAAACCGGCGTATATCTCTATATAGCATAACCGAGCATATACCCAAACCAGGCGTATATCTCTATGTAACATAACCGAGCATATACCCAAACCAGGCGTATATCTCTATGTAACATAACCGAGCATATACCCAAACCAGGCGTATATCTCAAACACATGATATCCATGAATGTACATGCATATGATACTACCAATCATATGATACTAACATAACACAATTCATATGATATCAATCTCATAACATCGTCACACAATATCTATACTCCGTATGTCAACACGTACCTGTACTGCGACACAAATGATTTAAATTCGACGTCACTGGCTAATTGCCTCGTTGTCCCGTCCCCTGAGATGATGCTACAACAATGCCAACAATATATCATGTTATCATAGGCATAAAAATCAAATTCTACAAAATATAACATTTTTCAACATTCTGACTCTGGCGATCGATTTCATGATTTGAGGCGATCGATCGCCTAAAGTTTTGGTCCTAGGCGATCGATCTCTTAATTCACGCGATCGGTCGCCTCCCCTTTGGAAAAACATACTGCCTCAAGGCGATCGATTGCCACATGAAGCGATCGATCGCTCAATGCACCGCCACTCTCATGTTTAGCCACAGGCGATCGATTGCCTCATACGTCGCGATCGATCGCCTACTTTGTTTTCAGAAAATTCATGGCGATTTTCAAGCATATCTTTCTAGCTCTTCTCCTATAACTCGAATTTAACCATTTCAACATGTTTTTGCAATCTCTAGGAACATATTAACATGTTTCTATCATCATAGAATCCACTTCATAACATATAAACATGATATGATTCTTCACATGAACATTTGATATTCCACTTCACATACATCAACACCAATTACATAATTCAAGTGTAAAACCATGAATTCCTTACCAAGATATTAAAAATCACTTCACACAACTTCCTAGCTCAATTCACAAGTAAATCCCAAGCTCAACCAAAAAGAACTTGAAAGAGATGGAGAGGAGCTTGTGTAGGATTTTAGTAGGTGAAAGATGAGAAACTATGTGATTCTCCTCCCTAAATCATTTGATATAAGGTCATTAGCTCCCTCAATCACTTGATATCATGTCATTTGGAGTTAATGACATGTTAAGTAACATGTACATGCAAATGAAATCCAAATTCAAATGTAACTCCAATTCAAATCAAATGCCTACTAGTTCATGTTGCTTGCTATGTTACTATTCAAATCATTGTACACCATGTTTCATTCATTGCCATAGATCATTTAATTCATTCTTGGTTCCACCCGAACCCCCATTATCAACCGCCATTTGATATAATTACACCATAATTATATCATATGTGTATAAAACAAATCGAGGCATTACATGTATCTAATGTATAAAGCATACTACTCAATACGAACATTGGTACCTCATCCCTGGAAGCATTCCCAATCACCAGCCCGAACTCAACTCCGGAACTGGTGATGTACTTGTTCACCTGTCCCAACAGAAACAACCCCCACACTGGGTGAACATACCAATATCAACATCTCAATAACAACAATATCACAATTCATAATTTACAAAATATAAAGCTGTAAATTTAAAAGATACTCATTGTATAGTATCGTTATCATATGGGATCCCCCATACTGTTCATGTTGTAAGGACCCTAATCCTTAAGTGCGGAATCAAGGCATAATAGAGCTAAAGTAAATCAATCAGAGCATAAAGAACATGTTGAGTCTATGAGCTTAAGCATTACATGCCAAAAATAAGGACCACTAAAAGGATTAATTACATTCCAATCAATGAATGTTCATCTATAGTTTTATACTACTCCTAGAGTAGATACTATCCAAAATAATCCTGTCCTTTAATCCTCAAAAGAATGCTTCACAAGCTCACCACCTCAACCCGTTCAAGCTTGCTATCATGCCAAAAAGGTACCTACAAGGACAACCCCCAAACATGAGCAATAATAATCATTCATATTCAACACAATATGAAGATAAAGCGTAAATGCATAATCAATATAAAACACTTCCTGTTTTCCCATGCATTTCAAACGCTTCCCGTTTGGTTGTCCCTGTACCATAACTCATGAGTATAATCAACAGATTATTTTTAATGGCCAAAACATGTCATGACATCATATACCATCTCAACTGTACCACATATTGGTCACCATTCCCTAGTCTGTCCATCACAGTGTATTTTAATGCCCCTCGCTTATATTCATATGGGCGGCATAGGATAACCTCGCTACAATGGACATGCGGCGCTCCCACCCCTCGCTTCACAGAGAGCGGCAAATACCCTTTCCTCGCCCCATATGACAACCACGCTCAAATGTGACATGCGGCGCTCCCACCCCTCGCTTCACATTTAGCGGAACCAATACAAAAAGCGGCAAGCATTAAAATCATCAAAGGATGACCACGACTCATGGGATGTGCATCCAATAATCATAATATGCATCTATCATCAATATGCATAAATTACCATGTATATGCATCCACAATGCAATACCTCATATGGCATAAATCAACATGTATATGCATCCACAATGCAATACCACATATATACCCGCATCCACAATGCATAAACAATGAGTATATAAAATACATGTTACCGTTGGGTGCCCGTACGTCCACTACGTACCTTTCCAAAATGTGGAATGTGGTTGGACCTCAATTCCTTGGCTGCGCTGCCACCTGGGTTGGTTCTACATATCCATAAATACCAATATTAGAACCCAATAATAGTCCAATACCAAAAATCCCACAAAAAAATCCAAAAATACAAAATTCTGGCCTTCGCGATCGATCGCCCATCACGGCGATCGATCGCCAAACCCTACTGCCCGAGTACCAAATTTGCACCCCTTCGGCGATCGATCGCCACCCCCTGGCGCGATCGATCGCCAGACCCGCCGATCGATCGCCCAAGAGTGGCGATCGATCGCCCAAGGCTTGAAAAGCCTACTGCCTGGGCGCGATCGATCGCCTGGAATGGGCGATCGATCGCCATCCCCTGTAACCCGAAAATCCTCCATTGTTGCATCTCAAAACCATTCCAACCCATTCCAACTCTTAACCAACAAACCAACAACTCAAATAACAACATAAACTTCCAAAATGTACCTTAAAACAACCAAAAATCCAACCATTAACCAAACCCACAACAACCCAACAAACCCATTTTAAAACCATTCAAAATCAAACCAAACTCAAACAAAAACCTTACAAAACTAAAGCATGAGGTACCCATACCTCTTGGGGATCTCAAATCACCCAATATGCTCCACAAATCAAGATTTTTGAAAGGTTTCTCCTCAACCCTAGGCTTGAGCTCGAAAATGTGAAGAAGAGGGAAGGGTTTGGGTGTTGGAAATGATTTTGGTAAAGTGAAATAAGAGTTGGGAATAAAAGGGTGGGTTTGATTAAATCAAATGCATACCAATTAATTCCATGGTGTATAAAACACCCCAACAAGATATTTTCAAAGCATTTACTCAAAATGCACCAAATATCAATTAAACACATGATTTCCAATTAATTGCTAACCAATGCAAATAATCATGCTTCCAATAATATTTACCCAACATGCACCACATGCACCCTAAAATACAATCCCGGGTCAACCCTACACATGACCATGCATTTCCATAAGGTAAATAAATCCCAACACATAATCAATTACCACATAATTAATCATGTAAACACAATTAAAGCCAATTAGCAATTAACCATTTCGGGGACGTCACAATACTCCCCTACTTATAAGATTTCGTCCTCGAAATCACATGCACTTACCCCAACAGAAACTAAACATAAACTCATACCAGAGAATAGTTCCGGGTAGTGCTGCACCATATGCTGCTCCGTCTCCCACGTAGCCTCCTCGACACCCCTGCGATCCCACTGAACTTTGATCATCGGTATCACTTTGTTCCGAAGTCTACGGTCTGCTCTGTCCAGAATTCTAACAGGCCGTTCCACATAAGATATATCTGACTCTAACTGAACTTCGGAAGGCTGTAACACGTGAGACGGATCCGGCTCATACTTCCGCAACATTGATACATGAAACACATCATGTATCCCAGATAAAGAAGGCGGCAAAGCCAGTCGGTAAGCTAAGGTGCCAATGCGCTGTAAAATCTCGTACGGTCCAACGTACCTCGGAGACAGTTTCCCGCGCATTCCAAACCGCACAACGCCTCTGAAAGGCGAGATCTTCAAAAAGACCTTATCTCCCAACTGAAACTCTAATGGTCTCCGCCGTTTATTTGCATAAGCTGCCTGTCTGTCTTGGGCTGCTTTCATTTTATGCCTTATAGTCTTTATCTTCTCTTCCATTTCCCGGATCAACTCAGGCCCTCCGACTGATCTACTGTCCAAATCATCCCAACACAAGGGCGATCTACATCGTCTGCCATAAAGAGCTTCATACGGAGCCATCTGAATACTTGCCTGGTAGCTATTGTTATAAGAAAACTCTACCAGAGGCACTGAATCCTGCCAAGAAGCATCAAACTCCAAAACACAAGCTCTTAACATGTCCTCGAGCGTCTGAATAGTGCGCTCGGTCTGGCCATCCGTCTGAGGATGATAAGCAGTGCTCAATCTGACCTCAGTTCCCAAAGCTGACTGAAGGCCTTCCCAGAAATGAGATGTGAATCGCGGATCTCGATCTGACACAATGGAAACGGGGATCCCATGCAATCTCACCACATCTCTAATATACAACTGCTCCATCCTCAAAAATGTAAATGTCATGCTATAGGGGATAAAGTGGGCTACCTTAGTCAATCTGTCCACAATCACCCAAATAGCATCGAAGCCTGAAGCACTCCTCGGCAAATGAGTCACGAAGTCCATGGAAATGTGCTCCCACTTCCACTTCGGTATCTCCAAGCTTCTCAACTCGCCGCCAGGTCTCTGTCTCTCTGCCTTAACCTGTTGGCAGATCAAACACCTCTTCACAAAAGTGACGACATCAGACTTCATTCGCTTCCACCAAAACTGACCACGCAGATCTCTGTACATCTTCTTCCCGCCTGGGTGGATGCTAAGTCTGCTACTGTGAGCTCGCTCCAAGATCCCCTTACGCAACTCCGACGTATTCGGAACTACCCAGCGGTTACCCAATCTCAAAGATCCGTCGTCTGCCACTCTGAACTTCGTCGGCTGACCAAGATGCACTATAGACAACCATCTCTGAACCTCAGCATCTGATCTCTGAGCTCTCCTGATGTTCTCATAAATATCTGGCTCAGCTAATAAGGTAGAGACATACACTGGCGATGCATCAATGTCGAAGTCATAGCCCAGATGGCAATAGGAGGTCATCATAGCCGACAAATGAATGACGTCCTCAGCAGAACTCCTCACTTTCCGGCTCAAGGCGTCCGCTGTCAAATTGGCTTTCCCGGGATGGTACTCTATCTCGCAATCATAGTCCTTGAGTAGGTCCATCCATCTCCTCTGCCTCATGTTCAGCTCCGCCTGAGTGAATAGAAACTTGAGGCTCTTGTGATCCGTGTATATGGTGAATGAAGTGCCATATAAGTAGTGCCTCCAGATCTTCAGGGCGAAGATGATAGCCGCCAATTCCAAGTCATGAACTGGATATCGGGTCTCATGCGGCTTCAACTGCCTCGATGCATAAGCTACCACATGCTTATCTTGCATCAGAACACATCCAAGGCCCTGCAGTGATGCATCAGTATACAGAACAAATCTGGAGTTCTCCGTCGGGATCACTAACACTGGCGCCGTCGTCAACCGGTGCTTTAACTCCTGGAAGCTCTCCTCACAAGCTTCTGACCAAAAGAAAGGCATACCCTTCTGAGTCAACTGAGTCAGCGGCTTGGCAATCTTCGAAAAGCCCTCAACAAAGCGCCGATAATACCCGGCCAAACCAAGGAAACTCCGGATCTCAGGTACAGAAGTGGGGGCAGCACACTCCATCACAGCCTCAATCTTCTTCGGGTCCACTGATATCCCGCTGCTCGAAATGACATGCCCCAGAAACACTACACTGCTCAGCCAAAACTCGCATTTACTGAGCTTAGCATACAACTGATGCTCTCTAAGAATCTGAAGCACTGTCCTCAAGTGTTTCACATGCTCTTCCTCACTCCGGGAGTAGATGAGAATGTCGTCAATAAAAACAATGACGAACTGATCAAGATACTGCTGAAACACTCTGTTCATCAGACTCATAAAGACGGCCGGGGCGTTCGTCACACCGAACGGCATTACTAAGAACTCATAATGCCCGTATCGACTCCGGAATGCTGTCTTCTGCACATCTTCCTCTCTGACCCGAATCTGATGATACCCGGATCTCAAATCAATCTTGCTATACACCCTGGTACCTTGCAACTGATCAAACAAGTCGTCTATCCTTGGGAGAGGATACTTGTTCTTCACTGTAGCCTTGTTCAGCTGCCGGTAATCGATGCACAACCGCATCGAACCGTCCTTCTTCTTCACAAAGAGAACTGGTGCGGCCCATGGCGACACGCTCGGGCGTATATAACCCTTGTCAAGGAGATCCTGCAACTGCTCTTTCAACTCCCTCAACTCCGCCGGTGTCATCCTATAAGGTGCACGAGAGATAGCGGATGTCCCTGGCAACAACTCGATCCCAAATTCAACTTCCCTGGCCGGTGGAAATCCTGGGATCTCTTCTGGAAATACATCAGCAAATTCTGCTACCACTGGTACATCCTCAATTCTCAGTTCTTTACTCTTTCCAGACGTGTCCACGGCATAAATAAGATAGCCCGTGTGCCCACGTTCCAACAGCTGAGTCATCTTGATCGCTGAAATCAACGGAATCTTCGCACGAGACCCGTTGCCATAGAAAGTCCACTGACTGCCCAACTCAGGTCTGAACTTCACTGTCCTCTGTCGGCAATCTACCACTGCCTGATATCTGTTCAGAACATCAATACCCAAGATGCAGTCAAAGTCTGACATACCCAGCACAATCAAGTCTGATCTCAACTCGTTGCCCTCAAAATAAATGAGGCTATCTGCCAAAAACTGATCAGCAACGACGTTTCTTCCAGTGGGTGTCGAGACCAATAGAGGCGTGGGCAAAGAAGACGTGCGCATATGGTGTCTTTCCACAAATCCCACAGACACAAAGGAATGGGAGGCACCTGTATCTATCAAAACAAAAGCAGGGTACGTAAATAAATGACACGTACCGGCAATCACCTCCTCTGGAGCTGCCTGAGCCTGCTCCCTGGTCAGTGCATATACTTGCCCCTGGGGTGGTCCCACTGTCTGACCTCCCGATGGACGAGGCCCAAACTGCTGCCTCTGCTGCACTGTCCTGTCCTCAAACCTTGGCCTGCTGCCCTGATACTCTGACTGGCCTCCCCTGGTGGGACAATACCGAGCAATGTGGCCCATCTTGCCACAGACATAACATGCAGGACACTTGTTTGAAGAATGTGGCCCTCCACAATTGTTGCACCTCGGCTCTCCCGGCCTATCCCCCTGTGAAGATCCTCGACTGGCGGACCAATTCCCCTTCTTGCCATCCTGTTTCTGGCCAAAATATTTCTTTCCACCATACCGCGAAGATGAAGAGGCACCACGGGGTTTAAATGGCTCACCCCGAGGCCTCAAACTGTCACTAGTCTGCCTCTGTTGCGGTACCGGTGGTGGCATGGCATAAGCTCCCACTCCTAGCTCAGCAAGCTCCGCTCTCGTGAGAGCATCATCAAAAGAAGTTGGGTTATTGATGATAACCCGGTCATAGAGCTCCGGTCGCAGTCCTTTCATGAAATTCCTCATCTTGGCACGTCCATCAGAGGCAATATGGGGGACATACCTAAGTAGCGATGAGTACTGTGTGGCATAGTCTGCCACTGTCATGTTCCCCTGCCTCAGACTTGCAAATTCATCCTCTTTTGTCTGTCTTGCTGCCGCGGAGAAGTATCGGTTCAAGAACCTGGTCCTGAAGAGCGTCCAGTCAATCACAGCACCCAGTGCTCTCATTTCCATTACTGTGCTCCTCCACCACATCAGAGGTTTCTTGGCTAATTGAAACTCCGCTAGCCTCAGCCAAGCCGTCACAGCACAAGGAGCCGATACAAAGATCTGCTCAAGTCTTTCTAACCACTCTTCAGCCTCTTCTCCGGACTCTGTCCCCTCAAACCGGGGCGGATGATAAGACAGAAACTGCGTCAAGCTAATCTCACCCGGTAGCAATAACTGAACTATTGGTTCCATCCCGACAGCCGGTGGAGGTAGAGGATTAGCCTGTCCAATACTCGCATTCACACTCCCAACATCTCCGACTTCCTCATTAGCAGCCATGCTGTAACACAAATGTTAACAACAATCCAAAGCAATATATATATCATGTCGTTAGATAACAGGAGTGATATAAGCATGTTAGTATAACCAAATATACACCAATATGCACCACATGCATAAACATGCTTCAAATGTAAGCACCTAGCCAAACATGCTAAGGCTACCCTTCACTCGTTCCCGGGTTCTCTAACCACTGCTCTGATACCACTAATGTAAGGACCCTAATCCTTAAGTGCGGAATCAAGGCATAATAGAGCTAAAGTAAATCAATCAGAGCATAAAGAACATGTTGAGTCTATGAGCTTAAGCATTACATGCCAAAAATAAGGACCACTAAAAGGATTAATTACATTCCAATCAATGAATGTTCATCTATAGTTTTATACTACTCCTAGAGTAGATACTATCCAAAATAATCCTGTCCTTTAATCCTCAAAAGAATGCTTCACAAGCTCACCACCTCAACCCGTTCAAGCTTGCTATCATGCCAAAAAGGTACCTACAAGGACAACCCCCAAACATGAGCAATAATAATCATTCATATTCAACACAATATGAAGATAAAGCGTAAATGCATAATCAATATAAAACACTTCCTGTTTTCCCATGCATTTCAAACGCTTCCCGTTTGGTTGTCCCTGTACCATAACTCATGAGTATAATCAACAGATTATTTTTAATGGCCAAAACATGTCATGACATCATATACCATCTCAACTGTACCACATATTGGTCACCATTCCCTAGTCTGTCCATCACAGTGTATTTTAATGCCCCTCGCTTATATTCATATGGGCGGCATAGGATAACCTCGCTACAATGGACATGCGGCGCTCCCACCCCTCGCTTCACAGAGAGCGGCAAATACCCTTTCCTCGCCCCATATGACAACCACGCTCAAATGTGACATGCGGCGCTCCCACCCCTCGCTTCACATTTAGCGGAACCAATACAAAAAGCGGCAAGCATTAAAATCATCAAAGGATGACCACGACTCATGGGATGTGCATCCAATAATCATAATATGCATCTATCATCAATATGCATAAATTACCATGTATATGCATCCACAATGCAATACCTCATATGGCATAAATCAACATGTATATGCATCCACAATGCAATACCACATATATACCCGCATCCACAATGCATAAACAATGAGTATATAAAATACATGTTACCGTTGGGTGCCCGTACGTCCACTACGTACCTTTCCAAAATGTGGAATGTGGTTGGACCTCAATTCCTTGGCTGCGTTGCCACCTGGGTTGGTTCTACATATTCATAAATACCAATATTAGAACCCAATAATAGTCCAATACCAAAAATCCCACAAAAAAATCCAAAAATACAAAATTCTGGCCTTCGCGATCGATCGCCCATCACGGCGATCGATCGCCAAACCCTACTGCCCGAGTACCAAATTTGCACCCCTTCGGCGATCGATCGCCACCCCTGGCGCGATCGATCGCCAGACCCGCCGATCGATCGCCCAAGAGTGGCGATCGATCGCCAAAGGCTTGAAAAGCCTACTGCCTGGGCGCGATCGATCGCCTGGAATGGGCGATCGATCGCCATCCCCTGTAACCCGAAAATCCTCCATTGTTGCATCTCAAAACCATTCCAACCCATTCCAACTCTTAACCAACAAACCAACAACTCAAATAACAACATAAACTTCCAAAATGTACCTTAAAACAACCAAAAATCCAACCATTAACCAAACCCACAACAACCCAACAAACCCATTTTAAAACCATTCAAAATCAAACCAAACTCAAACAAAACCTTACAAAACTAAAGCATGAGGTACCCATACCTCTTGGGGATCTCAAATCACCCAATATGCTCCACAAATCAAGATTTTTGAAAGGTTTCTCCTCAACCCTAGGCTTGAGCTCGAAAATGTGAAGAAGAGGGAAGGGTTTGGGTGTTGTAAATGATTTTGGTAAAGTGAAATAAGAGTTGGGAATAAAAGGGTGGGTTTGATTAAATCAAATGCATACCAATTAATTCCATGGTGTATAAAACACCCCAACAAGATATTTTCAAAGCATTTACTCAAAATGCACCAAATATCAATTAAACACATGATTTCCAATTAATTGCTAACCAATGCAAATAATCATGCTTCCAATAATATTTACCCAACATGCACCACATGCACCCTAAAATGCAATCCCGGGTCAACCCTACCACATGACCATGCATTTCCATAAGGTAAATAAATCCCAACACATAATCAATTACCACATAATTAATCATGTAAACACAATTAAAGCCAATTAGCAATTAACCATTTCGGGGACGTCACACATGTTCTCACACTAACCAAAACCATCAAACTCCAAAACTCAGTTGATGTCATATGACATATTGACTTCCTCGGGGAAAATCTCTTCAAGAGCCGAACAAGTCATATACCGAACAGAATGCACCGAGCAGATAGCACCGAGCAGGGTTTTGCCAACAGCTGCTAAACCCTCCTCGGTTTTCTGGTCAAAGATTAGCGGAAGACCCGGGAGTAACTAACAAATTAACCGGCATGAATAAACGTGCAGTAATGGGGCGCGGATTTCTCGGACACGTTGGGCTCTAGTTAAGCCACGATCAGAGGACATCGTGTTCCGGATCCACCGCGAGCCAATCACTAGGAACAGTTCTATAAATACCCGCGGATGTCGTCATAGTAGAGGTTGGATTTTTCTGGGCAAAAAGACTCCGAAGAGAGAAAATTTATGTCTGTTCGGTCTTTTCTGTTATTTCTCTAAAATATTCGTGCAAGTCATAGAGCGATTGTTATTTGTGTCCAGAGAGTCTTGTAAATCATCAACGTTTATAGTGAAGTTTTATACTGGACTAGGTCCCGTGGTTTTTCTCTCAATTTGAGGGTTTTCCACGTAAAAAATCTTGGTGTGTTTATCGTTATTTTTCATTAACACTTTATTCTACCTTATACTCAAAAATCACGAATCACATCATTGGCGCCGTCTGTGGGAACAAAGAGTAAAGACGTTGAAGCAAGTTTATTTTCATTAAGAATCCAAGGCGAAATGGTTAGAAGCAAAGGGCGAGGGCCAATGTCGGGAAGGGATAAACCAACGACCCCCTCCCCCCCCACGTTCATGCCCAGAACCAGAAGGAGCAGAGGAGGCTGAATCATCGCAGAATGTTTCACGAGTATTACCCACCAGAGGAATACTCATGGAACATTTGACTGAGATGATTGCTAAAACTGTCGGAGAAGTTATGAAACAATTTATGACCCCCCCCCCCTCCCGTGTCAGGAAGAAAATAAGGAAGAAGAGGAAGACTCAACCTCTAGAAAGAAGTCGGAGGAGGAGGCTGAAGAATTGAAAGATTTTCCTAATCATTCAAATGATGAAGTAGATAGGGCTTTGCACCAACAAATGGAGGACTTAAAGGAGGAGTTACAAAAAATGCGCAATAAAATGGAAGGTCGTATTAACTCGGCAAGGATGAGCACCTCATTCACTCCTCAAGTCATTGATGATCCTCTGCCTCTTAATTTTAGAACTTTAAGTGTGGGGAATTATGATGGCAGCACGGATCCAGAAGAATATTTGTCTCGATTTGAGAATGCTTCACTCCTTCATCAGCTGTCAGATGGGGTGAAATGTAGAGTGTTCTTGACTACCCTAGCTGGCGCTGCTCAATCGTGGTTCAACCAATTACCATCAGGAATAGTGGATTCCTTTCCTAAATTCAGCTCGTTGTTCCTTCATCAATTTGCGAGCAGTAGAAGTTGCAAAAGAACAGCCTTGAGTTTGTTCGGTCTCAGGCAGATGGATAAAGAGTCCCTGCGGGATTTTCTGAAAAGATTCAATCAAGCATGCCTTTACCCGTCACATTAGGAGAGGAGTCCAAGACAAAGACGAAGATGATCACCTTCCTCATAGTGGATGCATCTTCCTCCTATAATATAATATTGGGTCGGCCGGCATTAACGGCCTTCGAAGCGGTTGCTTCTACTTACCACTTGAAGATAAAATTCCCAGTAGGAGAGGAAGTGGGACAAGTAAGAGGAAGTCAGAGTTCATCAAGAAAATGCTATGTGCAAGAGTTAAAGCAAGACAAGGGAAATAATAGAGAAGAAGGGGAGCGAGGAAATAATAAGAGGAAACATGGACAGCCTGAGGCGGAGGAGCGGATAGTCCCCGAGGAGGAATTTATGAGTATCGAGTTAGGTCACCCGGCGAAAACTACTAGCATCGGATCCAAGTTAGATCCAGAATTGAGGAAAAGGGTGATTGAGTGCTTAATAGATAACGTGGATGTGTTCGCTTGGAATACCTCTGATTTAATTGGGGTAAAACCTGAGATTGCTGCATCATCTAAATGTGGACCCGAGTGCTTGGGCAATTAAGCAGAAGAGAAGGCATTTCGGACCCGAGAAGGATGCCGTCATAGCTAAACAAGTAGAGGAGTTGCTGAAGGCAGGCCATATACGGGAGATTAGTTTCCCTACATGGCTCTCAAATGTGGTTCTAGTACCTAAAGCAGGAGACAAGTGGAGGATGTGTGTAGATTTTTGGGACGTGAACAAAGCGTGTCCCAAAGATTGTTAGCCATTGCCGAGGATTGATCAATTAGTGGACTCTACTGCGGGACATGAGCTGTTATGTCTTATGGATGCTTATCAGGGATATCATCAAATCGCCTTAGCCCACGAGGATCAGTCCAAGGTTAGCTTTGTCACAACGGGAGGAACTTTTTGCTATGTCGTAATGCCATTCGGATTGAAAAATGCTGGGGCCACTTATCAGAGACTGATGGATAAGATGTTCAGAGATCAAATAGGACGGAACGTGGAGGTTTATGTTGATGACGTCCTGATCAAAAGAAAGAAGGCCCAAAATCTGATCAAAGATATGTAGGAAGTCTTTGCCACTTTAAGAAGATTTGGCATGAAATTAAATCCAGCCAAATGTACCTTCGGAATTCATAGTGGAAAATTCTTGGGGTACATGGTGACAGAGAGAGGTGTGGAAGCTAACCCTGAGAAAATCCGAGCAATCCGAGAAATGAACCCTCCTCGGACCTTGAACGAAGTACAAAGGTTAGCAGGAAGAATAGCAGCGCTTAGTCGATTCATATCTAGATCGGCTGACAGGAGTTTGCCTTTCTTTAAAGCATTAAGGCGAGGAATGCAGTTTGAGTGGGATGATTAGTGTCAGAAAGCTTTCGAAGACTTGAAAGAATATTTAGCTCAGTTACCCTTAATGAATAAACCCGAGCACAATGAGACCCTCCTCGTCTACTTGTCGGTAACCGAGGAAGTTGTCAGCTCGGTGTTAATTCAAGAGAAATTAGGGCAGCAGCAACCTGTATATTATGTCAGTCGAGCTTTGCAAGGAGCCGAACAGAGATACCCTGAAATTTAAAAATTAGCTTTGGCTCTCGTGATCACGGCAAGAAGGCTTCGGCCGTATTTTCTATCTCACTCTATCATGGTGGTAACGAGCACTCACTTAGGAAGGCTCTTGTCAAAAGCTGAAATTTCAGGAAGGATGGTGAAATGAGCCACAGAATTGAGTGAGTTCGATATTTCTTATCAGCCTCGGACTACCGTCAAAGCTCAAGCCTTATCGGATTTCTTGGTTGAAGTGACTCATACTCGCGAAGAAAAAGATTGGAGTCTATTTGTAGATGGATCATCTACTCAAATAGGAAGCGGTGCAGGAATTATACTTATCAGTGCAGAAGGAGAGGAAATTGCCATAGCTATTCAGTTCGGTTTTCATTCTTCAAACAATGAAGCCGAATTTGAAGCTCTCCTATCAGGTTTACGAGTAGCATTAGACGCCGGAGCTCGGAAAGTAAAAGTGTTCATGGATTCAATGCTGGTTGTTCAGCAGGTAAATGGGGTGTACAAGGTGAAAGAAGAAAAGTTGAAAAAATATGTGGAGAAGGCTCAAGTATTAATTAATCAGTTCCAGGAAGTGGAATTGAAGCAAATACCACGAGAAGATAATAACCGAGCATATACACTCGCAAAATTGGCCAGTTCCATTCATGAGTGGAAGAACAGGAAAGTGCTGGCACATAGCTATCAACAGTATAATGAATTTGGAGCCTTGTATCATATCCGATTGGCGAGAGCATATCGTTAAATTCTTGAAAAATAGGGTGTTGCCATTAGATCCGAAGGAAGCTGCTCGGGTGAAGAGAATGGAGAGGCGTTTTGTGTTAACAGAAGGTAAATTGTTCAAAAGGGGATTTTCAGCTCCCTTCTTGCAATGCACATCAGTACAAGAAGGAGAACATTTGCTAAAGGAGATTCACGAAGGCTGTTGTGGGAATCATTCGGGAAGTAATATGTTATATCAGAAAACCCTTCGAGCAGGATACTATTGGCCCAGTATGAGAGAAAATGCCGAAGAAATTGTTAAAAAATGTAACAATTGCCAGAAACATGCAAATTTATCTCATATACCCGCAGAGGTCTTAAATAGCAGTGTTACTTCCTGTCCCTTCGATCAATGGGGGATGGACATCGTCGGACCTTTTCCTCTTGCCACGGGGCAAAGAAAATTCATCCTAGTAGCAGTTGAGTACTTTACTAAATGGGTGTAAGCTGAGCCTTTAGCAAAAATAACTGAGGAGGAAATTATCAGATTCTTATGGAGAAGCATAGTATGTCGGTTCAGAATACTGAGGAGAATTATTTCTGATAATGGAAGACAGTTTCAGGGAAAGAAACTACAGGAGTGGTGCGAGGATATAAAAATCAAGCAAGTATTCACGTCAGTGGCCTATCCACAGTCAAATGGGCAAGTCGAAGTTATTAATCGTATTCTATTACATGGGATTAAGACAAAGCTGGAAGGGGCCCGAGGAGAATGGGTAAATGAACTACCTGGAGTCTTGTGGGCTTACCGAACAACCCCTCGGGTATCTACAGGAGAAACTCCGTATAGTCTGGTATACGGTTCGGAGGCCCTCATTCCAGCGGAAATTGGGGTTGAATCTCTCTGCGTACAATGTTATGAGCAGAATGAGGGTAAAAGAATGCAAGAGTTAGATGAGATTGATCAGCTAAGAGAACAAGCTGTAGCAAGAACAGAGCTATATAAAGTAAGGATTACCAATGCCTATAACCGAAGGGTTCGACCAAGAACATTTCAAGTCGGGGATTTAGTGTTAGGAAGAACAAATCCTGCTGGTGAGGTAAAAAAAGTTGGCACCCAAATGGGAAGGCCCTTACAAAATCAAGGAAGTGATCGGAAGAGGAGCCTACAGGCTGGAGGATCATGAAGGTCGGAAGTTGGTAAGACCTTGGAACATTCATAACTTGAAGAAATATTTTGTGTAATCTTTCTTTTTTATTTATTTATGAATTCAGCAGTAATAAAATGTAAGTATTTGATTCATCGTGTTTGTTCGGAATTCTAATGATTTACTCGTGGGATCGGGATGTTTGGTCCACGTTTAAACATTAAATTATCATCGGTTTACTCGTGGGATCGGGATGTTTGGTCCACGTTTAACATTAAATTATCATCGGTTTACTCGTGGGATCGGGATGTTTGGTCCACGTTTAAACATTAAATTATCATCGGTTTATTCGTGGGATCGGGATGTTTGGTCCACGTTTAAACATTAAATTATCATCGGTTTATTCGTGGGATCGGGATGTTTGGTCAACGTTTAAACATTAAATTATCATCGGTTTGTGCTCGGGGTAGCGAGCTTTGTTCAGAATTTTAGTTGTTTACTCGTGGGATCGGGATGTTTTGTCCACGTTTTAAACCTAAAATTGTCCAAGTGTTTGTGCTCGGGGTAGCGAGCTTTGTTCGGAATTTTAGTTGTTTACTCATGGGATCGAGATGTTTGGTCCACGTTTTAAACCTAAAATTGCCCAAGTGTTTGTGCTTGGGGTAGCGAGCTTTGTTCGGAATTTTAGTTGTTTACTCGTGGGATCGGGATGTTTGGTCCACGTTTTAAACCTAAAATTGCCCAAGTGTTTGTGCTCGGGGTAGCGAGCTTTGTTCGGAATTTTAGTTGTTTACTCGTGGGATCGGGATGTTTTGATCCACGTTTTAAACCTAAAATTGCCCAAGTGTTTGTGCTCGGGGTAGCGAGCTTTGTTCGGAATTTTAGTTGTTTACTCGTGGGATCGGGATGTTTGGTCCACGTTTTAAACCTAAAATTGCCTAAGTGTTTGTGCTCGGGGTAGCGAGCTTTGTTCGGAATTTTAGTTGTTTACTCGTGGGATCGGGATGTTTGGTCCACGTTTTAAACCTAAAATTGCCCAAGTGTTTGTGCTCGGGGTAGCGAGTTTGTTCCGAAATACAAGTAAATGATTTCATTAATGAACGAAAAAGAAATACAAGAAAAGGTAAAAGTTATACCCTACGGCTGGAATAGCTCCTCGGGGAGGCTCTCCAGAGCAGCATTGACATCAAGGAAATCTTTTGAAGCTCCTTCGGGTGGGTAGCCTTGAGATCAAATTGGCTAACGCATGCTTCAAAGCCATGATCAAAGAACTTGTAAGCACGGTCAGCCACCATGTTGCTATACTCTGGAGACTTCAAAAACTCAGCTTTCTTCGAGAGCCAGAGTTCTTCCACACGAGCAACAATGGAAGATTTCTCTTGAGCAAGCTTTTCGGAGACAGCTTGATGTTGCTCAGGCAGGGATTTATACTGCTCTGACAAAGTAGAGTTAGCACCTTCCAGATCAGCGAATTTTGTCCGCTCCTCTACCAGGGCCTGCTCCGCCTTGTCCCGAGCTGACACCAAGGCCAAGTGCCGCTCCTCTAGAAGGCTCACTGTTTTCTTCAGCTCCTCACCCATACTCTCTAACTGCCTGATGCGCTTCTGGTTCTGCCCATCAGCCAATCGAACTGAATGAAAACGAGTGAGAAACTCACCCGCCATCATGTGGGCCTGCATCGGAGCATATACAAAATTAAAGTAACGAAAGGTGTTGTAAAAAGACAAGCGAAGCAGATTAGTTGGTAAAAGTAGTTACCTGAGTAAAGGAGGAGGAGAAGTCGTTCACCAAGTTGCTGAAAGCTAATTCCCCGAGGTACTTACGGTCGGCTAAGTTGGGGGTGTAGCACAAAATGGAGTGGGAGGCTTTGGGGTCGGGTTTTTTCAGTAGTGGAACGGTGGGAGAATACGTCCACGAAGGGATATGGTATCTCGAGGTAGGCCGAGAAACACCGAGAGCGGGTTGAGAGGAGGCTCGAGGTTCGGAAGGGATAAGGGAAGAAGAAGTTTTCTTATTGGGAGGTGCTTAGGGCGAAGAACTTGGACATTCGGGAGTAGCCCTCTTCCGACGATGAAGGGCTTGAGTCCCCTCAGGAGAAGCCCTCTCCTCAGGAGGAGTCAAAATCTCGACAGACGGGGGAGGGGCAGAAGTAGTAGCAGCCTTAGAAGTTTGACCTTTCTGGCTCTTCTCCTTCAGCTTCTCGGCCATCCTAGCCTTCATCATTTTTGTTTCTGAAAAGAGCAGAGAAATATTAGTCCGAACATGATAAGTCGAAAATAAAACGCAGAAGACTGCTTGAAAAGCACTCACCGAGGGGCATTTTCAAGGATACACCCTTCGGGCTCAACTGGAACAAGTATAGCAGTCTGTCGTCAATCAGCTCCATCAAATTAAAACACTGATCGCCAAGTGCACGACGAACCGACAAATACGGTTCCTCCTCAAGGTGACCCTTGATTGATTTCCCCCTCGGGAGACTTTCCCTCCACTCCATAGGGCAATCCCAAGGTTGGAGCGGACGAACAAAAAAGTAAGAGTTTTTCGAGTTTTTTATGGACGATGGGTATTTTTTAAGGAAGCCAACCCCTGTCCGGGAGGAAAAGTAAAAGAGCCCGATGTAAGGACCCCCCGTGCCCTTAACCCGTTATTAGTGTATTAAGCCATATCATTAGTGCATATAATCATACTATCAAGGGAAAAATGTATGCAAGTGCAACACCATATGCTATCCAGAAAATTTCTTGCATTTAAACCACATAATATTCAAATTCCCCAACCATGATTATCCATATAACATGCACCCTCATAATACACTAACATACTCTTAGTTCATTTAGCAATTCTATATCTAATTGCGTGCAAACCATAAATGAACAGAGAAGAGCCGTAGCCCGTTTATACATTCCATATACACGTAATATGTACTCACATAAGAGCACCCAATGAATGAGCGTGTATCTAATGTATAAAACACTCTGCTGGATACCGTTACTGGTGCTTCGATCCTGGAAGCACCTCTCAAGCGCACCTCGATCTCGACTCTGGATCTGAGCGCCTGTCCATCCAGCTCTGGTACCTCAATCCTGGAAGTACTTCAATCAACAGCCCGAGCTCAACTCCAAAGCTGCTGCTACACATGTACCACCTGCCCCAACAGAGACAGCCCCCCACACGGGGTGAGCATACCAATATCCCAATCCAATAACCACAACAATACAATTCATAATTTACAACAATGTAAATGCTATGAAATACAAAATATACTCTCTGGATGGCATCATCCTCATCCGGGGTTTCCTGTACTGTCCCTGTTCTCAAAACACTGAAACCATCAAATTCCCAAATGCCAGTTGATCATTACATTGATTAACAATTCTATGAGCCATATACCAATGTCATAATCAATAACATCAAATCATTAAACAATGATTATAGACAATCCATGTTTCTCACTTATGGTTTCATAGCTCTATTTCACTGCTCGCTCTACAATAGTGGCATTCCATTTCCACGCATGCTCGATGGCAGCGGCGTCATAATCGATGTTCGCTCACAGGCGACAACATCCCAATCATTTCTCGCTCAAAAGCGGCACCATGCAATTCTCAATCCATATATAGACATTTGAAGCAAGTACAATAAACCATGCATTTCAATCTCCGTTTATTGCTAATACCACGTGTCATGCATTTCCACACACATTCATTGCAATACAGTGTACCAAGCACTCAACAATTGCAATTATATTAAAGGGCTATGCTCGTACGTCATACGTACCTTATAATTCCGTAGCTCGAGTCCAAACTTTGCTTGAGTTCCTTACCTCGAGAGATGTGTGCTAAAACACATAAACAACTCACAATCAAGTATAAGCATGCAACCACGTGTCCAAGCACGTTCAAGATTCCCAATCATATCGTCAATCCATGACGATTACCAAAGTAAAAGCCCCCCGGCTAAGCATGCATAATACCCAAAATATACCATTAACAAGTTTAAAAGATAACCAAGAATTCAACCGGGAATTCCGTTTTATTAAACTTTGGCCTCAACCAATCCATTTTAAAAGCATAGCATTCCCATTTGAATGTTGGCATTGCCCCGGAAACGGCCCCTTTAAACCTCGGTTCCAAAATCCGACATTTTTCCAAAATTCAAAAAAAATAAACCTTACGGGCGGCGATCGATCGCCTCATTTAGCGCGATCGATCGCCCCTGTCCAGTGGGCAAAAACGCCTACACGCGATGGATCGCCACCCCTCGCGATCGATCGCCAACATGCTCGTGATCGATCGCCTAGACCATGCGATCGATCTCCTGCACTGTTCATCGTCTTCGAAAATCTGAGCAGCTCGTCGCGATCGATCGCCTCTCCTTGGAGAACGATCGCCACCTGCAATTTTCCGGAAAACTCGAGTTTCCATGGTGTTTTTGACACCCAAACTCACAACCAACACCCCATCCACCTCTAACACCTCAAATACACCATTTAACACCAATAAAAACTCCCAAAAACTCAACATTGGATTTTAAGCAAAAATCCCCAAAACTCATAACCAACCAAAACCTCAACTCAAAACTACCATACCACAATCAAAACGAAGCCAAATGCGAGGGGATGAATAATACCTTATTATCTTCGAGAAATCCGGCTCCTAGGATGAGCCTCCGTCGATTTGCTCATCAAAGGAAAAAGGGGGAAGGGTTTGGGGTGAGAGAGGCAAGAGAGAGGGAGAGGAGAGGAATGGAATGGATTCCAAATGACGGAATCCCGAGCCCAACTGGTATATATAGCCAAAAATGCCCCAGAATACCAATACCTCCACAAATACATCATGATTCATTAAAAATCATCTGTTTTCAAAAACTCTCTCTCCAACATCAAATCCCCATACTGGCCCCAACATAAGGCACCCCGGACACCAAGTCCCACTAAAAACCCAGCTCATAGGTTTTTCACCAAAATGAGAATACAATCTCATCCTTTGGATCCAACAATCCCAAATGTCCGATTTAACAACCTCGGGAGATGCCAAACCGCAATTAATTCCTAATTGCCACAATTAAAAATCCATCAAGGATACCACACCGGGATTAACACCATAATCCCCGGACATCACAATTATCCTCCACTAATAAAATTTCGTCCTCGAAATTTGCACCGGCATACTCTACGTAGCACCAGGACTACACAAACAAAGTAAAGCCACAACCCCGATTCTAGACCAAAATAGAATCGAATCATCAACTGCGAGAACACCAATCTCGCACCAAGCTCTACAATAGAGCAAATGCCAAAACCAAAGCAAACCCGAAAGATAACAACATACCTCGGCGTGAATCGTCCCGAAAGTCAGTCCATCATGACTGCAAATCAATCAAAACACCATTGGTTCTAACATAGATATCTCTCCATGATATCCACCAATCGCCCACGATGCTTCACACACATCGTTATGATGGGAAACACTAGTATACAATCAGCATACTCCCGGAAAATCCGGTTTTACTTTCCCTGTCCATCTTCTCCAAAGGAGTAGTTGCACCACTTGCAATCCGGATCGGGTATACCACGGTCACTAATCCACACAAAACACATCACTACAGATGTCTACAACCATGTGTCCCAAGAAATCCCATCTTGGTCCAAAACACACTATCGAGACTCTACAAGGTCTCAAGTTCCACATGGGACATGCAAGACAAACAATTACATTCCCAAACACGTGTTGACTGTGACACTAAACAAATCCGAATCCTGGCCATCCCTCATTTATCCTGGGATTCAACAATCCTGAAACAGGAAGGCTATCAAATTATCCAACAAGAACTACCATGGTTCTAAAACACGACAATCCCTCCTCAGGGAATGTCAAACAACCCTCACGATTTCATCAGAATGAGTCGTGTCATCGAGATTACCAATCTCAAATTGCCACAATCTCCCACCGGAGATTCATCAAACCAAACACACTAATCCGACGTTCAACAAGGAACGAAATAGAGTTGGCATTCGTATACATACACGGGTATACATGCCTAAGCACCAACACAACAGGCGCACTTGAAGCAATAGACTCGGGTATCTCCAAACATACCCAAAGTCCCAAAACCTACTGCCAAGCCTCAATTATTCTCACTCCACGGAGAATAGTGGTCAACAGACCAAAGCCAAAGGGTGTGATTTCAACATCAACACCACACAACCAAAGCAATGAATCTCCCAAAAGATTCAACCGACAGGTATAACAATACCGCCTTTCCCACAAGGATAGTGTCATGAATCCATGACCCTCCAACCTCGAACCACCGTCCGGAAAACTCGATATACATACCAACATATATCTCGGAACCAAAATATGCAATTGGTTCAGAATAGTGCATCGAAGCCACTATCATCAAATCAAAACTCGTATACGCCATGTATACTCAAACAACGATGCCCTGTACTATTACCATAGTACTCCACACTCGAGCATCACACCAGAGATGTCTCCTCGAACGTCTCACTGGAAGTACGAAGCCATTGCCTAGTCCAACACTAGTAGGGCTTACCCTGGTTGACTCACGATCAACCCTCAACAAAACTAGCTGCCTCCATGACAGTACAACCCAAATCTTTCAAGAGATAAAGTTAATATAGTAGTGTCACTCCACTAACTATACCACACAATTCAATTGTGACTTCCGTCGCATACCACATGCAAAGATGCTCAACCAGAGCTAACAACGACTTGTCGACGCTCACGTTGGTATTCCAACAAAATTGAGTCGTCCCAAAACAAGCCTCTTAAAACATTTGACGTATAAACGTCTCCTCGAGGTATTCCCTGCCTCAATTATCATGCCACAAAGAGACTACAAGAGTCTACCAAAAGTCCTCATCATATCATCATACGATTCACTGAACTCGAATCCAACGAGCAGTATAACGGCAATCAAAAGCACGCTATAACATTGCTACGATATCTGGCTAACAAGCGCTGCCTCCAAAGGCTCATATCAAGCCTACCAACGACTCATATGTTCCACCCGGTATACCATACCGTAACATCCATTTAGAGTAGTGGGTCATCACCCAAAATTTCTCTAAAACCAAAGTATAATGGACATCTCGGTGTCCTTGCTCAACCACGAAACAATCCTAATCCATTAGGACTTATCCCACACCCTCAGGGTGGGTGTGACCACGCCTACCGCAGATCACAACAACAAGCAAGTAGTTTCCTCAATGACTACTCTTACCACCAATTACTTGGCCTAAGCCAAACCAGCAAGTATACCCAAGGGTATTATTACTCGAACAATATACTCCAAATATGTGCTGCGGTACAATTCCTGTACGGTGCACCCAATAATTCTTCGAGCAACCCGCTCGGCATAATGGTCTCGTCAACTAGTGACCCAGACATTACCATGTGCTCACCAAGAGCACTCAAACCATACAACTCAATACAAAACATAAATGTATTAATCATCAAAACGACGCTACACGTCTACATAGAACATCAACTATGTCATCGTCATCCCGTGACGGCATATGTCAACATATGACATCCAATTAACATCGTCAAACGTATGACGGTACATGTCAATACACGACATCCATAATCTCATCGTCAAACACATGGCATATATAGCAACACGTAATATCCACAATAATGCTAACACAAGTAATATGCCATACCTCATCGCTATCAAGATAGCGGAATACCTGTATCCATCGTCCACCAACGGTACACAAGCAGCACCCATCGCTCGTAGGTGACATAATCCAGCGCTACGCGCATAGCGGTATCACCCATCGCTATAGAATCAGCGGCATGATCTCTCGTCATAGAGTCAGCGGCATAAGACATCGCTATAGATATCCGGCGGTATGAACCATCGCCATAGGTGTAGCGGAATGACCCGTCGCTATGTAATATCCGGTAGCACGAATCATCGTCAATAGAATACCCGGCGGCATGAACCATCGCCAATAGAATAGCGGAATGAGACATCGCTATCAATATATCCGGCGGCAAGAACCATCGCCAATCAATATAGCGGAATGAACCATCGCTATCAATATACCTGGCGGTAAGAACCATCGCCAATCAATATAGCGGAATGAACCGTCGCTATCAATATACCTGGCGGCATGAACCATCGCCAATCAATATAGCGGAATGAACCATCGCTATCAATATACCTGGCGGCATGAACCATCGCCAATCAATATAGCGGAATGAACCGTCGCTATCAATATACCTGGCGGCATGAACCATCGCCAAAGAATAGCCGATCCCTAGTCATTGTCACGGTAGTGTATTTTAATGCCCCTCGCTCAAATAAAACATGCGGACTCCCACCCCTCGCTTCACATATAGGCGGCATAGAATAACCTCGCTTAAATGGACATGCGGCGCTCCAACCCCTCGCTTCACATTTTAGCGGCAAATATTCTTTCCTCGCCTCATATGATAACCACGCTTCAATGTGACATGCTGCGCTCCCACCCCTCGCTTCACATTTTAGCGGCACAAAACAATAAATAGCGGCAAGCATTTAAAATCATCACTCATCCATAACAATGACTCATGGGATATTCACCAAGTATTTCATCCATACCTGCATCACAAAGCATAATCCATATTCCAACATACATCATCATGAGTGTATTTTAATGCACCTCGCTCAAATGCGACATGCGGCACTCCCACCCCTCGCTTCAACATTTGGCGGCAAAGCATTAAAATCATCACTACATGTACACATGCAACCACAATGCATAATTCCATGATGTATATAAAATATAGGTTACCGTTTCGTGTCTTTCAACCATGGCCTTAGCCTTTTGCGTCATAGTGTCCCTACAGGAACAATCCCAAACTATGAGCATATGATAATCCATATTCCCCACAATATGATTATAATGAGTAAATGCATAAATTACGAGTACAAAGTACTTCCCGTATCCCAATGCATTTCAAAATGCTCCATTTGGTTGTCCCTGTGTCACAACTCACAATCATAATCAACAGGTTATATTATGATTCTATAGATGTCATGACATACAATCGTTTCACTATGATCACATATCACAAATGCACATAAGCAAAATAGTTGTGTCACACAACACTAACTACTATCATGCATAAATATGTGCTACTCATCCTATCAGCATGTTCCAGGCCTTCAACAGCCCCAAAGAGCTAACCACTGCTCTGATACCACTAATGTAAGGACCCCCGTGCCCTTAACCCGTTATTAGTGTATTAAGCCATATCATTAGTGCATATAATCATACTATCAGGGGAAAAACATATGCAAGTGCAACACCATATGCTATCCAGAAAATTTCTTGCATTTAAACCACATAATCAAATTCCCCAACCATGATTATCCATATAACATGCACCCTCATAATACACTAACATACTCTTAGTTCATTTAGCAATTCTATATCTAATTGCGTGCAAACCATAAATGAACAGAGAAGAGCCGTAGTCCGTTTATACATTCCATATACACGTAATATGTACTCACATAAGAGCACCCAATGAATGAGCGTGTATCTAATGTATAAAACACTCTGCTGGATACCGTTACTGGTGCTTCGATCCTGGAAGCACCTCTCAAGCGCAACTCGATCTCGACTCTGGATCTGAGCGCCTGTCCATCCAGCTCTGGTACCTCAATCCTGGAAGTACTTCAATCAACAGCCCGAGCTCAACTCCAAAGCTGTTGCTACACCTGTACCACCAGCCCCAACAGAGACAGCCCCCCACACGGGGTGAGCATACCAATATCCCAATCCAATAACCACAACAATACAATTCATAATTTACAACAATGTAAATGCTATGAAATACAAAATATACTCCCTGGATAACATCATCCTCATCCGGGGTTTCCTGTACTGTCCCTGTTCTCAAAACACTGAAACCATCAAATTCCCAAATGCCAGTTGATCATTACATTGATTAACAATTCTATGAGCCATATACCAATGTCATAATCAATAACATCAAATCATTAAACAATGATTATAGACAATCCATGTTTCTCACTTATGGTTTCATAGCTCTATTTCACTGCTCGCTCTACAATAGCGGCATTCCATTTCCACGCATGCTCGATGGCAGCGGCGTCATAATCGATGTTCGCTCACAGGCGACAACATCCCAATCATTGCTCGCTCAAAAGCGGCACCATGCAATTCTCAATGCATATATAGACATTTGAAGCAAGTACAATAAACCATGCATTTCAATCTCCGTTTATTGCTAATACCATGTGTCATGCATTTCCACACACATTCATTGCAATACAGTGTACCAAGCACTCAACAATTGCAATTATATTAAAGGGCTATGCTCGTACGTCATACGTACCTTATAATTCCGTAGCTCGAGTCCAAACTTTGCTTGAGTTCCTTACCTCGAGAGATATGTGCTAAAACACATAAACAACTCACAATCAAGTATAAGCATGCAACCACGTGTCCAAGCACGTTCAAGATTCCCAATCATATCGTCAATCCATGACGATTACCAAAATAAAAGCCCCCGGCTAAGCATGCATAATATCCAAAATATACCATTAACAAGTTTAAAAGATAACCAAGAATTCAACCGGGAATTTCGTTTTATTAAACTTTGGCCTCAACCAATCCATTTTAAAAGCATAGCATTCCCATTGGAATGTAGACATTGCCCCGGAAACGGCCCCTTTAAACCTCGGTTCCAAAATCCGACATTTTTCCAAAATTCAAAAAAAATAAACCTTACGGGCGGCGATCGATCGCCCCATTTAGCGCGATCGATCGCCCCTGTCCAGTGGGCAAAAACGCCTACACGCGATGGATCGCCACCCCCTCGCGATCGATCGCCAACATGCTCGCGATCGATCGCCTAGACCATGCGATCGATCGCCTGCACTGTTCATCGTCTTCGAAAATCTGAGCAGCTCGTCGCGATCGATCGCCTCTCCTTGGAGATCGATCACCACCTGCAATTTTCCGGAAAACTCGAGTTTCCATGGTGTTTTTGACACCCAAACTCACAACCAACACCCCATCCACCTCTAACACCTCAAATACACCATTTAAAACAAATAAAAACTCCCAAAAACTCAACATTGGATTTTAAGCAAAAATCCCCAAAACCCATAACCAACCAAAACCTCAACTCAAAACTACCATACCACAATCAAAACGAAGCCAAATGCGAGGGGATGAATAATACCTTATTATCTTCGAGAATCCGGCTCCTAGGATGAGCCTCCGTCGATTTGCTCATCAAAGGAAAAAGGGGGAAGGGTTTGGGGTGAGAGAGGCGAGAGAGAGGGAGAGGAGAGGAATGGAATGGATTCCAAATGACGGAATCCCGAGCCCAACTGGTATATATAGCCAAAAATGCCCCAGAATACCAATACCTCCACAAATACATCATGATTCATTAAAAATCATCTGTTTTCAAAACCTCTCTCTCCAACATCAAATCCCCAGACTGGCCCCAACATAAGGCACCCCGGACACCAAGTCCCACTAAAAACCCAACTCATAGGTTTTTCACCAAAATGAGAATACAATCTCATCCTTTGGATCCAACGATCCCAAATGCCCGATTTAACAACCTCGGGAGATGCCAAACCGCAATTAATTCCTTATTGCCACAATTAAAAATCCATCAAGGATTAATACCACACCGGGATTAACACCATAATCCCCGGACATCACACCCGATCTCTTTCTTGTTCAGTTGAAAAAAACAGTGAAAAAGTTCAGGAGTAGGGGTAAAACCCAGATAAGAAAGTACTATGAAAAAGCCTGCTAATAATCGATAACTATTGTGAAATAATTGACTAAGGGAAACACAAAAGTAGGATGCTACTTCAATAAAGAAAGGAGGGATAGAGAAACGGAGGCCTCCTCGGAGCTGGTCTATATAGAAAGGAAAATAGCCCTTAGGAAGCAAGTGAGGACGAGATCCAGAAGGGGGGCAATAATAGAAGTCCCCTCGGAAATCCCCCATTTAGTTCGGATATTATTGAGGTGCTGAGACAATTTGGCATCAGACTAGAAGATCTCGAACCAGGGAACGCGGGCTTTAACTAAATCTCGCTCTGTAGCAAGTCTCTGCTCCTGTAAACGAGCAGCTGACGCGGCAGAGGAGCTTAGAGTTCTGTCACTATCAGAAGAAGAGGAAGAAGGTTGAGGAGAGGGGCTAAGAGCGTCCCCCTCATTGAACATATCTATCGCCTGTAATGAAGAGTCGGTGGAGGAAGAAACCATACTTGGTGATTAAAAAAAGAAAGACTGTTGGAGAAAGTTGTTCGATCGTCTGGTGCTAGCTCGGAAGCAAAATGCAGCAAAGTAAAGACAAACGAAGAAAATGGATGGGTATTTATAGCGGGGACCATATGAACAGTCATTCAATCTTCACCGTCCAAAAATAAAGGAATGAACGGTCATAAAGGTGCCTCGGGAAACGAAACGTCGCGCGGCATTTGAAATTTTTGAGCGGGAAAAAGGGCGGCAAAAATTTCCCGAGCAGGTTAAGTTTAGGATTTTACCCGAAGACAATAAAACAAGACTTCCAAAGTCTCGTCTTGCTTTACTTTAGGGGGTGAGGTGATGTCATATGACATATTGACTTCCTCGGGTAAAATCCCTTCAAGAGCCGAACAAGTCATATACCGAACAGAATGCACCGAGCAGATAGCACCGGGCAGGGTTTTACCGAACAGCTGCTAAACCCTCCTCAGTTTTCTGGTCAAAGATTAGCGGAAGACCCGGGAGTAACTAACAAATTAACCGGCGTGAATAAACGTGCAGTAATGGGGCGCGGATTTCTCGGACACGTTGGGCTCCAGTTAAGCCACGATCAGAGGACATCGTGTTCCGGATCCACCGCAAGCCAATCACTAGGAACAATTCTATAAATACTCGCGGATGTCATCATAGTAGAGGTTGGATTTTTCTGGGCAAAAAGACTCCGAAGAGAGTAAATTTATGTCTGTTCGGTCTTTTCTGTTATTTCTCTAAAATATTCATGCAAGTCATAGAGCGATTGTTATTTGTGTCCAGAGAGTCTTGTAAATCATCAACGTTTATAGTGAAGTTTTATATTGGACTAGGTCCCGTGGTTTTTCTCTCAATTTGAGGGTTTTCCACGTAAAAAATCTTGGTGTGTTTATCGTTATTTTTCATTAATACTTTATTCTACCTTATACTCAAAAATCACGAATCACATCATCAGTTAATCATTACATTGATTAATTAAACTCAATCTCAAGATGCCGGTTTCATAATCAATATGATTAGATCATTACTCTAATGAATACAGATATCACATATATCTAAACAATGATTTCACAGTTCTCTCACATCGCATTGCATCGCTCGCTCAACAGTGGCGACATTCTAACCTCTCGTACGCTCAACAGTGGCGGCATCAAAATCGATGTTCACTCAACAGCGACAACATCCTAACCATTGTTCGCTCCATAGCGGCACCACATAACTCACAATGCATACCAATTCATTGCAACGACAGTATATTATTCATTCTACAATGACAATAATATATAATACTATGCTCGTACGTTATACGTACCTTATGATCTAATAGCAAGAGCCAATCATTGCCTGTGTCCCGAGATCCCGTGAATTATTTGCTAAACACAGTTAATAACTCACAAATAACTATGTGTACACAATCAAATACCCAAGCACGTATTCAACCTCCAAACACATCATCAAGTCATGATGATTAACCATTTAAAAGACTCGGGCAAAGCATGCATCGATTCCATACCAAACCATTTTTTTTCACAATACATGGCCTCTCGATCGATCGGTCAAGGGTGCTCGATCGATCGAGAGCCCCAGAAAATTTATGCCTAAAAATCACCCTTGCTCGATCGATCGAGAAGTCGCTTGACCTTCTTGATTGATCGGTCGCTTTGCTCGATCGATCGAGCACACTGTTCATCGCCTTCCATTTTAGCCAACGACGCGCGATCGATCGAGCCCACTTGCCGATCGATCGGCGAGCTCTGCAACAGCCAAAAATGGTGTTTTGCGAGCCAAAACTTCCAAATAAGCAATCACAACACCTAATACTCCAAACACCATAAATACTCCTTAAACACCCCAACCCAAAAATCTCTAAAAATTCAAAAACTCATACCCAACTCTACACATGCTCAAACACTACAATCAAACGAAGAAAAAATGCGAGGGGAAGAAGATTACCAAATTATCTTCGAGAAACCTCACTCCGAGATCGAGCCTTGCTCAATTTTGCTCCAAGAGGAAAAAGGGAAGGGAAAGGGAAGTGTGGGGAGGGAGAGAAAAACATGAGGGAGAGAGAGAAAAAGAAATGCCAACAGATTGAACACCGAGTCCACTTGGTAAATATTGTACTAAGGCTTCAAAAAACTGAGTCTCAAATACTCGCACCCTGACTCATTAAAAATCATCTGCGTTCAATAATTATCTCTCACTCACTATTTTCATTACCAACATCAATCCAAAGCTCCCCAGGTTCCAGATCCCACTACTAACACAAATCCAAGGTTTATCACCTTAATGAGAATAAATCTCAACCCTTGGGCCCAACGACCCCGATACCGGATTAAAATCCCCGGGAGTCTCAACACCGTAATTATCTCATAATTACTCCAATTAAAATCCATTAAGGATTATAACCACTCCGGGATCAACACAATTAATTTCCGGATATCACATTTATCCCCCACTAATAAAATTTCGTCCTCGAAATTTACACATGCGTACTCCACGTACCGCCAAGACTACACAACCCAATTCGGATCCGCAACATCAATTCATGAATACATCATGATCGGAACACCAACCACGAGGACATCAACCTCCACCAAATTCTGGAATGGAGTTATCTTCCCAAACCATTACGACATTAAAAGATGTTAACATAACTCGATGTTAACTAACCACGACAGTCACTTAACCTTAACTGCTAACTATTCGAATCATTCTTGATTCCAACATAGATATCGCCTCAATGATATCTCTACGACTTAGTCTACGATGTCAAACACATCGTTACGAAGAAAACTACCAGTATGCAACAGTATATCATACTAATCCCAGTTTTCGTTCTCCAATTACATCTTCATCCAAGGAGTAGTTGCACCACTTGCAACTCGGATCGGGCAACTCACGGCCACCGATCAATACAAAATACATCCGCACAGATGTCCACATCTGTGTGTTCCAAGGAATCACATCTTGGTTCCAACACACTACCGAAAACTCCATAGAGTCTCAAAATCCCATAGAGAACGTGCAAGAAAAAAATCAATTGCATTCTCGCCACTTGTGTCGACAACGACACCAAGCGAATTCGAATCCCGGTCATCCCTTGTTTACACTTAGAATCAATAATTCTAATACAAGGATACTATCGAATTTACCAGTAAAGAACTGCATTGACCCAAAACACGACAACCTCTTGTCAAAAGAGAGTCTACCCAACCTCACAATTTATTCCTCAGAATAAATTGTCCCACCGAGGTTACCAATCTCAAGGATTCCACAATCTCTTACCAGAGATCTGTCAATCCAAGCATAACAATGCTGGCCTAGAAATATACTGTAAGGACCCCCGTGTCCTTAACCCGCTATTAGTGTATTAACCCATGTATTAAGTGCATACAATCATGTAATCAGGGGGAAACCACATATAACCATAGCATAATGCACCAATGATAAAATTTCTTACATTATTTAATATAATGTTCAAATCCCCCATACCACTCAACTTTTAAGTACGCATCTTATAATACACTAACATATTCTCAATTCATTTTAGCAATTTCCTTAATTAATTGCATGCAACACTTGAATGAAAAGAGAAAGACCCTTGCCTTTTTTATACAACCCATATACACATATAGCAGTGCTCACATGCGAGCATCAAATGAATGTATGTGTATAATGTATAAAATATTGTGCTCAATACCGGCACTGGTACTTCAGTCCTGGAAGCACCTCTAATCCATAGCTCGATATCAACTCCGGAGCTACCACTGTACCTGTTCCACCTGCCCCAATAGAGACAACCCCCACACGGGGTGAGCATACCAATCCACATCTCAATAACAACAAATATTACGATTCATAATTTACAGAACATAAAGATGTAACGTAAATGATACTCCTTGTATAGTATCATAATCCTACAGGATTCCCCGCGCTGTCCCTGTTCTCAAAATAACCAAAACCATCAAATTCCCAAAACCAGTTAATCACCACATTGATTACTAAAACCATTCCTGCCATACCAGTTTCATAAGCAAATATGATTAAACCATTAAATGAGGGACCATAGACATCACCAATATTTAACAAATGATTCCATAGTAATTTCATCGCTCTCTCCATAATAGAGGCATTTTAACCTCACGCACGCTCAACAGCGACGGGGTCATAACTGATGTTCGCTCAACAGCGACAACATGTCAATCATTGCTCGCTCAATAGCGGCACCATATAATTCCCAATGCATATTAAGTGATTGCAATAACCATATATTATTCATGCACATGATATAATATACATATGTATGCTCGTACATTATACGTACCTTATAATTCTGTAGTCCGAATCCAACCTTGCCTTGGTCCTGTGACCCGATGAATAATGTGCTAAACACAATTACTAATTCACAATTAATTACAAGCATGCAACCACGTGCCCAATCACGTTCACAACCTCCAATTATATCATCAATCTATGACGATTAATCATCTTAAAAGACCTATGGCGGTGCATGCATACTACCCAAAATATTCTGTTTCAAAAGTTTAGATATAACCAATAGTACAATTGAGTAGTCAATTTTTATTAAAGTTTGGCTCCAACCATTCCATTCAAAAGTGTAGCATTCCCATTGGAATGTAGACATCGCCCCGAAAATCGGCTAATTAAACCCCGATTCCAAAATCCCAACTTTTACCAATGTTTGAAAAAAAAAAACTCAGATCGATCGCCGATTTTATCGCAATCGATCGCGCGCACCCGCTGCCAAACAGAACCTCCTCGCGATCGATCGCCAAACCCCTCGTGATCGATCACTGAGACTTAGCGATCGATCGCCAGCACTGTGCATAGTCTTCAATTCCAGACTCTTGTCGGGATCGATCGGCGCCATGCCGCGTCGATCGCGACATGCGATTTTCCGAAAAACTCGAGCTTTAATGGTGTTTTTCACACCCAAACTCAAAACCAATACCTCTTTCACCATCAACACCTCAAATACTCAATTTAAAGCCAATAAAAAACATCAAAGGCACAACTTTGAAATTTAACCAAAAATCCCCAAATTCCAAACCCAACACAAATCTTAACTAAAAACCATAATACCATAATCAAAACGAAGGTAAAGACGAGGGGAAGAAGATTACCAACTTTTCTTCAAGAAATCCGGCTCCCTAGACGAGCCTCCAACGATTTTTCATCATGGGAGAAAATGGGGAAGGGTTTGGGGAGAGAGAGAGAGAGAGAGAGAGAGAGAGAGAGAGAGAGAGAGAGAGAGAGAGAGAGAGAGAGAGAGAGAGAGAGAGAGAGGGGGGGGGGGGGGGGTGGAGAAATGCAAGCCATTGAACACCGAGTCCACTAGGTATATATAGTACCAAGACTCCAATTTCCCGAGTCCTCCACAAATACATCATGACTCATTAAAAATCATCTGTGTTCAATAATTATCTCTCAATTTCAATTTTTATTACCAGCCACAACTCAAAGCACCTCAGACCCCGGATCCCACCAAAAACCCAATTCCAAGGTTTTTGACCACGATGAGAATACAATCTCAACCCTTAGATCCAACGACCCCAAATACCGGATTTAAAATCCTCAGGAGTCCCAATACCGCAATTAATTCATAATTGCCACAATTAAAAAATCCATTAAGGATCAATACCACACCGGGATTTACACCATTAATTCCCGGGCATCACATATACATACCAATATGTATACCTCGAAGCCAAATTAACCACAACCGACTTGGGTATCTCTAATCATACTCACAAGCCTCAAACACATCTGTCAATCACCCAGTTATTCTCACTCAGAAGGAAATAATGATTGACGATCCAACGACTAATGGCGTGAATTCAACATCAACACCATGTGCATCAACTCATCAAATCTGGCAAAGATTCCCAACATGTATATCAATACCTCTTCCCTAGCAAGGAAGGTGTCATGCCTCCATGACTTTCCAATCTCGAACCATCGTTCAGATAATCTGGATACATTTTTACTGAAATATATCCCTGAATCAATAAATACACAACTGGTTCGGGATAGTGCATCCTTGCCACTATCATTCCGATCAATCTCAAACCCGTATACACGACGTATACAATTTCAATGATGCTCCGTACTGATATCATAGTACTCAACATTCCCGAGCATCTCTCTAGGGACATCTCCTAGTACGTCTCACAAATAACGCAGAGCCATTACCCGGTCCACCACCAGTAATGCTTACCATGGTTGATTCATAATCAACTCGCAACCGATACCAACTATTTTTACAACATTATCATTCCAAATCTCTCCAAGAGATACAAGCGATATAATAATCCCCAGAACTCCGGTTACGTCTCACCATTGCATCCTTAATGCAAAAAATTTCAATTAGAGGTAACAATAACTTGTTAACCCTCATGTTGGTACTCTCGACCAAGCTGAGCTGAAAGCTCCCTGAGGTATCCTCACCTCAACTCAAAGGCATTATAGTGACTACACGAGTCCACTATAACCTCTCATTGTATCATCACACGATTCAGTACACTTGGTTCCAATAAGCAGTATAGTGGCTACAACAAGCTTACTATATTACTGCAACAATAATTCATCTTACATGGCTAGCAACTCGCAGCCTCCTAAGGTTTATACCAAAACCTACCAACGTATCATACGTTCAGTCCCGGTATATAATACCGCACCATCAATTAGAGTAGTGGATCATCATCTTCTCTAATACCGATACACAAGGGACATATCAATGTCCTTACTCAATCACAATTCAATCCTAACCCGTTAGGATTTATGTCACATTCTCATGCCTATGTGCGACCACATCCATCATACACCACATCGACATATGTATCGTGTTCCCTCGACAACTACACACACTACAAGTTGCTTGGCCGTAGCCAACTCAACGAGTACTACCACAATACGTGATGCAGTACACTTACATGTATGGCACGACCATCTATCCATCGAGCAAACCCGCTCGGCATAATGGTTTCGTGTCCACCTACGACACACACCATCACGCCCAACCAGTGGCACTCAAAGCATACGATTTAATACGCACATCTATATGTGTATTATTTATCGTAACGGCGGCACAAGTCAATCCTCGCCAGCCATACCGTACCATCAAAAAATACATCATCAGCATGTGACGGTACATGTCAACACATGACATCCACAATATCCTCGTCAACTCGTGATGGTACATGTCAACACATGACATCCACAATATTCTCGTCAACTCGTGACGGTACATGTCAACACATGACATCCTCAATATCCTCGTCAACTCGTGATGGTAATGTCAACACATGACATCCGCAAATAATGCCAACACAATATCAATATAATATTACTCATCGCTAACATGATAGCGGTACATTTATATTCATCGCCTAACGGCGGTATACAATCCACATTCATCACTCAATGGCGGTATAATCCATCGCTACATATACATCGATATCACATCATCGCTACGTATACAACGGTATCACATTGTCGCTATGTATACAACGGTACCACATTGTCACTACGTATACATCGGTATCACATCATCGCTATGTATGCAGCTGTATCACATCATCGCTATGTATACAACGGTACCATCCATCGCAGCGTATACAGCGGCATAATCCATCGTTACGTATACATCGGCATAAATCATCGCTACGTATACTGTGGCATAATCCATCGCAACGTATACAGCGGCATAATCCATAGCTACGCATACAGCGGCATAATCCATCGCTACGCATACACCGGCATAATCCATCACTACGGATACAACGGCATAATCCATCGCTATGTATACAACGGCATAATCCATCGCTACATATACAGCGGCATAATCCATCATTATGTATATAGCGACATAAACCATCGCTACATATACAGCGGCATAAACCATCACTACGTATACAACGGCATAATCCATCGATGCGTATACAATGGCATAATCCATCGCTATGTCACTACGTATACAACAACATAATCCATCTCTACGTGTATATCGGCATAATCCATCGCTACTTATACAACGGCATAAACCATCGCTACGTATACAGCGGCATAATCCACCGCTACGTATACAGCGGCATAATCCATCGCTGTGTATACATCGGCATAAACCATCTCTACGTATACAACAACATAAACCATCTCTACGTATACAGGAACAAAAACCATTGCTATGTATACAACGGCATAATCCATCGCTATGTATACAGCTGCATAATTCATCGCTATGTATACATCGGCATAAACCATGAACTCAAGAGGTGACTCACATGTATGTAGCACTTTGTTACTTTCGGACTCAAGAGGTGACTCACATGTATGTAGCACTTTGTTCTTTTCGGACTCAAGAGGTGACTCACATGTATGTAGCACTTTGTTCCTTTCGTACTCAAGAGGTGACTCACATGTATGTAGCACTTTGTTCCTAAACTCATCGCTTCGATGTGACAATGGCATGTATCATTGCTTTGACACGACATCGGCATTAACATAATATCTTTCACTTCGAATTATCAGCGGCTCAATAATATCCCTCGCTTCGACACATCAGCGACCCGCGCTACGATGTGACAGCGACAAATATCCTGATTCAGCGCTCGATAAGACAACTGCAAATATCATGTACCATAGCGGCTCAATGATATCCCTCGCTTCGACATACTAGCGACTCACGCTACAATATGACAACGGTAAATATCCTGATCCATCGCTGCTCAACATACCTGCATCAATACAATGATCTTAATATGCACAATTTATACAACAATTCACAAGTCCCACTACGTTATATCAGTGGCTCAATGATATCCCTCGCTTCGAATTATCAGCAGCTCAATGATATCCCTCGCTTCGCCATATCAGCGACCCGCGCTATGATATGACAACGACAAATACTAGCAGTACTATAATTGCAATACATTCACATACACAACAACGATATTAGGCATTTATGTATCGCGATGACAAAGCACTCTCAATGCCTATGCACATTCTCATATACCTGCATTCTCATAATCATAATGCAACCATACCCGATTCCCTCATCACCTATTGACGACCCCACATTGCCTATCATTCTCTGTCCTTAGACAGTGCATCACGTTTCTCATTCCTTGATTTTTCTACAAAATCAGATTTCTTAGCACTTGGTACATAAGGTGCAAATCATTACCATCAATAACATTCACATCGTATTCCATACGATCCTGCAAACACAATGGTTGGCATACACCTTTCATTTATGATATCATATCATAGATGCGCATAAGCAAAATAGCTGTGCCACACAACACTAACTACAATTATGCATAAACTATGTGCTACTCATTTCTATCTACACATCCCTAGGCCCTCAACAGCCTAAAAGAGCAAACCACTGCTCTGATACCACAAATGTAAGGTCGTCGCTACCTTAACCTGCTATTAGTGCATTATCACATATGTTAGTGCATGCATTCATCCCATTAGGGAATTCTTATACATGCTTCTAGAGCATCAACATGCCATCTATAAAATTTTGACATCAATTCTCTTTGTGATACTCGAAAATAACTAAATGAATTATGACTTGATTGTGGTAATTGTAAGTACACTCGATATGGAGGTAAACCGAGTATGGAGTAGCTTGTAATGATCAAATGAGAACTTGAGTAAAAGATGAATAAAATCTTGATGATTTTTGAAGTGTGTTGAAATGGAAGGGATTGGAAATAATTATACATGATCATGGGAATTAAAGCCTAATCATATCTTTGATATAATCATGTTGCTAAGCACTTAAACTTAAATCCTAACTAGCAATATTGTGATAAAGTTGATGACAATAGATTGGACTTGGAGCACCCTTTTTATCCACACAATCTGCACTCTCACACACACCACACCACTTTCACCTAAAAATCTCTACACTCCATCTTCCTCCTCCATTCATTCTAGCTGAAAGATTCTGATCTTCCTCCCCCAAGGACTTAGATTTGAAGAAGTGTAGAGGTAATGAATCATGTTTTATAGGATGTATTGAATGTTGTTTGTGTTCTTGCTTAGCATTTCCCTTCCTACTTTCATTTTGAACTTAGATTGAAGTTCTTGTTAGAAAATGGAGCTTGATGTTGAAAATGAAGTATTATATGGTGTATTGGTGTATTGTTGTTGGGTTATTAGAATTATACATGTATGTGCATGGTATGGAAAGATATGCAGGAAAGTGGGAGTTTTTCAGAAGAACAGAGCTCGGCTATCGATCGCTGAGTTATGCGTGACCGATCGCGCAAAGCCCTCCAATGATTTTGCGAGAAAATAGCTCAGCGATCGATCGCCCTAAAAATATGCGATCGATCTCGTGCGGACAGAAGGTTTTCACGATCGATCGCGAAGTATAGGCGATCGATCGCGAGCCCCTGAATTTTGAAAAATTGATTTTTTTGGGAAATTTGAGATGAATTATAATATGGCTTCTAATATGTTATTGTTGGGTTGTGTAGAGCCTTCCCAAGCACAGGGATAACGAAGGGGATAATATAAATTGTCTCATGTTTTGTGGAACGACAAACAGGTACGTAGAATGACGTACGAGCAATTGGTGGTGCAATTATGCTATTGTAATTATGCAATGTGCATTGATATGTGTTTGAGTATGTTTGGATATTTTCCGTGTGGTTGTTATATTCGAGCGAGGAGTAGTGTACTTGCCGCTGTCATATGAAGCGATGGAAATATGATACTTGTCGCTGTCATGTCGAAGCGATGATCAGGCCGTTGTCATGTCGAAGCGAGGGGTATTATATAATGCTGCTATATGTCAAAGCGAGGGGTACTAAAATACCGATGTTATAACAAGACCGGAATAGTTGCGTGAGATATGTGGATATCGATATGTATCGTTACATATGAATGAATTATAGAGTTGAACACATATATTGTGAGTTGATGATTATGTACATGAGTTATGGAACATGAACGACCAATGAGAATATGTTGATGCATCATTTCAGGGAGTATACATGATAAATGTCTTATGCAATTATTTATATTATTGCTCTTGAGTTTTGTTAATGAACGATGTATTTGCTCATGGACGGTGGGTTATTCCTGTAGGAACTTTTGGCAAGGAAGATTGAGGCAAGGATAGAGTTTGATGGGCTTAGAGGGTAAAGACTTCATCAACATAGAAGGGCGCTGATATTTTGAATAGAATCTTTTGAACTAGTAGGATGAACTATTAGATTATCACGTTTTTGTATTGAAGATGTAATCATTTGAATATGAATTTTTTAAACCCAGCGAATGCCCGGTGCTATTAACATAGAACCTCATTTCTTCTTGTTTAATTGAGCACACTTATGTCTAAATGAATGCTTAAGGTATATGAGGCCTTACACTCTTACTGTTCAATTCCCATACAGTTAAACTTGCATAAGTATGCACCTCATAACACGCTAACGTGTTCTCAATTCATCATGCAATTCCCTTAGTTAATTGCATGCAACACATAAATGAAAAGAGAGAAGCTCATAACCATTATACAACCCATATACACATCAGATTGCTCACAGACGAGCATTGAATAAGTGCTTGTGTATCTAAAGTATAAAGCATACTACTCAATACCAACATTGGTACCTCAGCCCTGGAAGCATTCCCAATCAACAACCCGAACTCAACTCCGGAACTGGTGTTGTATCTGTTCACCTGTCACAACAGAGCTCACCTGTTCGCGGGGCAGGGCTATCCTGAGACGATAACAATAATTCCAAGAATTGTGTATTGAACGGGGTTGGTCTGTGATGACTCCCGGGTTGTAGAACTATTAGATAGGACTAACCTCTGTTGATTATGACAATCCCGAGTTATAGAATTATTAAATAGGGTTGGCAGGTGCAATAATTTTGTGTTAGGGCCTCGTTCACGTGGGCTTTTTAGTAACATGGATGTCCTGCACTTAATGATGCTAGGGCTGACCTTAGCAATAAGTTTGTGACAGGGCATCATTCACCTGGATTTTTAATGACAGGGATGTCCCGCACTTAATGATGCTAGGGCTGACCTTAGCAACAAGTTTGTGACAGTGCCTCATTTACCTGGGTTTTTTATTGACCTGCACTTAATGATGCCAGGGCTGACCTTAGCAATAAGTTTGTGTCAGGGACTCGTTCACCTGGGCTTTTTAGTGACATGGATGTCCTGCACTTAATGATGCTAAGGCTGAACTTATCAATAAGTTTGTGTCAGGACATCATTCACCTGATCTTTTTAGTGACAAGGTTGGTGTGCACTTAATGATGTCATGGCTGACCTTAGTAATAAGTTTGTGCCATTGCCTAATTCACCTGGCTTTTAGTGACAGGGATGTCCTGCACTTAATGATACCAGGGCTGACCTTAGCAATAAGTTTATGCCAATGCCAAATTCATCTGGGCTTTTTAATGAGAGGGTTGACCTGCACTTAGTTATGCCAGGGCTGACCTTAGCAATAAGTTTATGCCAATTCACCTAGCAATAAGTTTGTGTTAGAGCCTCATTCACCTGGGCTTTTTAATGACATTGCTGACCTACACTTAATGATGTCAGAGCTGACCTTAGCAATAAGTTTGTGTGAGGGCCTCATTCACCTGGGCTTTGTAGTAACATGGCAGACCTGCACTTAATGATGCCAGGGCTGGCCTTAGCAATAAGTTTGTGCAAGGGCCTCGTTCCCCTGGACTTTTTAGTGACAGGGCTGGCATGCACTTAATGATGTCAGGGTTGTCCTTTGCAATAAGTTTTTTTCCAGGGCCTCATTCACCTGGGCTTTTAGTGAAAGGGATGACCTTAGCAATAAATTTGTGCCAGGACCTCATTCACCTGGGCCTTTTAGTGACAGGGTTGGCATGCACTTAATGATGTCAGTGCTGACCTTAGCAATAAGTGTAATGCCTATATATGAATCATACATGTTTGATTTGATTATTGTGTAATTATGAGATAAGTAGGGGATGATGTGGACTCGGGTTTGGGTTGAACCGAATATGATAATGTATATATATGGATTATGTGATATATGACAAGGTACATGATCTAGATATATATAGAAAGGATGTTGATTTGAGAACAAATACATAAAGTCCTTTGTTTACGTGAAGTATTAGTACATGCATTGTTTGATACTTGGCAAGAGAAATTATGTTCATGTTTTGTCTGGTAAAGAAAATGATTCAAACATAGTTGGACAATTATACATGACTTAGTATGAACTGAGTTATACATGGTGTAGTAGTAACTCTACATGGAATGAATTTAGCATGTGTGTGTGTGTATATATATATATATATATATATATGTGTGTGTGTGTGTGTGTGTGTGTTAAATCAGATGGAAATCACATAGTTCACCTTATTTCACCTAAGAAATCCTACAAATTCTCTTGCAACTTTCTCTTGATTTTTCTTAGAAATCAAAGTAAAACTTGATGTTAACTTGGAAGTGAAACTACTTGGTAGGGAGTTTATGTTATGTGCACTTGATTCTTGAAGAAAAATGCAAATATATGAGTTAAAAGTAAAGTTTTATGCTTTTGAGTTAGCATGACTTGAAATAAAAAGAATGAACTTGGTTTATGAAGCAAGGAAGTGTATAGGATGATGTTGAAATGTTTTTATGCAATTTTTAGAATGAAAATTGTAGTAGAAATTTTGAAAAATAGTAGAAAACTCGAGGATAGACATGAAATCACCATGTTCTGAAATTTTCAGGTTCGGGCGATCGATCGTTAGCCATGTAGCGATCGATCGCGTGAGGCTAAGAACAAGTGAGGGGTTTAGCGATCGATCGCTGGCTTAGTACTGATAGATCGCTAGGTGGTGATAGATCTCGAGGAAAGTAGAGATCGATCGCCTAGAAATAGAAAGTTTTGTATTGAAAATTGAAATGTTAAGCGATCGATCGCTAGGGTTATTAAATTGGGGCGATCAGTCGCTGGAATGGCCGATCGATCGCTAGGTCAAGTTTGTAAAAATGTCATACTTTCTTGGTATTTGTCTAATGGAATTGATTATAACATTGAATTGTTGATATGTATGTAACACCATCACAAGGGGCAGGTCAGAGAGGAGGTTAAACAATAACCCCTACTTTTTCTATCTTCCATACAAAGACTGTAATGCCTCGATATGACGTATACATATGTGATAAGATTATAGCGTAATTATGAAAGAATTACAGTATGTTGTGGACTCGGATTCAGGTGGAACCGAGTGTGACTAGTGACAAGATTCATGTTGAAATGAATGTAACATAGTTAAAACAATGAAATTGAGGTACATGGTTTGGTTAACATGTAGCAAGAGAGAGATCTATGTTATGACTAGGAGGGATATGAGTTTCATGTAGTTGAACAATAAACCTACATGATTTGGTATGCATTTGAATTGATATGAGAGTTGCATATACATGTGAATTGGCATTTGTATTTGCTAGGAATGTCATGTGACTTTGCATTTAGATTAAGCCAAGTATATAAAGTTGATTTCAGCTCTCAAAGCACATAATACACCACAATTCACCTAGTAAATCTCTACAAAGCTCTCTTCCAAACCCTTGCTTCTTCTTGCTTTCTTTTCTTGGTTCTAGCTTGGAATCATGGTCAAAATGCAGTATGTGGTAAGGAGCATGCTCTACTTTATGTAGTGAGTTGGTGTATTAACTTAGTTATGGTGGTTGTTATGCAATTGAAGAAGCATGTGATTTGTTTGAAGGAAGATGGAATTCATATGTTGTTGAATTCAATGAATTAAGTTGTAATCTTATAGAAACATGTTTATATGATGCTAGAGATTGCATGAAACATGTTTGAATGTGAATTTTCGAGTTGTAGGAGATACACCATGGAGATAAGCTCAAAATCGCCATGTTCTGAAATTTCTGAACATCGGCGATCGATCGCGAGCCCTATGGCGATCGATCGCCAAGAACAGAGCAAAAATAAGGCGGTGAAAACATATGGCGATCGATCGGTGAAATCAAGCGATCGATCGAGAGGAAACAGAACACTTTGGCGATCGATCGAGAGATAGTGGCGATCGATCGCGATGAAACAGAACATGTTGGCGATCGATCGGGACAAATGGCGATCGATCGCCAGGGTTAAAATGTTGAAAAATGTGAGATTTTTGTAGAATTTGATTTTGAAGCCTATTGTAACATGATATATTATTCATATTGTTGTAGCATCATCACAGGGGACGGGACAACGAGGCAGTTAGACATTGACGCCTAATTTATATCTTTTGTGTCGCATAACAGGTACTTGTTGACGTACGAGTATAGGATATTATTGTGATGATGATGTGAGCATGGTATCATATGATTAGTGGTATCATATGCATGTACATTCATGATATTTATATTGTTGAGATTGATGCCACGATAGATATGTCGCATATGCTTTGGCTGAGATCATTGCCACGATAGATATGCCAGTGTGGGGCATATGCTTTGGCTGGGATTGTTGCCACGATAGGTATGCTACATATGCTTTGGCATGAGAGATATACACCGGTTGGGTATATGCTCTGGCTGTTATAACATGTGAGGACGGTACTATGATATGTGCCGCTAATATGAAGATGTGAGGAGGTTCCACTGACATATTGAGCTGAGATAGGCATATCATATTGGTCTGGTTATAACAGGATGAGGGATGAGACATGTCATGACATATTTGCATTTGATGATGCATGATACAGAACAATCACAGTTGATGTTTATCGTGCTTTATCGTTTATGTTTCTCATTGATATCACTTGACAGCATGTTATATTTTAGTGTTAGATATGATGGTCTATTAACATGCTCTATGTGTTGCTATATATTGTTGTCAACCCTTGTTTTGCAGTATGGTAGCATGAATTAGTATGAATCCTTATGATTGTCATAAGGGATGTGTGTGTACCTGTGAGTGGTATACCGGTTTTCTGTACTACCATTTACCAGGGGGACATGAGATGTTTCTCTGGAGACTTCTCAATCATTCAATCTTGAACGATATATGTTTTGATACTAAATCTGAGAAGAAAGTTGCGGAGTGGTTGGAGTGTGGTAACCAAATTTTGGTATCAGCTCCATGTGCAAAATCAGTCTGCATGAGACTGCGTATGAGAACGGATGGTGGAATGGCTATCTTCATATGGTGAGTCAAAATCACTACTTGTTATGTTGTTGTCAGACAGTGATATGAAGAAGAGTTGTTGATTATGACACATGATGTGAAAATGTTTATGATGGTACCTGTAATTGTTATTTGGTGTATCGTATACAGTCCAGGGGCAAAAGTGACATTGCCAAAAGTCAGTCTGTGTTTGAGTTGTGGTGTAAACATGTGTGGACTGAATGTGAACTGCCACTTCTGAATGTGAAATGTGAACTGATTCGTACCAGGTGATGACCGGAGAGCACAGGTACTGAAAGTGAGTTTCGTGTACTATGATATGTTCATCAGAAGCAAGTGTTGGGTCATGAGACCACGGTATTGACGGTTGTCTTTTCATTATTGTTCTTTGGACAACATGGGTAAGGGGTTTAGGACTTCAGATGTGTGTGTGTGATTATTGTGCTGAACCCTATGTTTGTTGTGGAGGATATGATGAGGGAAGCCGAACTTGTATATGGTGGAATTGAGATACACCGTCTGAGAGTTCGGGAATAATATTTCATACGTGTTGAGTATTGATAGAGTGGTACAAAATTAGTGAAAGTGAGACTGTGAATCTGGGATGTTGTCAGATTGTGCTTCTGAGTCACTAATGTTATGTGACTGGTCACTAGCCCGATACAGTATATTCGTTTGTTTCTCATTTTTGTTCTGGTTGACTCGTGTGGGATAGGAAATGGAGGCCTGGATTGTGCATTCGGGCTCAAGTTATTCCTTATGCTGCTTGTGAATGTGTTAGAGTGTGGAAGATGAGAAATTGATGCTCATCGTATTTGCCATATATGATATACTGCGTATCGGACGACAGAGGATTTGTATTTGATATTGTTGCAATGCTGTTTGTTATGAGAATGGAATGTCATTGATTGACGGGAACTTGCGTATCTCAAAGTGACATGTGCCAGTGGAGTATGGTAATAATCAAGACGATGGGTACTGATACTATTGTTAGGATGTGTGATGAGAAAGAGATATATGAATGTCTCTATGGGAATTTGTGAACGGAATGGAATATGATTGTGTGTCTAAGACTGATATGAGCGGATGAAGTGGAGTACGTCTTTGCAGGATGTATATTATGGCATCCGGTTCTATGGACTGCATCGTCGGATGTACTATATTTGTGCTGAGTGTTGGTACTGAATGGGTTCACTGAATGGGTTGATATGGACATTGCATGGGTATAGAGTTGTCTTGCAGAACAGAGATAATCGCATGTGATTTGAATAAACGTGTCATTACATTCTCATGAGTGAAGATTGACATGTACTGCGTGATGCCTTTAGCATATATGCGTAAGTTTCTGAAAGTGAACTTGGGAATAGGATGTTCTCTGCTTTCTTATGGTTGTTGTAGTCCCATAATGACTTCATGAAGGGAGTCAGGAATGATCTGTGTAGGGTCGACTGGGACAATGTGTGGAATGTGATATGGTCCTTGACTATATCACCTGTTGGTGGTAATGGTAACACCTTATGTAGGAAAGGTAGAAAGTGAATTGGTTATACCCGTTTAATCGTATGTGGGTACCGAGGTATGATGACTAGTATGAGGTGATAACAAGAGCTTCTTGTAAGACTTGAGATGAGAGTTGTTGCAGGGAAGTGGTTGGATGTGTGAGTTTTGACATTGCCAAAATATAATTTCACAAGGCAATGTTATTGGTAAGACCGATGTGTCATGTACTCATATTTGATGTATTTGATGGGTTTCAAATTGGTCGTGACTAAGATTGAGGTTGTTATCAGATAAGCCGTTGTGATAGGGATTATCCTCCTCTATAGGATTGATTGTGCATTGAGGAAGTTTTGGTGACTTGACGCAGCATTGTGGATCATAATTGGTGTGATCACACGAGACTGTGGAATTGTGACTGAAGAATGATGCTTGCAGGGAAATCATGATATGATTGATTGCATATGATTAATGCAGTAACGAATTTGTGCATTACTGAAAAGATACAGTGTGAGAGGTATGAAAAGACATCTCTCAATTGAATATACGATTGGAAACGATATAGCATCGTTGGATGTACCAGTAAGAGTGGCATGAATGTATTATGATGAACTTGTTTGGGAATATGGATACAAGGATAGAATTGAAGCGGCATACCGAAGATTCGTCGAATAAGAGTGCAAATTTGGATATGGTTATGCATAATGGTTTTGGTTTCCATGTGTTGAGTGTTATGGTATTGATTTATCAAGACGTGTACGCCTTGTTGGCGATATTCACGGTAAGGGAATGAGTATGCTTGTTATAATCGATGTGGTTTGGTGTCAGCAGTACAACTGTTTGTGCCGTTTTGGTTTGTGGGAAGTGTTGATAAATCGTGTAGACGAGTTTGTGACATGCTCGAGAATGGTAAGTTTGAGGATATAGTTGATACAAAGAAAGATGATTATCAGAATTCTCATCTTGAAATGACATCTCTGGGTAACTGTGATATCGAATTATGTCAAAATGATCATGGGGAGTGACGGATTTACTAACTTACAGAAGTCAATGATGCATGACTTATGCGATGTCCGTTGGTCCTTAATGGTGTCATTACAGAGTCATGTGCCTGAGGTTGGATGACCACGAATGTCTGGTACACCGTGTTGATAGGGTGACAGTACAATGGTGACACCACACTCTCATATGTTGGACTACACTGTGATGACAGTGGAGTAAATGTGTTTTGGGTGTTATCTATCTTATTTAGGGTTGCTTACTTGAGTTAGCAACCAATGAACTTTATCTCTTGATACGTCCATTCATTATTATGGATTTGGAGATGTAGGACTGTGTGCAAGTTAACATACTGTGATAAATGGAAATGTTTGCATCTGACACATTGTAGAATTACATTGGAAAGCACAAGTTGTGGAAATGTTATGCGATAATAATTTGAAAGTACTGAAGTACTGGAATTTGGTGAGATCACGAGATGTTCACCTAGTTGTTCGTTTGGGAGACTCTCTGTATAGACGAGAGTGGTATGCGAATGCAATCTTCAAAGTTGATGTTTTATTCTATGACGCACTACAGGGTATTGTTGGACAGTTGATAAGTGTGATTTTTACACTTAATTTGATATAAGATTAGGGGCGTTTTTGTAGTGATTCTTGGAAAATATTACTCTTTTTGGTTTATATTTGCATATTTCAGGAATCCAGTGCCAAATGCATAAAAGTGGAGGAAATAGGCTTAAAATGATGAAAAAGGACCAAACTGAGCAAACCTGGAAAAGGAGGGGCAAAATCATAATTTGCTGAAAATAGAGGAAGCGACCGATCGCCTCGAGGCAGAATGTTATGGCGATCGATCGCCAATTACTGCCGACCGATCGCCAGGACTCGAAAAATTCGGGATTTTGTTTCCATCTTGGTTATTTGGTGTCCAAACTTGGTGAAACTCTTCCTACCATAAATATGGATTATCATGGACGTTTTTGGGACTTTTTGGCTCATAATTGACCTACAATACACAGCCTCCACCACTCATCATCCGCTCCAACCATCTATACACCATAACCATTGAAGAGAAGACGCATCGGAAGAGACGGGACCACGGAGCAACGCAAGGAGACAACGCCTATCGTTATTTCTGTATTTCTAACTCTAGTTCTATATTTTCTAGATTTTAATCTTTAGAATGTTGTAAAACAAGTTTATGCATTATTATTTGATGGAGATTGTTGGCAAGGTTTGTTATCAAGACTTAGGGGATCCTTTGTATGAACCCATGATTTAAATTGATTGTTTTTGATTGATTCTTATTATCTAAGTGCATAGATCATTGTTCTTCATGCTTTTAAGGGTTTGGCCATCCTTGAATGATAGTAAATTACAATTGAGATCGAGAGATAAAATTGGAATTCAATATAGTGATTTATGCCGTGGATTTCAGGCTGAGATCGAGAGATAAAGTCAAATACATGTGTGATAACAATAGATTTACCAAAATTGAAGGCTAGAAGTTTTCATAGATCGATTTACAATATTAATTGTTCAATAAGGGTGCGAGAGTGGCTTATTGTTACGTTAGTATTAGATTTGTTATAGCCGGACCAAGGTATAACAAGTGAATTAGGAAAACTCGTCACCTTAGATTGTTTGAATTTAATTCTTAACTAATAGGCGAATTGTGGGGGATTACATAGGTGAATCGAAAGTCTTGATAATTGTCTTTATTGATTTCATTCTTATTTTCCATTGATTGTTTGGGTTTATTTATTAAGTTAGTTAGTCGAATTAGTTAATTAATTATAACCAATTTTCGCAGGCTAAATATAGTTAAACTAGTGGAGTTTGGTACTTATTTCCTAGTCCTCGTGGGTTTGACACTCATACTTATATTATCGTTATACTAAAACTTGACACCGTGCACTTGCGGTATAGAATCGCTACACTGAAAAAATATTGTTTAAAATAATAGCGATCAAGTTTTTGGCGCCGTTGCCGGGGACTAGTTTTAATAATATCAAACGAGATTAGTTTACTGTAGTTTAGTCATTTGTTTTTTTTATTTTTATTTTTCGATTTTTTTTCTCTTCTACTGTTTCTTTTTGTTTTGGTTGATTGTTACAGAGTACTATCTCTTGGTGCATGCTAAGGAGTAGCAACCCTACACTTGAGCCCTTTGATCCCAAGATCGAACGCACTTGTCAAAGGAGGCTAAGGCAAGCAAAAACACACATGGCTAATACCGAGGAGATACCGGTACCATCAGTTGCGAGATCACTCATGGACTATGCCCACCCTGCATCCATGGATCAATGTCAAGTATCACGAGACCAACCATACAGGCTAACAACTTCGAGATCAAGCCTGATATCATACAGATGATCCAACATTCAGTCCAGTTTGGGGGAGCTGCTGCAGATTATCCAAATGATCACATCTCCAACTTCTTGGAGATTTGTGATACATTCAAGCATAATGGCGTTACTGACGACGCCATCAGGTTAAGTTTGTTTCCCTTTTCTTTAAAAGATAAATCTAAATCATGGACAATCGTTGCCTGCAGGATCTATTACCACGTGGGATGGAATGACGCGGTTGTTCTTGTCAAAATTCTTTCCACCATCCAAGATGGCCAAGATGCCCACATCATGGCCTCCCTATCTGGCTGCAGGTACAAACGTTTTATAACGGTTTATTTTCTGATAACCGTTCTATGATTGATGCAGCGTCAGGAGGAACTTTGATGAGGAAGACGCCAGAGGAGGCTTATACGCCGTTGGAGGATATGGCTGCTAATAGCTGTCATTGGCAGTCTGAAAGGAACGTGCCAAAGAAGCAAGTCGGAGTGCATCTAATAAGTGAAGTCACTGCCATAGCTGCTCAATTGGAAGCGCTTAACAAGAAGATGGATAGTTTGAGCATGCATGCAATGCAAGTTCCAACTGTTACATGCGAGCTTTGCCAATGAGGACATTCGAGCACTGAATGCCAAGTTGGTAACACATCCATTACTACTAATGAAGCTGTTAATTTTTTAGGGAACCGACCACCACAGACCTACCCCTACCCAAATACGTACAATACTGGGCCGAGGAACCCCCAACCACCACCGGGGTATGCATCAAAGCCAAGCATGGAGGAGCTGCTAACTAAGTTCATATCATCGGCTGAAATAAGGATGAACAATCATGAGGCATCGATAAAGAACTTGGAAGTCCAAGTGGGACAGTTAGCAAAGATCGTGTCCGAACGAGCACAAGGATCACTATCTAGTAACACTGAGACGAAACCTAGGGAGCAAGTCCATGCTATCATGTTGAGGAGTGGAAAGGAGGTCGCTGAGAAGAAGGATGCACACATTGAGCTGAAAGGCGAGGCAGACATCAAGCAAGAAGAGGTGCAAACACGCGAAGGTAAGTCTACTAAGACCCATACACCCATCACACCTACTAAGGTAGAGATCCTACTCCCATTCCCGCTGCGTATAAGAGAGCAAAGATTGATGCTAAATTTGCTAAATTTTTAGAATTGATTAAGAATCTTCATATTGAGATGCCTTTCATTGATGCTATTCGACACATGCCGAACTATGCTAAGTTTTTAAAGGAGATTCTGAGAAAAAAGCGGAAACTGGGAGAGCATGAGATGATAAACTTAACTAGGGAGTGTTCTGTTGTCATTCAAAATGATTCACCTCCAAAGTTAAAGGATCCAGGGAGTTTCACTATACCTTGCAAAATAAATTCTAAAACTTTTAATAAATCTTTATGTGATTCGGGGTCAAGTGTTAATTTAATGCCTTTGTCTGTGTATAGGAAGCTGGGCTTAGGAGAGCTAAAAGCAATCAATGTCTCATTGCAGATGGCAGACAAGTCCATCAAGTACCCTCATGGGATTGTGGAGGATGAACCGGTCAAAGTTTACAAATTCACCATTCTGGTGGATTTCATGGTGCTAGACATAAAGGAGGAGGCGGGCATGCCATTGATATTAGGAAGACCATTCCTAGCTACTGGAAGGGCATTGATAGATGTCCAAGAAGGGAAGTTGATCCTCCGAGTAGGGGGGATCAAGTTACTTATGATATGTTCAAAGTTGTGAACACTACACGCACTGAGCACCGATGTTTTAGTGTCAATATAATTGATACACTATCTGTTGATGCGATGCAGGTTAAAAGTGAGAAGAAGGTGGAGATCACATCGAATGGCCAACAAAGATGAGGTAATTTTTGTGTAGGAGACTCGGTATTAATGAATAGAAAAAGGATGAGACTTTTTCCATGGAAGTCTGACGCACCATGGGCTGGACCGTTCAAAGTTGTCGATGTTCTACCATTCGGCACCTTCAAAGTGAGAGATGACCACGGGGCACTATTTACTATGAAAGAGAAGTGGTTACGACACTACCACAAGGATGGTGTGAAATCACCCCCTACTGGCCCTGGCGGCACTTGAACGTAAAGGGTAAAAAGTTCAGCTTGAGACTATAAATCAAGAACTCATTCTTAACCCTTTTGCTTTGTTTTTGATTTTTTTGTTTGTTTTTGTTTTGCTTTTGCTTTTGTTTTGATTATGGTGAGAAACTCCATGCGTGTTGTGACGCGTTCCAACACTACACCCCACAAGCTGATGAGGAATTGGACAACGATCACCGATGGTCGTTGTCAACGGTAAATGTTTTGTCCTATTTTCCATGCTTATTACATTGAGGACAATGCATGAATTAAGTTTGGGGGAGTGCATTACTGTGTCATGCTTCTTATTTGGAAATTGATCGTTTCGTGAGCAGCAACAAGAAAAGTTTTCTTGAAAATGAGGTCAATTAGTAAGATAATAATAAATCATAATAGTGGTCTCTATTCCATGATGATATTAGTCTCACTTTGCATGTCAACTTAAGTTTTGATGATTGTAAAACTTGTTTGTGAATATCTTGTTTTCAGAAGCATGTCAAAGATGAGGAATTTTTTTGAGCACATTTGAGTCATAATCTTGTGAATTGCATTTGGAGTAGTGAAAATTTTTCTGAACTTGATGAATTGTTTTTGAGCATCTTAGAGTACCTTAGAAATATTTGATGATGACACTTCAAGGCAAAAATTTATAGTCATGAACTTGATTAAGATGATCTAGGCGATCTTTGGACCGTTTGAACCTTTCAAGCATACCATGTTTACATCAATCTCTAGTATCCTAATTTGAGCCTAATTGAAAAAGAATGGAGTATGTTTAACATACTATTAGCCCAGCCCCCATTCAACATTCTTTGGCAAACTCATTATACCCACCTAATTGAGCCTAAATTGAATATTTTTATCTTCACCCTAAGGGAGTATAATGATTCTCATTAGATGCACATGAATTGCTATATTTTGATGAGCTTATTGTAAAAGAGATGATGAATGAGAAAAGAAAAGAATAGAAAAGTCTTGAGAAAACAATTTATCCAACTAAGACCCAAAGTGGCCAAGGCTAAAAGAGAAAAATAAGAGAAGCTCAAGTTGTGCTAACAATATGAACATTACATGCTTATACTCTCTTCTTTGTCCTATCATATCCTTTCTTTGAAGCCAAACACCTAGGCCTAACGCTACAAGCTTAAAAAGACCTATTGATCCAAGTCTAGGGAGTGACTACATTAGTGGAGAAGTTGTTTGAAAATAGGTCTATGGAATGCTCAAGGATAATCTTAACTTTCATTACCTAGCATGATTTGATCTATGAAAATAGCATGGAACTTGAGAGTGACAATAGCACACACGCACGTTCTGATTCGGAGACATGTTGTTTGATTTAGGAGAAAACACAACTTGTTAAACTTTCTGATTTATTTTTGTTTGTCTGTAAGTGAGATGTCTGAGCTACATGATTGACTATGAATTGGTTTATTTGAGTTTTCAATGTTGAACTTGACTGTTTGATCTTATTTCTTGCTCGAGACGATCAAGTTTAAGTTTGGGGGAGTTTCACTGATTAGTGTGACATGTTGAATACATGTGTGCACCAATCAGATGCAATGAATAATGAAGTGATGACATATTGATGACCGGATGTAAATGGTGTATGGTCACGGGCTGTCAATCCTTCTTGTTTCGGATTGTTGTTGGGTAAGAGTACATGAAAACTGGGAATATATATATATATATCTATGCAGTACCAATCGCGTGTAGATTCTTTGCTGTGTCCATGACGTATGTCACAGTGTTCTGTGAAAGGGTCTTGTATAGATATCTGGACTACATGCAGTAATTGGTATCTGTCATGTAGTTTTATGACAGATATATGAATCATAATGTTCAGGGACAGACAGATGTATTGTATGTGTATGACATGATCAGTTCGGAATCTTACCGAGTGCAGATTGTCAGTTCCTAGTATAGATGTCAAACGGGCCGTGCCGGCCCGGCACGGCCCGTAAATCCGTGCCGCCCGGAACTGTTCCGTGCCGGGCTGGCACGGCCCTTTAAGGAGACGGGCCGTGCCTGGTACTGCCCGTCTCCTTATTTGGGTGGCCCGGCACGGCCCATAGGCCCGTGGCTTATGGGCCGTGCCACGGGCCGTGCCGTGCTGGCACGGCCCAAATCAATTTATTTTTTTTTTTCATTTTTTTTTTATTATTTGTTTAATGTTATTTATTTATATATAATAATATTATATTTAAATATATATTGGCACAATATACTTATAAAATCAAAATTTATTGACTACGAATTGAAAAACTACAAATTACATTGAACAAAAGAAAATAATAAATTACAAAAGAGTTTAAAAAATATGCTAATTTTCTTCATTTTCATCCGAAGAAACATCATGTCCTCCCAAACCTTGTAAGCGGCTATCAGCATCCAACCAATCCTTTAAAAGAATACACATCTCCACAGTGTTTGGTTTCATTCTACTTCTTTTTTCATCAATGACTCTTCCACCTGCACTAAAACAAGACTCCGATGGAACTGTGGATATCGGAGGAGTTAGTAGATCACGTGCCATTATGGAAAGTACTGGCCAAAGTCTAGCATTGTCTTTCCACCATGCCAAAACATCAAAAGTTTCTAATTCTTGTTCACTGAAATTTATGACTTGGTTTAGATATAACTGAAGCTCAGTAAATGAAGATGTATTAGAACTAGAAGAAGCGGAAGTAGTGTCTCGTCTTCTTCTTAACATTGTCCACACAGAACCCTTACCACTACTACCACCACTACTACCACTTTCTCTTACTGGAGTTGCTCTAGAATTATGTAACGAATCATATAAAGAAAACAAAGCAAACAAACATTTATTAATGCGCTCTTTCTCTTGATTAATATTAATATTCTCATAAGCCATGTTGGTGTAATAATATTCTATTATAATTTCTACACTACCAGTACCGAATTGTGAAAGAATAGTTTGGTTACCATCAGTTGGTTCTTTTTCATGTTTAGCCATGTGTCTTAGTAAATGACCTGTACCACCAGAAGAAGCATATGCATAATCTTTTTTACATTTTTTACAAACTGCCCTTGATCCCTTTCCCTCAACAATTTCTACATCGAATAGTTGCCAGACATTGCTAGTTCTTTTTTTTGAAGTTCTTCTACTTGATGATTGAATATTTGATGTGCTTTCTTCATTTTCTTGGAATTGATCGATTTCATCATCATAATTCACATTATAAGATGAATCGGTCATTATGTATATAGACTACAATTATGAATTATCTAATGCAACAAATATAAAAGTTACCAAATATTTGCTAGGAGGAGTGTTGGCTTTGTTGCTTGTGCTTGTCTTGGCAAACGTAAGACGAATTTCTTTCTTCTTGTGAACAAATTGAGAGTATAGCGTCTCAAGTATATAGAGCTTACAGATTAAGAGGATAAAATGTTTCCTCAACACACACATATATATAACAACCAAAAAAATAAATTTTTTTTTAAAAAACCGTTGAACGGCTATATTTTTTACCGTTGGACATTGGCGATCGATCGCCATTTTTGTGGCGATCGATCGCCACCCCTGCATTTTGCTTACTGCCTCTAGGCGATCGATCGCCTTTTTTGTGGCGATCGATCGCCACCCCTGTATTTTGCTTACTGCCTATAGGCGATCGATCGCCATTTATGTGGCGATCGATCGCCTGGTAACAGTGTCGTGCCGTGCCGTGCCAGCCCACGGGGTGGCATGGCTTGGCCCGGCACGGCCCATACTCCGGGCCGTGCTTGGCACGGCACGGCACTGTAGCAAAACGTGCCGTGCCGTGCCGTGCCGTGCCCGTGCCGTGCCTCGTGCCGTCCGCTCCGTTTGACATCTCTAGTTCCTAGGTATAGTGGTCCTTATGATATCAAGCCAGTGTGATAAGGACAATGGTAAAATGTCGATGTGCATGATAGAGTAAGTATATGATACAGCAGAATCTGAAGTGATTGTCTGGTATGTTATTTACGTTTTGTTATACTGCGGGTAAGTATCTTTTACTTCGGCAAGTTGAATATGTTGAGTAGGTATTCCTTATTGCAGTATATATGAGTATATACTGCAGGTTAACTTGTTCTCATAATGCATATTGTTGCAGATATTATTTTGTTTCTTGCCTTATTGCAGTAGGGTTGTCAGATTGAGTATCTGTTTATGTTGTGCATGTTTTGTATATGCAATTTTGAGGACAAAATTCAATGAGTAGGGGAGAAATGTAATGCCTCGATATGATGTATGCATATGTGATAAGATTATAGCGTAATTATGAAAGAATTACAGTATGTTGTGGACTCGGATTTAGGTGGAACCGAGTGTGACTAGTGACAAGATTCATGTTGAAATGAATGTAACATAGTTAAAACAATGAAATTGAGGTACATGGTTTGGTTAACATGTAGCAAGAGAGAGATCTATGTTATGACTAGGAGGGATATGAGTTCCATGTAGTTGAACAATAAACCTACATGATTTGGTATGCATTTGAATTGATATGAGAGTTGCATATACATGTGAATTGGCATTTGAATTTGCTAGGAATGTCATGTGACTTTGCATTTTAGATTAAGCCAAGTATATAAAGTTGATTTCAGCTCTCAAAGCACATAATACACCACAATTCACCTAGTAAATCTCTACAAAGCTCTCTTCCAAACCCTTGCTTCTTCTTGCTTTCTTTTCTTGGTTCTAGCTTGGAATCATGGTCAAAATGCAGTATGTGGTAAGGAGCATGCTCTACTTTATGTAGTGAGTTGGTGTGTTAACTTAGTTATGGTGGTTGTTATACAATTGAAGAAGCATGTGATTTGTTTGAAGGAAGATAGAATTCATATGTTGTTGAATTCAATGAATTAAGTTGTAATCTTATAGAAACATGTTTATATGATGCTAGAGATTGCATGAAACATGTTTGAATGTGAATTTTCGAGTTGTAGGAGATACACCATGGAGATAAGGTCAAAATCGTCATGTTCTGAAGTTTCTGAACATCGGCGATCGATCGCGAGCCCTATGGCGATCGATCGCCGAGAACAGAGCAAAAATAAGGCGGTGAAAACATATGGCGATCGATCGCGAGGAAACAGAACACTTTGACGATCGATCGCGAGGAAACAAAACACTTTGGCGATCGATCGAGAGATAGTGGCGATCGATCGTGATGAAACAGAACATGTTGGCGATCGATCGGGACAAATGGCGATCGATCGGGACAAATGGCGATCGATCGCCAGGGTTAAAATGTTGAAAAATGTGAGATTTTTGTAGAATTTTATTTTGAAGCCTATTGTAACATGATATATTATTCATATTGTTGTAGCATCATCACAGGGGACGGGGCAACAAGGCGGTTAGACATTGACGCGTAATTTATATCTTTTGTGTCGCATAACAGGTACTTGTTGATGATGTGAGCATGGTATCATATGATTAGTGGTATCATATGCATGTACATTCATGATATTTATATTGTTGAGATGGATGACACGATAGATATGCCGCATATGCTTTGGCTGAGATCATTGCCACGATAGATATGCCAGTGTGGGGCATATGCTTTGGCTGGGCTTGTTGCCACGTTAGGTATGCTACATATGCTTTGGCATGAGAGATATACACCGGTTGGGTATATGCTCTGGCTGTTATAACATGTGAGGACGGTACAATGATATGTGCCGCTAATATGAAGATGTGAGGAGGTTCCACTGACATATTGAGCTGAGATAGGCATATCATATTGGTCTGGTTATAACAGGATGAGAGATGAGACATGTCATGACATATTTGCATTTGATGATGCATGATATAGAACAATCACGGTTGATGTTTATCGTGCTTTATCGTTTATGTTTCTCATTGATATCGCACTGGGATGGTTATTTCTCTATAATCATGTTGTGTGGTTGTTTCTGTAGGGACCCATAGACGTGGGAGGACGGGATTGTGAGTCTTATTCCGCTGCGAGCTGAACCATTGCTTAGGAGTTATTTGGTCTAGGTTGTTTTGCTGTACATATGATGTATATTATGGCATGGTTTTTGTCAACTTGTAACAAACTACATTAGTAAACTCTTAATCAGTGTATGATTTACTTAATTTTATTCACATATGTATAATGAACTGATACATAATGGATTAAGTAACATGGACCCCACAAAGACATATACATGTTATGTACGAGTATCGATGATACCTCTATGATGAATGTATGTGATGGTGGTTATCTCTATATATTGTTGAGATATGATATATAATATTGTTTTGATTATGCTATTGAGGCATGTGAATGGTGCTATGAGGCACGATGTTGTTGAGGCATGTGATTGGTGTTGTGAGGCACGATGCTGTTGAGGCATGTGATTGGTGCTGTGAGACACGATGCCGTTGAGGCATGAGATATGACTGTTATAACGTGTGAGGGTGGAAATATGATATGTGCTGCTAATATGATGATGTGAAGGTTGAGCCACTGACATATTGAGCGGGAAAGCAATATCATATATGTCAAGTTATAACAGGATGATGAATGAGACATATCATGAAATAATTGGATATTGTATTATATTGTGATTTGGTGTGTGTACAGGAACAACCAAAAGGAGTATTTCAATGCATGAAATACAGGACGTTGTTTATACAGTATTTATGCATTACTTTGATGTTGGAGTGTACACATCATTTATATACTCATGTTGTGTGCGGTAGTTCTGTCGGGACATATAGCCGGGGAAGGCAGGAATTGTGAGTCTATCTTCTGCTCTAGGAGTTAAACTGATCGAGATTGAAAGCAATTTGACATGCAAATGATGTACATGATGTGATGTATATGAACAATGTAATAGAAAGACATAGTGAAAATATTGATCAGTAGTGATGGTATCTTAATCCTGATAAGCAAATAACAATATTTACTTAATTGAATACTTAATTGAGAATTAAGGTAACGAGGCCCTACAATAAGTTTGTGTCAGGGCCTCATTCACCTGAGATTTTTAGTGACAGGACTGATCTGCATTTAATGATGCCAGGGCTGACCTTAGCAATAAGTTTGTGACATTGCCTCATTCACCTGGCATTTTCTTGACAAGGCTGACCTGCACTTAATGATGATTCTTACATGCGTCATAATTAAAAAACTCGATACTACGAGCTTGTAAATTGAATAAATTGTGCTTAAGAATAGTATTTTCTGAGGTGAAAAGCATTCCAAGACCTTTTCAATTTTTGCCCCTCCACATATTCCAAATAGTAAGCCACATGAGCTTAACTTCTGGACTATCTTGTAGGCCCCTTCCCATTTAGGGTCATGCTTCCGACCTCTGTTGGCTGAACCTTTTTATGTACTAGGTCCCCCACTTAGAAGCTTCAAGGTGTAAGTCGCTTGTTATAAGCCATGATTATTTTGTTCCGGTAGGCCTCCATTCTGATTGTTCCTCTTTCCCTCTTCTCATATATTAGATCAAGCTCCAAGGCTCATTGTTCCACATTATCATCATCATAGGCTTGGATACTCGCTGAAGTCTCTCATATCTCTGTTGGCAGCACTACTTCTGACTCGTAGACCATACTGAAAGGTGTATCCCCTGTAGGGATTCGATGTGCAGTACGATAAGTCCACATGACACTTGGTAGCTCATCAACCCAATCTTTCCCGACCTGTCTCTCAGCGCTTGCACTATAGACCTGTTAGTTACTTCCGCTTGCCCATTTCTTTGCGGGTAAGCCATGAAGGTGAATACCTGATCGATCTTCATATCCTGGCACCAAGCTATCAGTCTTCACCCTTGGAATTGTCTCCATTTACTAGAAATCAACCTCCTTGGCACCTCAAATCGTCATACAATCTCCATGTCTCTTATTGTTCGGACCCGAGCATTTCAGCCAGGAAGTTGGATAGGGCCTGACCCTTGATAGATGTCCTAGGCTGATATGATATTTCATATTCGCTGACTCAATTGTTTACTTGTCCAGCCTTTCTGATACATCGGGATGCGTCATAGTCCTCCCCATAGGATTGTTTGTTAATACAGAGATGGGTGAGATAGGAAGTGTGGTCTCAACCTCCTTGCGGTTATCACTAGATCTAGTGCCAGTTTTTCCACCTCCAGGTACCTGAGTTTCGCTCCCCTTATGACATGACTGACACAGTAAACTGGTTTCTGATCTCATACTTTCTGTTTGACCAACACTTAGCTTACTACATGTTCTGTGGCTGAGAGGTAAACCCACAACCTTTCACCTGTGTCAGGCTTCAGGAACACTGGTAATTTGGCCAAATGTTTCTTCAGATCAGCAAAGGCTTTTTCGCACTCTTAGATCCATTCAAATTTCTTAGCTTTCCTCAACACTTGGAAGAAATGATAACTCTTGTGTGCTGACCTAGAAATGAACTGTTCTAGGGATGAAATTCGATCTGTTAACTTTTGTACCTCTCTTAGGTTCTTAGGGGAGGTCACATCCTGTATGGCCGGTATGGCCATGACCTTTTCTGGATTGACCTCGATTCCACTGTCCGTGACCATGAAACCCAGAAACTTCCCACTCTTTACTCTGAACACATACTTGGCGGGATTCAACTTCAACCCAAACCTATTTAGGGTGGAAAATGTTTCCTCCAAATCAGGTATGAGATCTGACATGTTCTTCGACTTTACCAGTATATCATCGAGGTAGAACTCAATGTTCCTCCCTACCTGTCCTACGAATACCTCATCCATCAACCTCTGGTATGTAGCCTTGACATTTTTTAGGCCAAAGGGCATGACCATGTAGCAGTATGTTCCATCCAAGGTAATGAAACTGACATTGTCTTGATCCTCCTTGGCCAAATGAATCTGGTGATACATTGGTATGCATATGTAAAGTACAATAACTCATATCCTGTGATAGAGTCCACTAGTTGATCAATCTGGGGCAAAGGGTGGCAGTCCTTATGGCAATCTTTGTTTAGATCTCTGAAGTCGATGCTCATCTTCCACTTTTCGGATGACTTTGATACTAAGACCACAGTAGAGAGCCAAGTAGGAAATCGAACTTCCCTTATTTTCCCTGCTTTCAACAATGTTTGGATCTCATTCTTATAACCTTATCTTTCTCTAGTCCAAAATGTCTTTTCTTTTGTTTGGTCACTTTGACTCCCCGGTTGACACTTAGTCTTTGATGCACTACCTTTGATTGGATCCCAGTCAGCTCGACTGAAGACCATGCAAATACGCCAGCACGCTTGGATAGGCATTGCAGGAGATCCTGCTTCAAATCTGCACCTAGGTCCGAGGCCACCCTTGTTATTTTCTCGGGATGGCCTGGGATCAAAGTGACCTCTTCCTCTCCATGCAGTATCGCTTGTACTTCTCCTTGTACGATGTGAACCTCTCGGTCCCCAAGAATTTCCATGCTTTTGCCCTGTCTCGATCTCTTCACCTCCACCCTCATTGTCTCAGTGTAACATCTCTTTGTTGAAGGCTGGTCGCCTTTCACTTCTCCGACTTTCTTCCCGACTGGGAACTTGTGGGGCCTCGCTACTTAATCCTCTAGTGCAGCAGATCATTGCACACTAAATAAGTAGGATTAAGATAAACTCATACTGAAGAGTATTACTATGTCAACTATTACGTTATTTCGCAACCATGACATAATTTACATCAATTACATGTCATAAAGTTCTAACAAGTTCATCTCTAAATCAGTAACTTGCCTAGCAGCAGAAGGTTTGAATCACAATCCCGGCCTCCCCCGTCTATGAGTCCCTACAGAAACAACCACACACCATGAGTATTGATATATATGATCATCAAAATCCAATCTCAATAAGAATGCAAAATACGATATAAATGTTTTCCTGTATTTTATGCATTCACAACTCATTTGCGATTGTTCATGTATAAGCATTATCAACATAAAATTCAAATATGTCATGGCATGTCTCATTCATCAACATGTTATAACGAGACATATAAGATATTGTATTCCAGCTCAATATCTCAGTGGCTCAGCCTTCATGTCCCATATTAGCAGCAAATATCATGTTTGCGTCCTCACACGTTATAACAGTCATTTCTCATGCCCAAACGCATCATGCCCCCACGACATCAATCATATGTCTCAACAACAATATGAGCAACAATCTCATATCTCAATCACAAGTATAGATAGGCATCACCACATAACCATACATACATCAGTATTGTGGCATCAATACTCGTACGTCAACGCGTACCTATCGTGTTGTACAAAGATATAAAGCATGAGTCAATGATTAACCTCCTCTTTGTCATGTCCCCTGTAATGGTGCTATATGAATATCAACAATATAAATGTTACAATAGGCCTTACTATCAAATTTCAAGAAAATATAACATTTTTCAATATTTTAACCCTCACGATCGACCGTCAGTTTCACCAATCGATCGCCAAGAAAATCTTTTTTCTCACCAATCGATCGCCAAAATGTTCTGTTTTGCAGCCATCGATCGCCAGTTTCACGCGATCGATCACCAATGTATTTCACCGCCTTATTGTTTTCCCCTGTCGAGGCGATAGATCACCACATAGCTCGCGATCGATCGCCGATGTCTGAAAAATTCAGAACATGACAATTTTCAAGCTTATCTCCATGGTTTCATTTCTACACTTGAAATTACACCACCAAAAATTGATAAAAGTACTATCAATACATCACATGCACTTCTTTTCTACATAACTCAAGATTATATCTTCTAATTCTATCTATACCAATTCAAGAGAGAGAGATCAATGAACTTTGATCATGCTCACATGTTAAACTACCAAACATACACATCATATGCTAAAGAAACCTTACCACAAAGCTTTGAATTCACTTCACACAAATTGATATCTTGTGTTTGTGGTGTTGTTAGGTGTTTTCAAATATGAACTTAGTTTAATATAGCTTCCAATATTTCCCCAAATGCATATGAAATTCATATCAAATTCAAATTCATGTCAAACTCATGTATAATTGTTGTCCAACTATGTGTAACTCTTGTTCCTCCTACAATAACATTAACATAGTTCTCTTGTCTAATATCAACAAGTCATGTACCCACACTTCAAGCTAACACTAATGTTATATATGTGTCCTCAACTAATCATGTTTGCTAGATATAGTGAGAGCTCATATACTTATCATTTTCTTATCATACTTGGTTCAACCCAAACCCGAGTCCACATTATTCCGTAATTATCTCATAAATTACTCAATAATCACATCAAACATGTATGATTCATATCAAGGCATTACAGAACTTGATCTTTTGGTGGAAAGTAGAAACAACCATGAGCTCATTCATGGCTAGCCTTCCTAAATTGATGTTATAGGAAGACGGGGCTTCCATGATTGTGAAAGAGGTTAATCGAGTTTTTCTGCTATCTCCCGAACCCATGGAAAGAGGTAATATGATATGTCCGAGAGGATACACTATATGGCCTGCAAAACAAAAAAATGGGTAATGATTTGTTCAAGATGATACTCACCCAACTCCATTTGTTGGAAGGCCTCGTGGATAATTCATTCACAGAGCTCCCAAAATCCACAAACACTCTCCCGACCTCGTAATTTGAGATGATCGCCTTATCACAAGGGCGTCGTTATGAGGTGTTTCCACACCATCTACATCCTGAGGACTGAAGCTGATTACCACCTCTTCCTCAGCATCGACCGTCCTCCCTATACTCAAAGTTTCACTCATGCTTGCTGCTTTCCGGGCTCTATTGGAATCATCATCAGTGGCTCCCTGGAGATCATGTTGATTACGCCTAGGGGTGGGGAGTTTCCTCGGGTTGGCCCCAGATCACCTGGCCTCCTTGGTGGTCTCTGACCTCGTCCTTGCCCTTGAAATGGGGCTCAGAAGTTATTCAGCCCACCTCTTCCTCTCCCCTGCGATGCACCTCGGCCTCTCCCGCAGGCTGGGCCTCCCGGACTTGTGTTGGTTTGGGCCACCATCTTCTTAACCTGGGGGTAATTTTGTATGACCTGCTCGAGCTCTTGATCTAAATGATTGCATTTTTGTGTGTCGTGCACATGTCCTTGGTGGAAATCACAGTACTTAGTCGTGGTCTCTTTGCTCGGGTCCTTCTCGGGTTGGGGTGGTTTTTGAAGGATTTGTTTATCTTTGCAAATCCGGATTGTTTCCTCCTTTGAGACTTTCAGAGGCGTGTAGTGTGAGAAATGCCGCAGCCCTGCACCCTCTCCATGCCTCTTTTTCTCCCTGCCGGACCTATTTTTCACCAGCCTTCCCACCTTCTCTCCTTCTAAGCCTTTGAGCTTCCTCAACATTTATATATTTTTCAGTCGGGTAAATAAATCATCATAAGTAATGAGGTTTTTTTATTAAGGACCGAAAAACTCCCCTCCTCTCAACCCTTGATTGAAAGCACTGATCAAGATTTCTATTGTGCATGTAGGTAGTTCCAAGGTTGCAACATTGAAACATCTGATATATTCTCGCATGGGTTCACTCTCTATTTGCCTTATCTCAAACAGTAACTGCTAGTGAACTGATGAAGGAAAGCGGAGCTGAACTCTCTGAAAGAGGTTATGGATCCAGGCTCGAGTTGATTAAACCATTGCTAGGTTGACTTCACCAAAGTGGTAAGGAAGACCTTACACTTCAAACTGTCTGAGTAACATTGTAACATGGCCGCATTTTCAAACCTGCCCAGGTGTTCCTCCGGGTCCATGCTTCCGTCATACTCCCCGGCGCTTGGAGGTTGGAAGTTGTTTAGGAGTTCCTCTCATACTTTCTCTAGGGAGAAAGGGGTGCCCTTCTTCGGACAAAAGGCCCGCCCATTCCCTTTTTAATTTCCCGAACTTCATCCCTCAGCTCCTCCATTTGTCCTTCAAGATCTGAGCCTGCAATGTTGCTGCTACATGCTCATATCGATCATTATCTCGAATACTGTCCTACAGACCACTCTCCGGCTGATCCATAGCCCTATTTACGGCATGTTCTACTATCATAGTGATAAGCCACGTAAGTTGTTCAAAGGATAAAGTTCCCACCGTCGTGCCGGCCATGGGTGGTGGCTCTCTTCTGTTAATCGATGGTGCCCAGTGGTCATGGTTCGACTCCTGGTTTGTTCTCTGTGTATTTGCCACTTTATCAACGCCTTTTGCTCTTGTTCCCACAGATGACACCAATTGTTACCTGAAATTTTGGTAGGATGTATGGTAGCGCTTATCGTGTACGCCCAAATTAACCATTCTCAAGTTAACAATAGCAAATATGTAGTAGCGTGAGCAGGGATCGATCTCATAGGGAAGGATGTGTTTTTCGTGTCAATTAATCGAACAAATAGTAAAAAGGGGATTTTGAAATTTGATTAACTACTACTAAGCCAAATCTATGACTTAAACTAATTATCAAAATTAAACTAAAGTGAATTAACTATTGAGAAAAGCGATTCTTGGTTTTCAGTCGACTTTACCTTGGATTTATGCATTCAATCATCGATTATCACAAAAGATATAATTTTACTTGAATATTCATCACTAGAGATTCAACTCTTATATTACCTTATGCCTAGTTAAGATAGCACAAGCATTCTAAATTAGCCCGTATCATTAAATCAATCAAAACAACAGCGGTTAAGATTAATAGTAACAATAGTTTTCAGTTCTAGTAAGAATGATGAAACTTAGACAACATAATACAAGCGTCTATGTTTAATCTAGTAACGTGTTTTTCCTAAGAATTTAAAACTACCAACAACAGGTAATTATCAATCTAGTTGCTTCAAAGGCCAAGCATTAGATTGCATGTAACAATCATTAGATGACCAGTCTAACAATCAAACATAACATTCATGGCATGAAAATCAGAAAAGCACATGATACTCAATAAAAATTAATAAAAGAACATCAATCTTATGAAAAACATAAAATCCAAGGTATTGTCTTCCTTTAAACAAGAAAATAACTAAACTAAAAACAATCAAATCTATTCTAGAAAACATTAAATCCATTCGCCTTTGTTAGCTCTATTTCTTCGATTTCACCTACATTTACACAAATATACGATTAGGTAGCACATGTATCAAATTATCCATCAAAATATATCAAAACGTAGACAATTAAGCGCAATAGATGTGTCTATTTCTAGTCACATCAAACTCCCACATACTTAATCTTTACTCGATCTCGAGTAAATCAGACAAAACTAAAATAATTTGTTTGGCTCATAGCATCATAACAAACTAACTTGTTATCACTTTAATGCCTCAACAATTTTAAACATTCATAGTAACGAAAGGCGGTGAAAATTAACATTAAAACAAGTTCAATCCCTAAACATTTCATACCCAACAAAGCAGTGACATGCATGTGTGGTCATAAACAAGTGTCATGTACAAATTATAGATCCAATAGATTAGGGGTGTTCACCGGTTCGGTTAACCGACTGAACCAGGCCGAAACGAAAAAAGTTCGGTTCAAAACGAACTGAACCGAAAAATTTCAATTCGGTTTTTGATTTTTTTAAAAAAAATCGGTTTTCGGTTCGGTTTTCGGTTACAGGGTCCGGTTAAGCGAAACGAACCGAAAATCGAAATTTAAAGAAAAAAATTGAACTTTTTTTTTATGGTTTAAATATTTTTTAATGGTTTCGCTCCTGATTGTCTTAATAAGAACTCGTAAATTAACAACATGTTTCAAGTATAATATAATTTATTTTGTTGTCTCATTTAAACTTGATTGTTTGTATTAAATGGCTTCAAAATAATATTAGAAGTTTAAAATTAAAAGGTCAAATGTTCAGAATTCATTTGAATCCAATGAATGATGTATTAGTGTTTGTATTTACGTTGAATTTTTTATCAATTAATTGTACAATTTCAAAAAAAAAAAAGCAAAAATTCAAAAATAAATGAAAAATTCAAAAAAAAAAAAACTATGGTTCGAACCGAACCGAAGAAGTTGGGTTAAAATCGAAATCGAACCGAACAATTTCAGTTCGGTTTTCGGTTCTGAAATTTCAAACCGAAATTTCGGTTCTGTTCGGTTCAAACCAAACCGAATGAACACCCCTACAATAGATGCAAAGCCCACAATAGCTTAAGTCATACACTAACACAATTATAAGCTCACTTGCACACTCTTCTCCACTATCTTAGCCACATGCAAACACAAATCAAGTAGGTCTTTATTAGCTTATAGCTTGGCCTAGATATTGGCTTATGAAATAAAGGGTAATTAAACTTCTCTTCTTGCATGATTTTTCAAACTTTGTACATTTTTACACATTGTATGATTTTGCAAAGTATATTTCAATCTTTTTCTCTTTTGTTCCTTGGCTCCCCTTTGAATCATGTTTTTATCTATTTTCTCAAGGCATCTTTTCTTTCATGCATTTCATTCTTTTGATAATGAAGCTCACAAACATTTGAATCATTGAATACATAAGTGCATGTGAATGAAACACATCATACTCCCTTCAAAGGTGTGGATTAAAATCACATTTAGGCTTATTAGAAAAGGATGATAATCTAGTCAAAGAATCTCGAATGAGGGTCGTGTGTATGCTTAGCATGCAACCATTCTTTTGCATTAAAGCTCAAAAAGGGTATCTAGTGATTGATTTTCTTTACATGGTAGGCTTGAAAGGCTCAAACGCATCAAAGATCGCATATATCACTTTCATGTTCGCAAGTAGTCTAGATATATGCCTCAAAGAGCATATAGTTAAGCTCTAGCATGTATTAGAGACTTCTTAATACGATCACAAAATGTACACAATCTTCACTAAGCTATGCACACTTCACAAGTCATTACAATATCGTGATCAAAATATTCAATTACTAAGTCAAAGCAAACTTTGCATTAGAGTTCAAAGTGTTCCAAGGTTGACAATTCACTTATGTTCAAAAACATGCATGCTATCAATTAGGTTTCATCATGGGCTAGTTATTCTAAGCATGCATTCATTACTAACTATGAGCTCAAAATTTTCAAATTTTTCCGTTTTTTTTTTGTATTTTGGTAATAAGAAAGTAATAACAAGCCACTAATCTCTCCCCATACTTAAATCTTACATTGTCCCCAATGTAAGTCAAAATTTTAAGGAAAAAGAAAAGTCTAACTAAGAAAGCATAAAAAAAAATCAAAAGGAAAAGGGAAACTAACTCCCCTTGGGTTGCCTCCCAAGCAGAGCCTCTGTTTAAAGTTGGTGGCTCGACGCCAATCCTCTATCAAGGTGGATGATGCGCTGTCGCTCCATTCTTCTTCTTCTTCCACCTCAATATCTTTTTGATTTCCTTAAACTTCGGTTTGTTTGCCTTTGAGTGGTCCTCGGTATTCGTTCATCCTCCATCATTTGTTGATTGATGTGGTCGATCTGGGGGGTGTGTCTTTGTAACTGTAGGATCCTACAAGTGAGAAGAAAGAGAGTCAGCAGTATCATGAGTAGATAAGACAACAATAGCATGAAAATTATGCTCAAGATTTGAGACCATACCTCCTTTGTCATCAAGACCATCAGTAACATTTCCCATCTCCCACAAATCATCATTATCAAAATCAGAATCACATTCATCATTGATGTCAATAGCATAACTAGATTGTTCATGTGGTTTAATGGTGTCATAGATGTTGAATTTTTCAACCTCACCATTAAACTTCATTGTTAGCATGCCGCTATTCACATCAATCACAGATTTAGAGGTTTTCAAGAATGGTCTCCCTAAAAGAATGGGGCTGGATGGGTCACCATTTTCCATGTCTAAGACATAGAAATCGGCGGGGAAAACCAAATTCTCTACATGTACAAGTACATCATCTACTATCCCCCTAGGAATAATCGTGGACCTATCAGCTAATTGAATCACAATATTATTTCGTTTCAAAGGTCTCGGTTTCAGTTGAGTGTAGATTGAGTAAGGCATGACATTAATGGAAGATCCTAAATCGAGCATTGCCTTCTCAATCCTAGAATTTCTAATCACACAAGGGATAGAAAACATACCCGGGTCCTTACACTTTGTATGAATGTTTCTTTGGATGACTGCGGAAACATTCTCACCTAGTCAATCTTGGGGCACACTTTGTGGTCCTTGCTCTTATCCGCTTTCCACACTTCTTTAAAAAATCTAGCATATTGAGGCACTTTCTTCATGGCCTCATACAGTGGAGCTTTTTCCTCGCAGTGTGGGAAAGTCTCGTAGAGTCCCTTGATACCCTTGTCTTTCCAGTCCATCTTCAATGCAAGGAAGAATGGGGGTTCAATTTTATATTCAGAAAATTGAGGGAACTTACCTCGTGGTTCCTCCTCTTGCATGATCTCTTAAACGTCTTTCTCTGTGTCCTTCTCATCCTTCGCCTGTCCTACTCCGGGTGGCGTCAGTACCACCTTTTCCTCAGCTTAATCTTTGCTCATCTTCAAAGTGATGACGCTCACATTTTCCCTCGGGTTAACAACTAGCTGTGAAGGTAGTCCATTTGACATGCTCGCTTCAAGCTTGTTGAGCGAAGTTGCCAGTTGTCCCATTTGCGTTGTCAAGCTTTGAATGCTCACCCTGGTTTTCTGTTGAAATTGCAGGCTATTTTCAGCAATACATTTACAAATATTCTCTAACCTGTCAGAAGTAGCATGCACTGCGGTGGTGGAGGTCTCTGATATGGTGGTCTATAGGGCCGAGGTTGGTGCATCTGTTGATTCCCATAGCCCTGGTTTGGATGGTCCCTCCAACCTTGGTTGTAGTTGCTCGATGGATGGTCATAGCCCCTTTGTGGTGGACCTAGGAATCCTCCTGCAGCATTCACGTGCTCAGTAGATGTCTCTTGTAGTGAGGGACATGCGTCAGTGGGATGGTTCACAGCTAGACAGATTCCACATGGCTTCATTTTCCCCAACATTGCCACCTGTAAGATTTCGCACAAGAAACGTTAAATCAATCAGTTGTTGTACTAAATTGGATACATTTACCTCTTTTCTTGGCGGTTGTCCATGGCGAACATGTCCAAATTGTTGGGAGTTGGCAGCCATGTTTGCTATCAAGTTCCTTTCCTCCTCCGCTGTCTTTCAATGAAAGCTCATCCGCTTGCCGCATCCACTAAGTTCCTATCACCATAAAGCAAACATTCATAGAAATATTGAATTAAAAGGTGTTCACTTATCTGATGTTGTGGGCAGCTTGCACACAACTTCTTAAAACGTTCCCAGTACTCATGCAGCGACTCCTCATGGTATTGCTTCACATCGTAGATTTCCTTCCTTATGTTAGAAGCCCTTGAAGCTGGAAAGTACTTCTCAAGGAAGACTATTTGCAAATCCGTCCACGTGGTGATAGATCTTGAGGGTAGGTAGAATAGCCAATCATTAGCAGCATCCTTTAGAGAATGGAAAGGCTCGTAGTTTGATTTGGTCCTCTGTTACGCCAGCTGGCTTCATAGTGGTGCTTACCACGTGGAACTCCATCAAGTGCTTGTGCGGGTTTTCACCTGCAAGACCATGAAAAGACGGCAATAAATGGATTAGTCCAGATGTAAGTTCAAAATTTACATTGTTAGCAGGTGCAGGGAAAGTGATGCAGAGGGGTGTTAGGATAAACAAACTGTCTCAAGCTTTGATTCGCAGCCATCGTGTTCCTCTCTTCCTCTTCTCAAGTATCATTTCTTCTCTTCTTCTTCGATGTAGTGTCCTCTCGATCTCAGGATCGTAGTGAAAATTATCTTCGTGATTAGATGATTCACCTGTACTCATCAACAAACCAAAGTAGTAGTAGTGCAGGATGATAAATAAAAAAAAATTAAAATGAAAAATTACCAATGCCTTCCCCGGCAACGGAGCTAAAATTTGGTAGCGCTTATCGTGTACGTCCAAATTAATCCTTCTCAAGTTAACAACAGTAAATATGTAGTGATCGATCCCACAGGGAAGAATGTATTTTTCGTGTCAATTAATCGAACAAATAGTAAAAAGGGAATTTTGGAATTTGATTAACTACTACTAAGCCAAATCTATGAATTAAACTAAAGTGAATTAACTATTGAGAAAAGTGATTCTTGATTTTCAGTCGACTTTACCTTGGATTTATGCATTCAATCATCGATTATCAAAAAAGATGTAATTTTTACTTGAATATTCAAACTAGAGATTCAACTCTTATCTTACCTTATGCCTAGTTAAGATAGCACAAGCGTTCTAAATTAGCCCGTATCATTAAATCAATCAATACAACAGTAGTTAAGATTAATAGTAACAATAGTTTTCAGTTCTAGTAAGAATGATGAAACTTTGTTGGGATATGCCCTAAGACAACTCATTAGATGATTGATTTTGGCATACAATGTAATATGATTTTAATAAAGGCAATTCATTATTATATATTATTCCAGTATCTGTGTAATATGAATATATATATGTTAATGTCCTTAGAATAATATTGTATTATTCTTAAAGATTGTCCCTAGTCAAGTATTATCATGAATAATGATAATGATAATGCATTGAGGCTAGTATGTATTTATTGATGAATTGTTCATGGATATGAGATATCAAATCAACACATGGGTGCATGTTAGAGAACGATGTACTGGACAGACCCACCATGAGAATGCTATATGGATAGTTATATGAACGTCATAAACAATTCTCATAGTGATAATAATGTATGTAATCCTTACGACTTGAGATCACCAGAGATCCCAACATAAGGAGTCGTGTATCTTGATATTGTCAAACGTTACCTGTAACAGGGTAAACAATAAAGACAATCATTGGATACACCACGAATTATGTAGAGGGATGTTGGTTGATCAAGATAGGATTTGTCCCTCCTATATAACAGGAGAAGTGTTTGGGCCCTTGATCAAGTGAGACTAAAATGCATGGCCACGCTCGAATGAGTCGATATGTGATATCGAGCTTATTCATTTATTCTAGTCTACTTGGGGATCAAGAAATGAAAGATTGAACTATACGAGTATGACTATTCCATGACTCGTGTTTAATCTAAACACATAGGACAAAGGGATTAAGTTACATGGTTAATATTATCACAGAACATAGGTTATGTCGAGTCAATGACATTCTTGTAACTTGGGTAGCCTTGATGTGTTGCTAGATACCGCTCATTGCTTGTGACATAAAATTAGATTTCATGTCACTGCCAACGTTGCAAGATCCTAACGAGTCACACAAAAGATTAAATCGATAAAAGGGTAGATAAAATTCATTGGATGAATTAATTTGATTAAGAAGAGTCTTAATCATAAAATATTATATATACATACATATAATATATCGGGCCATATAAATATATATATAATGATATAAATATATATATATATATATAATAGGCTTTAGATATAATTAAGAAAGTGGTTTTTGGGCTTTTCGAAAGCCTGTGATTAAGCTAGCCACTTCTTTCATGTATATATATATGGTCATTAGGTTATGATATGTGAGAGGTTAATTGTGAATTAACAAGAACCCTAAACCTAGCAGACCAATTGTTGACGCGGCCGTCATCTCATTTCTTGGTGGCTCGTCACTTTCCGGTTGAAGAAAAAGTCTAGCAACTTGTTCTTCAATCCCTTTTCGATTTGATCGTGGATACCGTAGAGGCATAACTTGAAAAGTTTTGCTACTGACTCGAGTACGTGTTGGACGTTTGCTTCGTGGATTCTGCTCAAACACGCTACAAGGGTATGATTCTTTTCATCCCGATATGATTAACTCCGTATAGGTCCTCGGTTAGGAATCCAAAATTTTATTTCTGCTGCGTATTGCATGTTAGATTCCTTACAGTGGTATCATAGCCGTGTACGAAGCTCATATCGGGGCTATGTGATAAATTGTTTTATCATGTTTTGAATTATTGCTTTCTTGCTTATAATAAACTGTAGGAACATATATGATATGTTATAATAAAATTATGGAAATCATCGTACAAAATATATATATGATATATTGATAAATTTTATGTATTGGATACATGTATGAGCGCGACTGGGTTAGCAAGGCGGGCGAACGTAGCTCGATAGTCGGGCGAACGTAGCACGCGAGGCATGCGACAGTATCTCGAAAATCGAGTGAACAGGTTCGCAAGGTGGGCGACCGCCCAAAAGGAGCGGGCGACTGCGCCCAAAAGGGGGTGGGCGACCGTCCCATGAGTGGGCGGGCGACCGCCCACAAGCAGGGGCGGGCGACCACCCTTATGTGGGCGGGCGACCGCCCACATGGAGGGGCGGGCGCGCCGCCCTCGTGCGCGGGCTCCGAGATATTCGATGTCCGTGGGGTCCGAGAGATTTGATGTCCATGCGATAATTTCCAAAATTTTATTTTACAGTTTAATAATATTAGAATTAAATTTAAATTGTTTAGAATTTAATTCATTTATGTGCAAGCATATTTATGTGTTGCTTGAGCATGGTGCATGGTTATAGCCCTATGACCTATTAGATAGGAATTTTGTGAATTATTGTAATTTTAAATACGGCCTGTTAGTCGTGCCTTCTCTTATTTTCTGAATGTATTCCCTCCCCTATGCTCCCCCTCGAATGTAAATCGAGGAATTCTCTATATCATGTAATTGTTATATAGTATAGTTATAATTGTATTGATGGAGATCAATGAAGATGGACCATGGTGGCGGGACGAGGAGGCCATTCACAAAAGGACCAAAGAGGTGCTTGGAGAAGTTACCCTTAGGTTGACCTTTTAGATTTTCTCATTGGCTTGAGAAAATCATTAGTTGGGGATATAACTGTGTCACGTTTATTTTATGTTGATGTATGTGATGAATGTTTATCGTTTTATTTAATATTGATGTTTGATATACATATATGTAGATATGTATATGTACCGGACATATTTTCAATATTAATAAAATCATGAGATCTTTAAATCCCTCTAATAATATTAAGTCAATCAAGATGCCTTCCAATTAAAAATACTCGTCAAGACTTCGATTGAACATGTGTGGGTTTGCCAAAGAAAAGCACCGTGACAATCTTAGTAAGGCGCGATAGGATAAAAGTGATATCCATGTTATTTTAAATTGGGTTCGACTTAACTAGCGTTATCTCAATTGGATTGGGAACCTAGAGGCATGGGGTTGGGAAATAATTCATTAGATGAATTAGAACAAAGTGTTGTTTGCCAACCATCCAAGAGTTACATTATGATGTAATTGACAAAGCGTTGTCTACCTAAATAACCAAGTCTTGGGTGATTAGCCAAAGCTAACTCAAGGTTAGGTGAAATATGGATCTTGGCCCACTACTGGTTTTGAGGGTTGATGTTTTTAACTAAATAGTGGGAGTATCATTTAATATAAGACCTTATTAAATGATTAAAATCATAAACTTATTTTGCATATTTATATTGTAGATATCCATGGCATCTAACAATGTTACAAGTACACTTTCATTGCGATCGGTCCTTGAGAAGGACAAATTAAATGAGACAAATTTCCTAGACTGGTATAGGAATCTGAGGATTGTCCTCAAACAAGAGAAAAAACAATATGTCCTTGAGGAACCCTTACCTGCTGAGGAACCTCCCGTTACGGCCGCTAGGGCCGATAAGGATGCTTACAAGAAGCATCAAAATGACGCACTTGATGTTGGTTGTTTAATGCTTGCAACCATGAACTCTGAGCTTCAGAAGCAACATGAGGAAATTGATGCGTTCAATATGATTGAATCTAAAGCAACTTTACCAACAACAAGCTAGACAAGAGAGGTATGACGTCTCTAAAGCGTTGTTTCAGTGCAGAATGGTAGAAGGAACCCTTGTTGGATCTCATGTACTCAAGATGATTGGATACATAGAGAATCTTGAGAAACTAGGTTTTTCATTGGACCAAGAGTTGGCCACAGACGTGATCTTGCAATCGTTGCCTGATAGCTACAATCAGTTTGTTCTGAATTACAATATGATTGAAAGTGAGAAGACTCTACCGCAGTTGCTTGGTATGTTGAGAACGTACGAAGAAAACTCAAAGAAGTCTAAGCCCACAAACGTACTTATTGTGAATAAGGGCAAGGGAAAGGCTAAAGCAAAAAGCATTAAAAGGAACAAGAAAGTCTTTGTCAAACCTAAGCCTCATGCTACTGCACTTAAGCCAAAAGGGGAGTGGCTAAGGAAGGAAACTGCTTCCATTGCGGTGAGACCGGTCATTGGAAGAGAAACTGCAAGTTATACCTGGAAGATCTTAAGAAGACGAAGGGAAGTGTGACTTCTACTTCAGGTATTTTTGTTATAGAAGTCAATTTATCTACTTTTTCATCATGGATATTAGATAGTGGATGTGGTTCTCACATTTGTGTTAATGTGCAGGATCTCAAAAGGAGTAGAGTTTTGGCTAAAGGCGAAATTGTCCTCTGAGTGGGAAATGGAGCAAGAGTTGCTGCATTAGCTATTGGAGATTATTCATTAACTTTGCCTTCTGGTTTAATATTAGATTTACAAGACTGTTATTTTGTGCCATCTATTACTAGAAACATTAATTCAATTTCTTGTTTGGACAAGATTGGTTTTTCATTTATTATAAAGGACAAATGTTGCTCCATTTATTTGAATGAGATGTTTTATGCTAGTGCACAATTAATTAATGGTCTTTATGTTTTAAATCTTGATATGCATGTCTATAACATAAATACTAAAAGGATTAAGAATAATGATTCTAATCCAACTTATCTATGGCATTGTCGCTTGGGCCATATAAACGAAAATCGCATATCAAAACTTCATAAGGATGGAGCTTTAGATTCATTTGATTTTGAATCATATGAAACATGTGAATCTTGTTTAATGGGCAAGATGACTAAAGCCCCTTTCAAGGGACATGTTGAAAGGGCAAGTGATTTATTGGGTCTCATACATAGTGATGTATGTGGCCCAATAAGCACACAAGCTAGAGGTGGTTTTGAGTACTTCGTTACATTTACTGATGACTTCAGTAGATATGGGTATGTGTACCTAATGAAACACAAACATGAAACCTTTGAAAATTTCAAGGATTTCAAGAATGAAGTACAAAATCAACTTGGCAAAAGTATCAAAATCCTTCGATCAGATCGAGGAGGTGAATACTTAAACCAAAAGTTTCATGACTATCTAAAGGAGTGTGGGATAGTCCCACAACTCACACCTCCATATACTCCACAATGGAATGGTGTATCTGAAAGGAGGAATTGAACTTTGTTGGACATGGTTCGATCTATGATGAGTCATGCAGATCTTCCGATTTCCTTTTGGGGGCATGCTTTAGAAACATCGATATTTATACTGAACTGTGTTCCATCTAAATCAGTTGAAAAGACACCATATGAGATATGGACTAAGAAGCGTCCTAGTATGTCTTTTATGAAGATTTGGGGTTGTGAGGCTTACGTGAGACGTTACGCCTCCAATAAACTTGGACCCAAGTCTGATAAGTGTTTATTTGTGGGGTATCCTAAGGAAACGAAAGGATACTATTTCTATTATCCCACCGAGAACAAAGTAGTTGTTGCTCGGACAGGTGTCTTTCTTGAAAGAGAATTTATTTCTAGAAGAACCAGTGGGAGAAAAATAGAACTTAGTGAACTACAACCACAAGAAAACAGTGAACATGATATTGAGATGGAAACAGAGCAGTCACCACAAGTTGTTGTGGATGAAATGTCTGCTCAAAGACACAAGCCCAGCATAGGTCTGTAAGAGTACAACCGGGAGCCACAGAGATATGGATTTCTTGTGACTCAACAAGGTGACTTACTAGTCATTGATGAGGATGAGCCGTCATCCTATCAAGAAGCTATAACGGGCCCTGATTCTGAGAAATGGCAAGAGGCCATGAAATCTGAGATGGAATCCATGTATGTAAATAAAGTATGGACTTTGGTTGACCCACCTGAAGGGGTAAGACCCATAGGGTGCAAATGGATCTTCAAGAAAAAGACCGATATGAATGGTAATGTACAAACCTTTAAAGGACGACTGGTTGCTAAAGGCTTCAAACAAATTCATGGTATTGACTATGATGAAACCTTTTCGCCAGTTGCCATGGTTAAATCCATTAGGATCTTACTTGCTATAGCTGCATTTCATGATTATGAGATCTGGCAGATGGATGTCAAAACAGCTTTCCTTAATGGAAATTTACTTGAGGATGTGTACATGACACAACATGAGGGTTTTGTCGATCCAAAAGGATGCTGGAAAGATATGCAAGCTACAACGATCCATTTATGGATTAAAGCAAGCTTCTTGGAGTTAGAATCTTCGTTTTGATGATGCAATCAAAGAGTTTGGTTTCATCAAGAACGTAGATGAACCTTGTGTCTACAAGAAGGTCAGTTGGAGCATAATTATCTTTCTAGTGTTGTATGTAGATGACATACTTCTCATTGGAAATGATATCCCTGCCTTGCAATCTGTAAAGATTTGGCTAGGGAAATGCTTTTCTATGAAAGACTTGGGTGAAGCAACCTACGTGTTAGATATCAAGATCTGTAGAGGTAGATCAAGAAGATTACTTGGCCTAAGTCAAAGTACATACATAGATAAAGTGCTAAAACGGTTTAGCATACAAGAATCAAATAAAGGATTCGTGCCTATGACACATGGAATATCTCTCTCGAAGGATCAGTGTCCTTCAACACATGATGAGAGACAACGCATGAGTAAGATTCCATATATGTCTGCTATTGGATCTATCATGTATGCCATGATATGTACTCGTCCCAATGTCTCGTATGCTTTGAGCATGACGAGCAGATATCAAGTTGATCCAGGTGAATGTCACTGGATCGCTGTCAAGAATATCCTGAAGTACTTGAGAAGAACTAAGGATACATTCTTGATTTATGGTGGTGAGGAAGAGCTCAATGTAATAGGTTACACTGATGCAAGCTTCCAAACTGACAAGGATGATTTCCGATCACAATCAGGATATGTGTTTTGCCTAAATGGAGGTGTTGTGAGCTGGAAGAGTTCAAAGCAAGAGACAGTAGCCGACTCTACAACTGAAGCTGAGTATTTTGCTGCCTCAGATGCAGCAAAGGAAGCTGTTTGGATCAAGAAGTTCATTTTTGAGCTTGGGGTTATGCCTAGCATACTAGATCCGATTGAACTTTATTGTGACAATAATGGAGCCATCGCATTGGCTAAGGAACCCAGATCTCACCACCGATCCAAACACATACTTCGGCGTTTTCATTTCATTCGAGAAATCGTTGAAAGAGGAGATGTAAAAATATGCAAAGTACCAACTGATGATAATGTATCTGACCCACTGACGAAACCTCTGTCACAGCAGAAGAATGATCGTCACACTAGATCTTTAGGCATTAAGTACATGTTTGATTGGTCTTAGTGCAAGTGGGAGATATGTTGGGATATGCCCTAAGACAACTCATTAGATGATTGATTTTGGCATACAATGTAATATGATTTTAATAAAGGCAATTCATTATTATATATTATTCTAGTATCTGTGTAATATGAATATATATATGTTAATGTCCTTAGAATAATATTGTATTATTCTTAAAGATTGTCCCTAGTCAAGTATTATCATGAATAAGGATAATGATAATGCATTGAGGCTGGTATGTATTGATTGATGAATTGTTCATGGATATGAGATATCAAATCAACACATGGGTGCATGTCAGAGAACGATGTACTGGACAGACTCACCATGAGAATGCTACATGGATAGTTATATGAACGTCATAAGCAATTCTCATAGTGATAATAATGTATGTAATCTTACGACTTGAGATCACCAGAGATCCCAACATAAGGAGTCGTGTATCTTAATATTGTCAAACGTTACCTGTAACAGGGTAAACTATAAAGACAATCATTGGATACACCACGAATTATGTAGAGGGATGTTGGTTGATCAAGATAGAATTTGTCCCTCCTATATAACAGGAGAAGTGTTTGGGCCCTTGATCAAGTGAGACTAAAAATGGCCATGCTTGAATGAGTTGATATGTGATATCGAGCTTATTCGTTTATTCTAGTTTACTTGGGGATCAAGAAATGAAAGAATGAACTATACGAGTATGAATATTCCATGACTCGTGTTTAATCTAAACACATAGGACAAATGGATTAAGTTACGTGGTTAATATTATCACAGGCCATAGGTTATGTCGAGTCAATGACATTCTTGTAACTTGGGTAGTCTTGATGTGTTGCTAGATATCGCTCATTGCTTGTGACATAAAATTAGATTTTATGTCACTACCAACGTTGCAAGATCCTAACGGGTCACACAAAAGATTAAATCGATAAAGGGTAGATAAAATTCATTGGATGAATTAATTTGATTAAAAAGAGTCTTAATCATAAAATATTATATATACATACATATAATATATCGGGCCATATAAATATATATATAATGATATAAATATATATATATATAATAGGCTTTAGATATAATTAAGAAAGTGGTTTTTGGGCTTTTCGAAAGCATGTGATTAAGCTAGCCACTTCTTTCATGTATATATATATGGTCATTAGGTTATGATATGTGAGAGGTTAATTGTGAATTAACAAGAACCCTAAACCTAGCAGACCAATTGTTGACACGGCCGTCATCTCGTTTCTTGGTGGCTCGTCACTTTCCGGTGAAGATCAAGTCTAGCAACTTGTTCTTCAATCCCTTTTCGATTTGATCGTGGATACCGTAGAGGCATAACTTGAAAAGTTTTGCTACTGACTCGAGTACGTGTTGGGCGTTTGCTTCGTGGATTCTGCTCAAACACGCTACAAGTGTATGATTCTTTTCACCACGATATGATTAACTCCGTATAGGTCCTCGGTTAGGAATCCAAAATTTTATTTCCGCTACGTATTGCATGTTGGATTCCTTACAACTTAGACAACATAATCCAAGCGTCTATGTTTAATCTAGTCACGTGTTTTTCCTAAGAATTTAAAAACACCAACAACAGGTAATTATCAATCTTAGTTGCTTCAAAGGCCAAGCATTAGATTGCATGTAAAAATCATTAGATGGCCAATCTAACAATCAAACATAACATTCATGGCATGAAAATCAGAAAATCACATGATACTCAATAAAAATTAATAAAAGAACATCAATCTCATGAAAAACATAAAATCCAATGTATTGTCTTCCTTTAAACAAGAATCAAAAGCGTTTAGCTACTCATAACTAAACTAAAAACAATCAAATCTATTCTAGAAAAACATTAAATCAATAGCAAAATGAAGAATTACTAAAGGGAATCACGATTCCGGAGTGTCACTTCCGTCTTCGTTCTTCGTTCTTCAAGTCGTTCTTCACAAAAATTGAGAGAAAAATCTATTCTAATGTCTAAACTATGTTGGTATCCTCTAAAATAATGAAAGATAGTCTGATTTAAAGTCCCCAAATCGTGCATATAGGGTGGAATCGGATATAGTAGGTAAAAATCTATCCAATATGGTAAAAAGATCAAATTTCCTTTTTCTCGGACTCTATGGCGATCGATCGCCTCTTTTGTAGCGATCGATCGCTCCTTTATTTTTTTCAGCAGATTTCTTTGGGCGATCGATCACCTCTGTTAGGATCGGGGTAGTGTTTAGAAGGGGGGTTGAAGAAACACTAGATTCAATTTCGATTTCTTCTTCTGGTTAACTGTAAACTGTTAAGTATTACAGTTGCTTCTGAATATCAGGCAAGTCAGCAGACACTTATTATAGTGCGGAAGACGTCTACTGAACTTGTGAGGAATAAAACTGAGGTAATAAAGTAATGAACAAATAACACGAGAGTTGTTTCTGGAAGTTCGAAGCACAACGCTTCTACGTCTCCCCTTCTTCCTTTGCAGGAAGGATTCACTAGAAGACTTGGTTTACACTTTACAGTATACAACCTTCTTAGGCACTAACACACTTGGCCTAAACTCCTAGCAATCACAATCTTCTTAACTTTTGATTACAAGAGATTCTAAAACACTCTTTACAGAATAAACTTTCTAGCTTTGAGAGTTTTTGAGCAGCAGACTTCAATTGGAAATAATCTATCACAGATTCAGTTTCGCTGTTTTGTCTGCTCTTTGCTGAACGTTTGGAATATCAGTAAAATGATTTTCTTGTTTGCTTTGAAGTATATCTCTTTGTTGAAAATCGCTCAGCTCCTCTTCATTCTCTGCTTGGACGTATTTATAGGTTTGGTTGTCCAACGGTAGCTTTTCTGTATATGGAAGAGATTAGCTTTCCAAATTCATATTGTCTTCTTTCCTATTTTGTTTAAGCAACGGCTCTTTTCACTCTGACGGTAATGGTGGCGGAGATATAGCAGGGTGCGCCGCTCTGTTGTACCTTTGTCAGAGAATGTTGTACTGATTTTGTCTCGTTGCTTAGTGCTCTGACTGGAAGTTTAGACTTCTGCTGGTTTTCTTTATTCAACTGGTCGTTCATCCTCTTATGACCAGTTGATGTCTTTGTTCAGTGGGACTATCCGGTTGATAGTTGTCCAGTAGATGTCTGTCCAGTTGGTGGCCATCCAGTTGATGTCTATCCAGTTGGTAGCCATCCAGTTTATGTCTTGTCCAGTTGGTAGCTATCCAGTTTATGTCTTGTCCAGTTGGTAGCTATCCAGTTTATGTCTTGTCCAGTTGGTGGCCATCCAGTTGGTTGATGTCTTCACCCGGTAGGTGTCTTCATCCGGTAGGAGTCTTTATCCGGTATGAGTCTTTATCCAGTTGGTCTTTGTTACTCGGTAGGACTTCATCCAGTTGGTCTTTGTTACCTGGTAGGACTTCATCTAGTTGGTCTTTGTTACCCGGTAGGACTTCATCCAGTTGGTCTTTGTTACCCGGTGGGACTTCATCCAGTTGGTCTTTGTTACCCGGTAGGACTTCATCCAGTTGGTCTTTGACATCGGTAGGTGTTTGTAATCACCAAAACTTAGAAATCGTTTTCCCAACAATTTCCCCCCCCCCCCCCCTTTTTGGTGATGACAAAACTAAGCAATAATCGATTTCCTACTAGTAAAATCCTGAAAATACTTGAAGACATAATGGAAAAGAAATTTTCATTAAATATAAGCAGATTACAAGTTGTAATCAAACTGGACAATTGAGAGAGATTCATCTTTATTTAAGATGAATTCTAATAGCTTGAATAGAATCTAAGACGAATCCAGTTTACACAATATAGCTGATACATGACAAATCTTTAAACAAGCATTGTAGACCCGGAGAGCTTCGATCCACCTAATGTCAGATAGGAAGAGCTCGATCCACCTTATTTCAGAGAGGAAGAGCTCGATCCACCTTGTTTCAGAGATGACCTAATAAGGATACTCTATCTCTGCCGGTCTACCTTGTTTCAGAGAGAAGGTCGAGAAGAGTCATATGTATATTCATCAGGCAGCTTCCATGGTTCATGGATTCACCTATCAGAATACTCTATCTCTGTCTTCCCCCTTTTTGTCATCAGCACCAAGATAACTCCTGATAGCAGTTCCTGACTGATGATGAGCATCAGAGCAGGATCCAAAACGCTGAAGCTTAATGGAGCTGGGTTAGATAAGTAATCAACCCATGAGGGGTTGATTTAGAGAAGTAATAAACCCATGAATCGGAAAAGTTTTTAACAGAAAACCAAGGAATTTTGAAAGGTTTGAAGTTAATCATGATGAGTGAATGTGTGTTATGTGAAGAAACAAGAGTCGCTATTTATAGAAATGAAAAAGTTTCAATTAATGTGAATGTATTTATGTTGATCAGTAAATACAAAGAAAAAGTCAACTAAAAACAGTAAATAGATAAGAGTAATTAAGGGAGGAGTCAGAAAACGATACTATTTTCGCCCGAACCAATGTTTTGAATAGTCGCGTTTTTCGGCAGGCGGTTGGCGCGGACTCCGAGATCTGGGTTGAGCAGTTGGTCTGGACTGAGTGAGTGATCCAGTTGCAGGGGATGAACGAGCAGCTGAACTTGAAGCTCGCTGTGTTGAGGGAGCAGTTCGGCTGGGTTCAGGTAGTCTGCGAATTATTTGAGGGGCTGCAGGCAGGCTGTTGCATATATCTTGAATCTGAGAAGCAAATGCCGCCTGCATGGTGGCCAACTGATCGGTCAAGATTTTCTTGGCGTCGTCAATCTTTTCTCCAAGAACCATTGAGGTGGCAGCATGAAGAGATTCATTATTTTGAGTGATCTGAAGACGCGCCTGGCCAATTCTAGAGAAGGCGTCCGCCACTGCATTCTCAGCAAAGGTTTGAAGTCTGGTGACAGTAGTCGTTAAACTACTTAAGTCCCGGTAGACTTGCTGGAATTGAGAGTCCGTGTGCTGCTGATGGGTGCCTAGAATGAGAGTTGCAGTTCGCTCTTCCTGCTTAAGTTTATGAACATCGCTGGCTAGTGCTGATATTGCAGTGGATAGATTAGCTAGCTGTGCAGCAATGTTCGGTGGCTCGTCCAGAGGGTTTGTAAAGACAAAAAAAATCCTCAGAAAGCTCTTGAACCATGGATGGATCTACGACAATCATTGGAGTACCAGTAGTAGGGACAAGAGCATTGGGATGAGCATCTTCAACTGCAGTGGAGTGCAAAATAGTAGCTTCAACATTTGGGGCAGCTGTAGAGTCTGAGATAGTTACAGCCAAAGTGGCAGTTTCTTCAATTTGTGGGACAGCCAGAGCAGTATTGGCTTGATCAACCGCAGCAGCAGACGACTGGGTGTGATCATTGGAGTGTGAAGACTCACTGGGTTCATGATTGGCAGAGGATATAGTAACCTGCTGAACCACTGTTTGAATGACTGCATCCACATTGGTGTGATCAACAACCATTGGTTGGGGCTGTTGATCATTATGAGAGCTGGGAGTAGAGGAGACGCTGGGAGCAGTTGGCGAGGAGAGTTCTTTAACCGAGGAGGCTGCCTCCAATGCAGTTGGTGCGGCCTCCGCTCCAGTGGGAGTGGTCTCCAGAGCAGTAGAAGTGAGCTCCACAGAAGAGGGGACAATCTCCAAATTTACAATGACCGTTTGTAGATCCGGCTGATCAGGGCTTGCAACAGTTTCAGTAGTGGAGCATGAGTGAATCCCAGTGGATATGCGAATATCATGAAGAGCAAGCTCAGCCATTTCCAGCTTGGGTCCAAGAGCATTTAGAACAGCTCTATCATGATTCGCTGTTCTTGAATTACCGTTGAAGTGTTGAATGCGGGTTTCAACCAGGGCTTGAAGTTCGCCCACATAGATCATCAGGCTAAAAACATCTCGCAGCTTCAAGCTTGTTTCAGGGTCTGAGATTTGAAGATATGCCAGGATTTTGTTCTCATCTTCCCTAGCCTGATCCAGAATAGGATCAAAATCATCAAATCGAACCTTTATTCGAGCCTTTACCCAACGATCAAAAATCTCCAGCTGTGGTTGCAGATTGGCTTCAACTGTATCCATGACCATCTGGATCTCGAAGGCAACAGGAGTGGACACTGGAGCCGTAAGAGTTTTTCCTTTGCCAGCAGGGGTGGTCTTTGGATGACAGTATGGACACAAGGACTTGGGTGTCCTAAAGCTGATAGTGCCTGGTGCTTGCTGAGAGCTCACCAGTGCTGACGGAGTGTCAACTGGAACCATTGATGGAGCAGGCACCATGGCTAATGAAGCAGTTGGTTCCTCAGTTGGAGGAATATCAGGGCTGGGTTCGCTACCAGGAATAATGTTTGTAGGGCCGGCGGAGGAGATGGTATCAGAAGCGGCAATGACCTTCTGTCGGATAGCTGAAGGAGTAGCTTTTCTTGTTCTGGGCTTCTTAGGAGGGGGAGGAGGAGGAGAAGACTCAGCGGATTCCGAGACAGTTTGTTCAGAGTCACTGATTACTTGAGTCAAACGGCGCTTTGTCACCCCACCTTCTCTGCCACTTCGTTGTCGATGAAGCTGAAGATACTTGGCAGTGATAAGTCTCCCTGGATGGAGGTTGGAGAGAGCCCCTGTTTTAATGTGTTTGCTGTCAAAAAGGCTGCTTAGTGGGAGAGCAAAGCCTGATTGACCCTTGCCAGAGACCACGAGACTAGTCAGAGTTTGAAATAACACAACTGACCAGTTTATCTCCAATCCTTTGCATATTGCACTCATAACGTCAAACTTTTCAGGGGTGATCATATCAAACGATCCAGCTTTACATAGAAGCCCCTTGGAGATGATGTCTGCCAGTTGTCGATAATGGCTCTTCATTAATACTTTCCTGAAAGGAGGACGTTGAAGGCGATGAGCAGAGTCCGAAACTGTGAGACGCATCTCTTCTCTTAGTTCCGCTGGAACAGTGGAAAAGTCAGTGAGTCCGGTGGAGGGAAGGCACAGGTGTGTGGCAAATTCAGATTGGGTGATGGTAACCGACTGTCCAGATACGGATGCCACCACGGTGTCATCCACAACCTTGGCCGTAGCAAAGAACTCGTGTAGCTCGTCCTTGTAAAATGAGGGGGCCTGGCTCAGGATTACCAGGAGTCCGGAGGTATCCAGCCTTTGTATCAACTCCTTTGTCTCCTCATCAGATGATGTGTATATAGAATGAAAATCGATGTGAACAGCATTGGTGATGAAGCTCGGTTGAACATTCTTTGACATTTTGGATGAGAATGAGGAAGAAGCAGCAGTAATCTTGTTAGAGTAAAGTTTTCTGAAAGAAAAGATAATTGCAGTGGATTGTTGGAGAAGATGAAGAGTAGAGAAATTAATGGCGGTGAAAAATGGAAGTATATGTAACGTCGTACTGTAGATGAGCGGACACATGTATACGTGGCGATCATCCAACGATTTAAAAAAAATTTAACAAATAAATAAAAGGACAGGATTTAGGCGGGAGTGAAATAATTTATTTTACACAAAAGTAATTTTGAATTCCGACGTTCATTAGGTTAATAAGTATCGAGGGTTATTTTTGTCAAAGCATATTTGGTAACATCAGCTGGTATGTAGGGTTCGACTGGTAGGAAAGCATCTACTGGATGTAGAGTCCTACTGGTACGGATACACCTACTGCAGCTGACCATTGTATTATCAGCTGAGCTTAAATAACCATGATAGGACTATAACTGAAATTCCCCCTAAATTTATGCAAATAAACTAACTAATTCCCCCTGAAATCATTACCCAAACAAAATAATCAAGAAGTAATTTCAATTAAACCAAGAATATTTCGAAAGTAAGAAAACTTAGCGTCCGGTAGGGGTTTTGTGAAAATGTCTGATGCCTGTTGTTCGGTAGAGATATACTCCAGTCGAATTTCTTTCTTCATAACATGATCTCTGATAAAATGATGACGGATGTCAATATGTTTAGTACGAGTATGAAGAACTGGATTGTATGTTATAGCAATGGCAGACGTATTGTCACAAAAAATGGGAGCCTCTGTGGACTCAATTCCATAGTCTCTGAGTTGTTGCTGAATCCAGAGCAGTTGAGCACAGCAGCTTCCAGCAGCAAGGTACTCCGCCTCTGCAGTGGAAGTTGCTATGGATGTCTGTTTTTTGCATCCCCATGATATCAATCGATCACCAAGGAATTGGCAATACCCACTGGTGCTTTTCCTGTCAATTTTGCATCCAGCATAGTCAGCATCTGAGTATCCAATAAGATTAAAAGTTGAGTCTCTGGGATACCATAGACCAACATTCTCAGTGCCTTTCAAATATTTGAGGATCCTTTTGACAGCAGTGAAGTGCGACTGCTTGGGATTTGCTTGAAACCGGGCGCACATACACACAGCAAACATAATATCTGGTCGGCTGGCTGTCAAATATAGTAAAGATCCGATAATGCCTCGATACATTGTAACTTCGACTGGTATTCCTGAATTATCCAAGTCGAGTTTGGCAGATGAGCTCATTGGTATAGTAGCAGCTGAGCTGGTATTCATTCCATATTTCTTCAGCAGCTCTTTAGTGTATTTAGACTGATTTATCAGGATTCCTTCACTAGATTGCTTGACTTGCAATCCTAAGAAAAATGATAGTTCTCCCATCATGCTCATCTCAAATTGGTCCTGCATAATTTTAGAGAATCTTTCGCACAATTTTGAGTTAGTACTTCCGAAGATAATATCATCAACATAAATTTGAACTAGCAGAGTATGATCTCCCTTTGTAAATTTAAAAAGGGTCTTGTCCACCGTGCCAATAATAAAATTGTGCTCTGTCAAATATTTTGATAAAGTTTCATACCAGGCACGGGGAGCTTGCTTTAGACCATACAAAGCTTTATTGAGACGGAAAACATGAGATGGCTGCTGATGGTTTTCAAATCCAGGAGGTTGTTCAACATAAACTTCTTCTTGGAGTTTGCCGTTAAGAAATGCACTCTTAACATCCATCTGATAGACTTTAAAGTCTTTAAACGCAGCAAATGCAAGAAATATGTGAATTGCTTCTAGTCGAGCTACAGGGGCAAAGGTTTCATCAAAATCAATGCCTTCTTCCTGTCTGTAGCCTGTGCAACTAATCTTGCCTTATTTCTGATTACTGTACCATTTTCGTCTAATTTATTTCTAAATACCCATTTGGTGCCAATTACAGTGTGATGATGTGGTCGTGGTACAAGATACCATACTTTGTTTCGTTCAAACTGATTTAGTTCTTCCTGCATTGCTTCTACCCAACTTGGGTCTAATATAGCTTCATCAATCTTCTTAGGTTCTATATGAGATATGAATGCAGCATGAAGAAACTCATTAATCATTTGTCCTCTGGTGCGTAGAGGAGCAAGAGGGTTACCGATGACCTGCTCGGGTGGATGATCCTTCCACCGGAGCGAAGGTCCAAGAGGGTTGAGTTCTTCAGATGATTGGATGTGAGTAGGCAAATCAGAGGTTCTGATAGACTCATCTTTCTCATTTGTTCCTTCTACTGCGGTAGAGGTAGATGCCACTGTTTCAATGGTAGCTAGCTGCAGTGCTTGTTGGCCAGCAAACTCCTCTGCTTGAGCTTCAGGAACTTCTGGTTCTAAGGAGCAGTCAGTCCTGCTTCCGTAATCAATCTCATCATCAATATTTTCGTCAATGTAAGTGCTTTCCAGTCGATTACTTAAGTTGTTGATTTGTATATCAGATAGTGTACAGTCAGTAGGTTCATCAAATTTTACATGCACTGATTCTTCTACAGTAAGAGTTCTATTATTAAATACTCTGAAGGCCTTACTAACTGTAGAATAGCCAAGGAATATTCCAGCATCAGATTTGGCATCAAAAGCGGTGAGATGAGTCTTTCCATTGTTGTGAATAAAACATTTGCAACCAAACACATGGAAATAGGAAATATTTGGCTTACTGCCATTCCAGATCTCATAAGGGGTTTTATTTGCTCGCTTATTAATCATTGATCTGTTCTGCGTATAACATGCTGTGTTGACAGCTTCTGCCCAAAATCTCTGCGATATTTCTGATTCCGCGAGCATAGTTCGCGCAGCTTCTTTCAAAGTGCAGTTCCTACGCTCAGCAACTCCGTTTTGTTGAGGAGTTCTAGCAGCAGAGTATTCGTGTTTAATACCAAGGTCATCTAGATATGATTCGAGTGATTGATTGGTGAACTCAGTACCTTTATCACTGCGAATTCTATCTATCCCACACGATTTCTCATTTTGGAGTCTTTTAAGTAGTTTGATCAGCTTTGGAGTAGCCTGATCTTTGCCACTTAGGAATAAGACCCACGTGAAACGAGTGTAATCGTCTATTAACACTAGGGTATACTTCATTCCCCCTAGACTTGTTACTGGTATGGGACCAAACAGATCCATATGCAGCAACTCTAGGCACCGAGAAGAAGATTTACTCCCTTTGTTCTTAAAGGAGGATCTGATTTGCTTACCAAGTTGGCATGCTGCACAGATCTTGTCTTTTGAGAACTCAATTTGAGGCAGTCCAATAACTAGATCAAGTTTACGCAGACTGGCAATAGTTTTAAAATTTAAGTGACTCAACCGTTTGTGCTAAAGCCAATTTTTGGAGGAGTTCAGGGCAGCTAAGCAAGTAGAGGAAGTAGGCTGATTAAGATTCCAATCAATTTTATATGTGTTATCATGCCTTCTACCTACAAGTAATATACTGCCATCAGTAGATTTAATTGTGCATGAGTGCTGATTGAATTCTACGGAATGAACATTGTCACACAGTTGACTTATGCTAATCAATTTATAGCATAGATTTTCAACTAAAAGAATATCTTTAATGATGATGTTACCGTAGATAATCTTACCCTTACCCACGGTTCTACCTTTCGCGTTATCTCCAAAAGTTATTCTGGGTCCGGTGGAGTCCACCAGTTCAGACAATAAGCTCGCATTTCCTGTCATATGTCTAGAGCATCCGCTGTCCAGGAACCATTCTGAGCTCCGAACTGGATGCATTCTAGTTTCCTGCAATTAAAGCGATAGAATGATTGGTACCCAATCCTACTTGGGTCCAGGTAGGATTAGTCCTTTCGGAACCCACACTTGTATGACCCTGAATGACTTAGGTCGGTGTATGTTCTGAAATGTGTGTGCATTTATGAATATTGGTGATGATTTTGACTGTGAAGTGTGATAATCTGTGTATGCATGTGCTTTTGGTTTGTAGTTCCTGTTATTTAGCATATACCTCTTCTGGACAGGTTTACAGTTGTAGTACCAGTTGGGTTTAACCTCTCTAGCTGCTCGACCAGTGGGTTTAAGTTCATTTCTGAACTTTTGCCTCGGTTTAGCCTCTTTGAGTGGTTCTACATAACCGATACCTCTGTGCTGTGCCTGTTCCTTGATGAGTGTTGCTTTAACAGGTTCTTTAACCAGTTCATAAGGGTCATATACTGTGCTAGATCTTACAAAGTTCATTGATTGAACCTTACTTTTTGTTAGACACAGTTGAGGTTCATTACCAGATGAACTGCCGTCATTGCTATTATAGCCTATGCCTGTTAAATCACCAGCAAGCCTTATAGACTAGCATTTCATCCTTTCTGGTAGTCGACGCATTCCAAGTGCTAACCAGTTTGCTAAGTTTCTGGTAGGCATACTTGGCTTCATCTCTTTCTTTCACTAGGAGACTGGCTGTTTCCCTTAAGCAGTTCAACTCCCTTGATTGTTCACAATCAAGCTTGTTTTCATGCGTTTCAGTTTGGATTGTGTGCTCAGTCTTATAGCTTTCAAAGGATTCATATATCGTCCGATACTCATTGATCATGTCCTGCAATGCATTGGTAAGTTCACTATGTGTAAATTCAGATAGGTTAGATTCATGTACCTCATTTTCATCAGTTGCCATTAAGCAGTGGACTTCCTCGTCTTCACTCTCGCTGGATGAGCTAGTTAACTCCTCTGATTCTGATTCAGAATCAGCCCATTTGCTCTTACTTTCTTCTGCCATCAAAACCTTTTGATCTCTGTCCCTTTTGGATGATCTTCTGGTTTCTTTGGATTTTCTGTAATCCTTGGATCCTCTTTTGTGATCATCCTTTTTGGGTTTAGGACAGTCCGCAATGAAGTGCCCTGGTTTGAGGCAGTTGAAGCATACTCGCTCTTCTTCTTCTGAATTTCCTTTGGAACTCTGCCTTCGAGGATATGATTGATAAGATCTCTGGTTCTTCTTCATGAATTTCCCAAATTTCTTTACAAACATTGTCATAGCATCATTACACATCTTTTCTGGAGTCATCTCTGTAGAAGTAGGCAGAGACTCCGATGCAGTGAGAGCTTTGGTTGGTTGACTGGTATTTGGTTCATCTTCAACCCGAATGCCTAATTCGAATTCATAGGCTTTTAAATCAGCAAACAGATCATGTAGATCTATCTTGTTGATGTCCTTCGATTCTCTCATAGCAATGGTCTTGACATCCCATTCTCTTGGGAGGCCTCTCATTACTTTGAGAGTGACTTCTCTGTTGGGTAAATCCTTACCCAGACTGCTCAGTTCATTAATTATTTCAGTCACTCTTTCATCATACTCGTTGAGAGTTTCTCCATTCATCATTTTGATATGCTCAAACTTCTGTAAAGCCACAGTAAGCTTGTTTTCTTTGGTTTGATCATTTCCTTCAAAGAGTTGGGCAATCTTCTCCCAGATTTCTTTGGCTGTTGAGCACATTTTTATTTTGTTGAACATATTTTTGTCCAAAGTTTTGAACAGAATGTCCTTAGCAACGTTGTCTAGATTTGCTTTTTTCTTGTCTTCGTTTGACCATTGAGATCTTTCCTTTTCTACCATTTGTGGATCACCACTTGTGATAGAAGCAGTTGTATTGATTTTAATGATCTTCAAAGGTCCTTCAGTGATTACATACCACATATCATCATCTTGAGCACTTAGATGTGCTTGCATACGGATCCTCCAGTCATCATATTCGTCTTTCTTGAACATTGGAATCTTGCTGAATGAGGCCATCAGTTTTTGGTAAATGGTAATTTCTCAAGATTGAGAAGACCTAAGCTCTGATACCACTTGTTAGGATCAGGGTAGTGTTTAGAAGGGGGGTTGAATAAACACTAGATTCAATTTCGATTTCTTCTTCTGGTTAACTGTAAACTGTTAAGTATTACAGTTGCTTCTCAATATCAGGCAAGTCAGCAGACACTTATTATAGTGCGGAAGACGTCTACTGAACTTGTGAGGAATAAAACTGAGGTAATAAAGTAATGAACAAATAACACAAGAGTTGTTTCTGGAAGTTCGAAGCACAACGCTTCTACGTCTCCCCTTCTTCCTTTGCAGGAAGGATTCACTAGAAGACTTGGTTTACACTTTACAGTATACAACCTTCTTAGGCACTAACACACTTGGCCTAAACTCCTAGCAATCACAATCTTCTTAACTTTTGATTACAAGAGATTCTAAAACACTCTTTACAGAATAAACTTTCTAGCTTTGAGAGTTTTTGAGCAGCAGACTTCAATTGGAAATAATCTATCACAGATTCAGTTTCGCTGTTTTGTCTGCTCTTTGCTGAACTTTTGGAATATCAGTAAAATGATTTTCTTGTTTGCTTTGAAGTATATCTCTTTGTTGAAAATCGCTCAGCTCCTCTTCATTCTCTGCTTGGACGTATTTATAGGTTTGGTTGTCCAACGGTAGCTTTTCTGTATATGGAAGAGATTAGCTTTCCAAATTCATATTGTCTTCTTTCCTATTTTGTTTAAGCAACGGCTCTTTTCACTCTGACGGTAATGGTGGCGGAGATATAGCAGGGTGCGCCGCTCTGTTGTACCTTTGTCAGAGAATGTTGTACTGATTTTGTCTCGTTGCTTAGTGCTCTGACTGGAAGTTTATACTTCTGCTGGTTTTCTTTATTCAACTGGTCGTTCATCCTCTTATGACCAGTTGATGTCTTTGTTCAGTGGGACTATCGGTTGATAGTTGTCCAGTAGATGTCTGTCCAGTTGGTGGCCATCCAGTTGATGTCTATCCAGTTGGTAGCCATCCAGTTTATGTCTTGTCCAGTTGGTAGCTATCCAGTTTATGTCTTGTCCAGTTGGTAGCTATCCAGTTTATGTCTTGTCCAGTTGGTGGCCATCCAGTTGGTTGATGTCTTCACCCGGTAGGTGTCTTCATCCGGTAGGAGTCTTCATCCGGTAGGAGTCTTTATCCGGTAGGAGTCTTTATCCAGTTGCTCTTTGTTACTCGGTAGGACTTCATCCAGTTGGTCTTTGTTACCCGGTAGGACTTCATCCAGTTGGTCTTTGTTACCCGGTAGGACTTCATCCAGTTGGTCTTTGTTACCCGGTGGGACTTCATCCAGTTGGTCTTTGTTACCCGGTAGGACTTCATCTAGTTGGTCTTTGACATCCGGTAGGTGTTTGTAATCACCAAAACTTAGAAATCGTTTTCCCAACAGCCTCTTTTGTAGCGATCGACTGCTTGGCTTCAGTAGAATTTGGCGATCGATAGCCCCTTTTGTAGCGATCGATCGCTTGCTCGTGATTTTTGTTGCTCAACTTTCTGTCCATAGGCGATCGATTCCCTCTTCCATGCGATCGATCTCTTCTCCAAAATTACATTTTAAGCCATTTTCTTGATCTATCTTGAGTCCTTATCATCTCCACAGCCTTTTGTGATCTTTATTCGTCTTTGTTAGCTCTATTTCTTCGATTTCACCTACATTTACACAAATATACTATACGATTAGATAGCGCATGTATCAAATGATCCATGAAAACATACCAAATCGTAGACAATTAAGCGCAATAGATGTGTCTATTTCTAGTCACATCAATGTATTTCCATAGAATGAACAATAGTTCTTACCCCACCGTAGGATGAGCTATCCTGAAAGAAAACGAGTTACAAGGGAGCCAGGGAAGATTCTCTAGCGAAGCCCCTCCGATGATCAATTCAATACAGGAAAAGAGAAAAAGATAATCTGTATGGAAAATGGCAAGTAATCTATCTATCCAATACCTCTTCCGAAATACAAATCCGATATATATATACCTGAGCGCTATATATTTAAACAGAAAATTCCAGTGTAGGGATTGTATACCGCAAGTGCACGGTGTCTAATTTTAGTATAATGATATGAAAGTATGGATGTCATACCCACAGGAACTAGTAGCGATTACCAAATTTAATCTGCCTAACTGTATTTAGTCTACCATTATTGAGTGAAACTTAATTAAAATAAACCAGAAAATTAACCAAACCAATAAAGCTAGCGATGAAAAGTGACGAAAATCAATAGAGACGAATATCAAGACTTTGGTTCACCCATGTAATTCCACACAATCCTCCTATTAGTTAAGATTTTAAATTCTATAAGGTGACGAGTTTTCCTATGTTGTCCAATATACTTTAGTTAAGCTATATTGAACCTAATATTGAAATGGAACAAATCAATGGTCATGCACTTATTTAACATTCAATATTGCATACGTTCTATGAAAACTTCTAGCCTTTGATTTTGGTAAATCTATAGCTATCATACGTATGCTAGATTTTACGTGGTCAGTTTCAACCTAAAACACACGATATGAATTATCTTGTCAAACTATAATATCGTATGGTCAGCATCGATTATAAATACTAACATTAATTCAAAGGTAGCTAATTCTTGAAAAGCATAAAAACATAATCATACTCAAAGAATTGTAGAAAAATCAATCAAAAACTCAAACTTGAATTATGGGTTCATACAATGGATCCCCTAGTCTTGATAATTAATTTAGCCAACTACCATCATCAAATATGAATGCAAAAACTTGTTTAACAACAAATCAAACATTCTAAATTGGAAAATAAACAACACCAAAAGTTTAGAAATACTAAAGATGTTAGGCATCGACTCCTTGCTTCGTTGCGTCGTCCCGTCTCTTCGAATCCGGCTTGCTCTTCAATGGCTTGAGGCTTGAATGGAGTTGGAGGCTTTTTCTAGGGTGAAAATCTGAGCCAAAGTCCCTACAAGTCGTTCATATCAACCCTTTTATAGTGGGAGAAGAGTTCTCCCATTTTTGGACACAAAATATCCAACAAGGAAACAAAATCTCGATTTTTTTGCGCCTGGCGATCGATCGCCAAAGTATTCTGGATTTAATTTTCAACGCATGCACATCCGCGATCGATCGCGGTATTTTGGCGATTGATCGCCAATATATTCTGGACAACCGTGATCGATCGCGGTAAAGCTGCCGATCGATCGCAGAAACAATATTTTTGTTGGTCAGTTTTTTGCACATGCTCGATCGATCGACGATGAATACAAGATCGATCACTGGTATTCAATCTTCTACTTTTTGAGATTTTGTCATTTCTTCGAAGTGTTCGCTCGGCTTGGCCCTTTTTCAATCTTTTTAGCTAGTTTCCTCCACTTTTATGCACTTGGACCTAGATTCCTGAAATCGATGAAAATATACCAAAAAGCGTAAAATCGTCCAGGAATCCATACAAAAACGTCTATATATCAATACCCAGAGATGGTGAGAGAAAGACAAACTTGTAACGTCCTACGGGGCTCGGGAGACCACTGTGAACCGGCAACTAAGGGTCAGGATCCCAGAGATGGGGACCACCAACAAATACTACACTCCTTGTATGATATGTAGCTTTTAAGATCTTGATCGTACTCGGAGATACTATTCGCGTACTGGTTACACCAAGTCGCTCTCTGATTGGCTGATTTGTGAGTGTGGTCCTCCTCTGTCAGGAATCAGACTCCCGCTATGGTTGACTGGTGATGAGAGGGACCACACTATGGCTTTACGAGGTCATTATGCAATGCCCGGGGGGTCCAAGCTAGGGAAACTGTTTAATTTTAGGACAAGTCCTGAATCTACTCATAGATAGCTCACCTCGAGTACGATCCTGATTGGTACGCAAAACTAACCCATGCTACAGTTTGGGGTGATAATGTGGGTCTAAGATGACTCCTCATCCGAGTCGAGATGGGCTGATGCCAAGGATATACCGAGCTGAGGATGTACTGGCATGCTGAGGTTGGGCTTAGCTGGGACATACAAGTGATGTGCTTAGCTGCGGACGTACAAGCGTGTTGGACTGAGGACTTATAAGCGTGTTGAATTATGACTTACAAGCGTGCTGGGCTGAGGACTTAAGGGACATTGGGCTAGCACCAGGACCGGTCAGATCCCTGGGCCGTCCGTTTTGGGCCACAAGCAAGAAGAGGAGTCGAGTTATACTTATGGGGTTAGTGTCGAGACCATACTGGCTCCATATGGGGTATCACATTTCATTCCGACCAGGTTTTGAATTGCATCATATACTCAGTCCGGTAAATTCGGAACCAGTCCAAATTAGCATGCTTATTAGATCTCTCGCACCTGGTTTAAATAAGTTACATTCGGTCCGGTAACATGCCTAATCAAAACTACAAAACTTCAATTCTACTAATTTGACAAATATCATCAGATGTATTCTTTATAACGTGGGAACATCCTTAAAACGTTATATAAAATCTTTATTTCCCTCCCCAAAAAAAAAAAAGCAAAGCTCAACAGTACGGTTGGATTTGTAAATTTCACGTCGACTTGGGATTCAATAATATAAATTCGTTGTTTGAAAGCTAACATCGCGTATCTAAAAGGGAGATTGGATGAGAGGGACTGACATCGTTCTAGCAGGCATGCCCACACGATTAGAAAAAAAGGTCCATACAACAAACACGTGAATTCCGAATTAATGCGCGTTTTCTTGGAAATAAAGGGCTTCGGGACCTCTTTCTCTTGCCCATGGATAAGAAAAGTCCTCTCTCCTCCCTTTAATCCCGGGTTTTGTAAACATGGGTGAATTTAATTTTTTTATTTAGGGGATAAAAAAATAGAGTGGCAAAATATTTTTAGGAATATCAACATATAATATTTTGAGGGATAAAATATAATTTTTTTTAAAAAAAATTAACATAATAATTTTTTTTTTTAGACAGACAGCTTTCCACATTATGTAATTTTGCCCCTCTGTACAGCAACAGTTCAAAAAATTTATTTCAAAAACACTGACTTTTTTCTATTTGGCCGTAGTTTATTTGAAAATTTTGAAGTATAATATATTGGTTTGAAAATTTTTATATAAAAATAAAGTTTCTTGGGAGAATGATATGATTATAAATTAAAAGAGGTGAATATGTTTGGTAGACACAAAAATGATAAAATTATATTTTTGTAGAGAAGAAAGTAAAAAATAAAAATTATAATATGATTTTGATACTGAAAATGAAATCAAACAAGACTTATATTATTTAAGAAAATAAATATACAATTTTAGTTTTGCTTTGTTACTATTAAATTTTTTTAATGTTAAATCTACATGTTGTAGGGGAATGTTTGATGTTACCTCATAGATAGTGTCCTGATAATACATTCATCATATTTGAGAATATTTATAATATATGGTAAGATCTATAGTATAGATTATGCCATTGGGTAACATCAAAGTTTGTAGGCCTTTGTCCCAAACATGTGGACCATCAAAATCTGATTCTGCTGTTTGATTAAGATTGTAGAACAAACACGTTTTTTACTTTGTTTCCACTTGCTTAGTTCTATGCTGATCCCGCCTTGTTCAAATCTGCCCTTTAGACGTGTTTCTAAAGTGTCTCGCCATCGACATATATATTTGCGCACCTTTTACTTTTTTTTTTTTTTTAACAAGTACAAACTATTACAATTACAAGCCAATGGTAATTCAATATCAATATAATGAAAGCTCAAGCCAACAACACAAAGATACATCAACTATCACAAAGACACTATGGCACCCCAAACCTCGCCACATAAACAGACAAAGTGTGACGTCATTTGTATAAAATTTTGACATAATCTCCCCGTAAATCGGACTTCCTGGCGAAGCACATCTCATATACGTATACTCCAAAATCATAATGCATCTTCCCTAAGTAAAAACACCAATAACAACAAAAGCTCACAGACGAGCCATGAATAAATGAAAAAACACATAAATACATCTGCCACCAACCAATATATGCTTCTGAAAGCTATGCTACCCAATGAAATTTGAGCTTACTTCTAAGGGATAACATAGTACATGTTTCACATGTTTCAACAGAAACAGTCCCCACACATGGTGAACATAAAGCAACATGGTAATCACAATCATATTAACAAATAAAATCGTAATACAACAGAATAATGTTACTGAAACTTATAAAGAGGTACTCACTGAATAATTCTGAACCAATATAAGATTTCTCGAACTATTCTTGGTTCACAATTTCACAATTATCAAGTTCAATATCGATATTTATCACAAAATAGCCATTACCGAGGTAAATCGATAATTCAGTGATATGCCACTACTCTCTCTTTCGTGATCAACATCATATCAAAGGCCAACATGCTTACCAACCACAACGAACCTCTACGTTTCCCTTGTCTACCATGTCATAGACATCAATCTCAACTCGTCTCTCCAATTACTCACATTAACATATCATACCCATCAACATATGTAGATATATAATTATTTCATACCTTACATGCTTGTACGTCAATATGTGCCTGAAGGTCGATATTCACAATTTGACTATTCCCGACGTCCCGGGGCTCATGGAGTATCTATATTAATTTACAACTCAATATTAGCTCATTACAATAATATCAATGTATAAATACATCCTCTAATCACATTCAAACAACCTAAAATAATAATTAATTCATCGAATTTATGAAACTTCATCAATTACGCTTTTCAGCTGAAATTATATACATTGTATTTAATACGCAACAATTCATTTAGAATTAATTTTCTCAGAATCCTGATAATTATTCACAAATTTAAAACTCAATCATTTAGCAGTTTCAACTAAACTAAACATATCAGTATGTTCAGAATTCAACAACAAACAATAAATGTATCGTTTTTAACTATCGCTATATAAATAGGCTAAACTAAAAAAATCACCAAAATACAAAATATTAGTGGCATATTATAGTCCTTTATCTCAATAATTTCAAATATATAATTTATTTCATCAAAATCGGAACAGATCATGCAAGATAATTTATTTTTTGAATTGAAACCCTCGTCACTCTTCTCTCTCTGTTTACGTCAAATTGTGAAATGAATTCTGAATTCTTACATTCCCGCAGGAACTAACTTCGTATATATTATATTTAGTATTTAATATTAAATTTACACGTATACGATTCGATAAACTCGTTTTTTGCAGAGGCCTTTTACCTTATATAAAAATGTGTTCCGACAATCTTATCAACATAAAAATTGTAGCTCTTACTCTTAACTTAATGTTGACAACTAATTCGCTTAATTCTGTCATTATATAAAAAGGTATGCCCGAAATACTAAACTGCATTACAATAAATAATTTATTCTGAGCACAGTATTCATCGGCGAACTTTCTTCACCACTTAATTTTATAAAATTAAGTGTTATGTATTACTTCCCCATATCATTTAATATTTTTCTAGCTCAATCTCAATATACGTTCAAATTTATATTATCCTTGCCCCGATGTACTTCTCATATATTTTTATTTATTTCAATCACAAGCACACCTTATGCTTAACGTCATAATTGTAAATTATGATTTTAGCATCAATTATGATTTATATTAGAATCTAAGACCTTATCTAAAAGACAAATTACAACCAAACCCAATTAATTATCCCACACACACACGTAAAAATGGGATTAGAACCTAAGACCTCATCTAAATGAAGGATCTTGAGATATCTCCCTATCATTAGGCAAGGAGTCATTGGCATTGATAAAAAAATTTAAAGAACGTTCTTTTTTGATATTATTAAATTAATAAAAGGAAATTGAATTCACTTTTATTATATTAATTCATGATTTTGAAGTCAATCTAAGAACAGTATTTTGTGAATTTGGACAAGTGAGGTAGATTCGCTGACGTGTTGCAGAGATATGATTATGTACTTGAAAGAGCAAAGCTGAGCAATATCTTATCAAAGCTATATCAAGAATAAATTTGAAATTATCTTGATTTTTGTTTCACATGGAATCATGGGCTTTAAAAAGTGAGACATCATCATTTCAAAAAAAAAAAAAAAAAAGTGAGAATCATGTATTTCATGTATGATATATGTGGTCTGGATGAATTTTATGATTTTTTTACAATTAATATCAATTGCAAGCTTACTTTGTTGTTATTAGATTCGGTTACGGGTCATATATAACCCTAAACCACTACGGAGTCGATTTGATTAAAATTAAAACATATGTTATGGTGTAAATTTGAATCAACTTGATTAAATACCTTCAACCATAAGCTATAAGAACATTGTTGGTGTATATATATATATATATATATATATATATATATATCAAACAAATATATCTTACATATTTGGTTATTTGAGGTTGAATTTATTTCACGTTATTTTATGATTAATCCATGAAGGAAAATACATTCAAATATTTTTATACTTTTTTAAAATTTTAATAATTTTTTGAAATCCTTTTTTTATAAAAAAGTTTAAACCGTAACCTTTGTTTAATCGTAACCGGAACAGTAAACGATGGTTCATGAATCGGCACCGTCACCATCGAGGAAGGTTAATAATAAGGGTCATTGTTTTTTGGACAGACGAACCCACGATTCTGAACCGTGATCAGGTCCAATTTTTACCCTGAAAAGATATATACTATGTATATGAGTGCAATTAGATATGTAATGTGGACGTGTTTACGGGCATAATCTTTAAGGACAGTATAAAAAAAACTCAATAACAAATACATTTAGATCGAGCCAAATCCATTATAAACAGCTGCCATTTGGCTTAGGTTAGCCTAATTTAGTATATAATTTTAATAGAATAAGTTAAATTAAGATACTGCATAAACAAACGTAAATCATTAAATTTATTATTATATTTCTTGCTCTTTAACACCATAAAGTCAAATTTAAAACAATATAATTAAATGAAATTCATATTATTTATATATTTTTGGAAGAAAAACGATATAAGTTTAACGCCTGAGATGATCTGTTTGATTCAATGGTGCACCTAAAAGGGGCATCGGCGAAACGATTAGAGACGAATGTCCGAGACCTGATTACTTAAGTTAAATTGCGAAACATGCATGGCGAACAAGGTGAAAAAAACCAACTTTTAGTGAAAACGTGCTATATCTTCTCAACCGAGGAGCCGAAAGACAGGGCGAATCTAGCTTTTGTATCGATGAGTAGTATAGAGAAATATATTAATTATATTTGCGGATTCTCAATACTTTTATTTTTTATTTTTTAAAAATTTACATTCTACCTCATAAAAATTACAGTGTTTGCTCCCTTGAATTTTATTTTGACCCCCAAAGACTTCCTCCAATATATAAAGTAACATCGCACTCCTCCCTTGTCTGTGGCCGCTTGTATGCTACTCGGCCGCTTGGTGGGCTTTGTAAGTAAAGATGTAAATGAATCGAATATCACAATATTTTAAGGTTCGGATTCGAGCTCGAGCTAAATTTGAAGCTCGAAATTTTAAATTTTTTTACTCGAATTTGGTTCGAATGAAGACTCGAGCTTGAGCTCAGCACAAAATATTCGACACATGTTCGCCAGTTATTTGAACTATAACTTAAAAATAGAGGCTTAAAAGGCTCGAAATATATTTATTTATCATATAATTCTATTATATTAATAAACTATTAAAGCTCGCGAGCGGTTCGTGAACCATCGAACAAAATAATTTGGATTGAGTTCGGCTTGAAAGAACTTAGAAATTATCGAATTCGATAATTCAAATATGAACCAAATATCTTTTGAGCCGCCTCAAAACAAATTTTGAGCCGGCTTGATTCGTTTATGTGTATTAGGTTAAAAGAGTTGACTAGAGAGAAAGTAGAGAGAAAGATGGTAAGATTTAAAATTTAGAGAAGCATATTATCATAAATATGTTGTAGCATATTCATCAATATTGTATTCTAAACATACTTTTTGAATATATGTAAATAATGGATGATAGTGTGCAATTTAAATGTTCTATCTTAAGTTAATTAATATAATATACGTTTAAAAAACATATTGAATTTCCCATGATATTTAATTTTAAAAGCATTATTTTGTCCATTTTATCTTTCTAGATTTTTATAATTGCGTATAGATTTTTATAACATAAAACATATCAATATATAATCCACTACTCATTATCTATCTTTGGACCACAATTTTAAAAGCAAAGTCTTCCTATTAGACAAGAAAGCATGGTCGCATCCAGGGAATCTCCATCAATGACCTAAGATTTACAAATATAATAATTTTCGATAGATTTGCACTTGATTTCCTAAGATTATGTTACCTTATTCATATGTTAGAGAAATTTTGATGCTATCTTCACGAATAATACCTTGAAGATACATTAACCATTTGATCTTAAAATTTAGGATAAAAACTATCTGTGTACTATGTTTGCTTTCTAGAAGGAGACCAGCCCCTAAAGCATACAGTTGGTTAAAGGCATCTTGTAGGAAAACATAGAAACCTCAAAAAATATAATTTAGGCCACTTATCCTAATTAAAAAAGATGGTCAATGGGTATTGACTGTCCTATATAATGTACAAAATATATATATTTCATTTACTATTTAAAAGGAATAAAACTTTCTCTCTTCTCCGATATGGCGTATACCTAGAACCTTAGAGCATCCATCTAGAAGTCCAAGATTTTAAATTTCAAATGGAAAATTCTTACATTTCTCAAGTCTTGATCTACATATACCAATCGAAAGAAAATAAACTAAATCAGATATGTCAATATCAAATATAAACAAACCATAGTAAATAAATTTTCTTTATGTTGGTCATGCATGAAACTCAGACTCGATCCATATAAGAATTTTCAATTTCAAATCTTGTTGTGTAAGAGGGGTCAAATATTGGGTTTAGTTGATGATTTGCCCTTAGGGGCAAATTATCCATCAGATGAGACTCGTTAAAAAGGTTGCTATCCTCGCAGAACACTGTCCATATAAAGTAGTAACCACTTAACCCAAATATTGGTACCACAAACTTAGGTAGCATCACATGCACTCAGTCTATACTACAACAAGAGAAACATAACATGTATAGTTTAAATTGTTGAATTGTTTATTTTGTGTTATCTTCAAAATATAAAATAGATGATTATTTTTTAGCAGGGGGGGGACGTATATTTTTTTCGTCATATGTGGGGTTCGATACCGAGTCATAGGATCTCGGAAACATATATGAATGATTTTTATGACTAACATATACAAGGCAAAACAATCTATATAGGAACTCGGAAAAGACTGTGATTTGTGGTTCATGGCTCAGAGAATCGCGAACTAACCAGTGACAGTGGCAAGTAGGTAAAGTCCCACCCCCCCAGCTCATGATGGATTAGATCTCTGTGTCGGAGTTCTGATAATAATTAAGATAATTTATTCAAAAAAAAAAAATTAGTTTAAAGACAAAGAATGATATATATATATATATATATATATATATATATATATATATATAAAAGATGTGGCATAATAATGAGATAAAATCTTTCGCAGAATCGCCACGAGCAAGTTGTTCTGGTGGTACCTGCCCTCTTAATAATGGCGGGATAGTGAACTCCAGATCCTCAAATCTCTACCCCACAATTAAAAAAAAATTCTTTATAGAAAAAATCTTTGCAGAATCTCATATACAAACAGTATTGGAATTGGTGGTTTGTGGAGTACATTTATATTTAGAATCAAATCAAATCCTATGAAATTGCAAATAATCCATCATTCTTATCTTGTTCCCCTTTTTACTTTCATTCGGAGTAAAGTAATGTTTTCATGTCTCATTTCTAGGGAATGAGATATAATATCCATGAGTTGCTTTTTTCATCATGTTCATACCAAGCATCATGACATGTTTTTAATACAAATAATCATTTAGAATTCGATCAAAAACTTATCATTTTATAAAAAAAAAAATTAATTTTTTTTGTCGGTTATAATGCTACTCAATTTTTTTAAACCATCAAACATATTAAATATAATATCATGGATGCTAATGCAGGACAGTTAATATTTCTCAAAACATCATCTGCTTAATAATTGCATCACCTTGTAACCGAGGAAATCAAACGTGTGAAATTTGCTATTGGTGATGGATCTGGGTTGCTCTGGCCCACTTTGGCGATGGCTGTGTGGAAGCCTCGCCGAGCGCCATGACTCTCTTTTGTCGGTATGCGCGGGATTTGGGAGCATTTCGGATATTATTTTGGGCCATCAGGTTCTTCGGGCAAGGTCTCCCCTTTTGTTGTTAATTATCTAGTTGTTGTGGTGTCTTGTAATTATGGTTTGTGTATCGTTGTTGGGTAGTTTGTGGCTTTGGTTCAGTGTGTTTGGTTGGGTTTCGTTTCATTGCTGCTTAATCACTTGGCTATGATTTCTGGGCTCTTTCGTTTCGTGCGCCATGCAATCTTGGTATGGGTTCTTGGTTGTCAGGGAAGTCTTCAAAATCGAGAGTTTGTTCCGTTTGTTGTCTTTTATCAGTTTATGCTCCTCATTTCCATTTTATTACCTTGAGATATGTTGGAAGACAGTTTTCTTTTCCCTCCCCTCCTTTGGACTGTATGGTTTGAGGGGATTTGATCGGCACAGAGTGCATCTGCACTTTTGTAGTCAAGGTCTTGTGGTTTTCGGTGATTACGGGTCCCTATTTGCTGGTTACTCGCTGTGTCAGAGTCACTTTATGTACTTGGTGTTTTATCTATGTTTGTTTTTACGCGTTTTATAGTCGTATTTGATCTGGATCTTTGTTGTAACTGTTTAATCTCTTAATATATTATTAGTTTTTTTTTAAAAAAATTATCTCCCAATATATATAATAATAACACAAAACATAATTAGTACAAAATTAAATTCTCAGAAAACATGATGTAATTTTTATACACGGTGGCGTTCATTACCATGCAATATATTCAAGTTTGCATTTATTGAAACATATCTTTTTGGCTCTCTCTCCAAATCTCCTTACAATGAAGCCGAGGTAATCTTGTATCTGATAAATGAGGCAAACCACATGTCCAAATCTTTCAATCTTAGTTGTTCTTGAATATTCGATTCTTTCCTCTGAAACTGATAAAGATTAATGAGAGTATGACAGGTCTATGAAGATAAATACATGCTTGATATGACATGTTATAATTCAATATGAGAGCAAGGTAATACGAAAATATTGTTGTTGTCCTGAAGGGCACTGCCTTCAAGGACATTATCCATCATCCACATGAAATCTTTTTTTTCTTTTATAAAAAAAATTTCAAATAAATGGTGATGATGCCTATAAAGGCACTATACTTAAGGGCATCATCGAACAAACCAGGTAATACACACATATACACAATGATTGAGTCGGGATTGAATATTATATAGAGCTGATTGTGTACTTACGATTTTCAGAGTTGTGATAAATAACAAAATTTTCAAAAATTCAAATTATTTTTTTAAATTTACATGTAGCTGAAACCCACCTTCATTTTTCGCCCCCACATATACACATATTTCATAAGTTGTAGATCAAATAAAAAGATGGACCATAATTAATTTTGGCGAAAAAATTTAGCTGGACTAATAAATGTGATTGAATGTATTCATTGAAACTTATATTCAAAATAAAATAATAAAGAACTTAATTAATATCAGTATATGTGGAGCTTAATTATTACTCAGACATGAAGTTATCCACTTATCCTCGAATATATATATATATATATATATATATATATATATATGTGTGTGTGTTAGGTTGCTTAACTGGCCGGATCAATTCGGACCCGACCCAACTGGTTAGCACGATTCGGAATGGGACCGGGCTAATTGGTTCCGAACCGATCCAGAACCGGTAAGATACATGTTTCGAAACGGTAGAACTGGCAGGATCAATCCAGACCCGACCCAAAATCGGTTATCACAGTTCGGAATCGGAGCGGGCTAACTGGTTCCGAACACATCCAGAACCGGTAAGATACCGGTTTGGATCGGTTCTACCGTTCCGAAACAGGTATCTTACCGGTTCCGGGCTGAACCGAAACCGGATCCTTTATTCTAAAAAAATAATTTTTTTTAAATGTAGATAAATATATTTGAGGTTAGTTTATAAACACAAATGCCTATCAGCTCGATTGGTTAGAGTTGCAGAGTAGAAGGTGATGGTCGCGTGTTCGAATCCTCCAAGTGTGTGTAAGAAACAATCCCAGAATCCAAAATCAAGTAGCCTAATCAGAAGAAAGCCCTCTAATGCAAAATAATATGCCTGTTTATTTTATTTTTTTTAGAATTTCGATTTATAAACTTCATACAGCAATCCCTTGGTTCTCTCAAATTTTGACATAACTCCCACAATATTTACTAACAAGCTCAAAACATATTTAGTTCAATAGTAAGTGTCCGGTAATTTTGGTTGAGATTAACTAGCAAGTGAACCAGAGGCGGATCTATAGTACGAAGTCCACCCCAACCCTGCCACACACACACATACATATATATATATATAGGTTAAAAATTGAAGGAATGTGGCGCATGTGGTATAGGCGCCTATGAAATTGGAAAGGGGGTCATGAGTTTGAATGTCAATCAACTCATTTCATAAATTTTTTTTGGATTTCTCATTACATAATATATTTTTTGGATTTATTTAATTGCCCAAAAAATATTTATTTTTAAAATTATATTGTTAAAAATAATTTCATAATTATTTGTCTAATTTTCTCATTTTTAGGTTTTTTTAAAAAATATGTAGATATTCATATTTTTTTATTAGTAAAATTTTTTATAGCTAAACTTATACTCATTGTATATATTAATTTGAAACTTATATTAAATGGATTATGAAGTATTTATATAAAAGATTGAGAATAAAGTGGAGAGTAAAACTTATGGATGTGGAGAAAGATATTATTAAATAATAGCTAATGAGAATCCGAACGAATGGGTCATAGGCAATGAATCTTCAAAAATCACCTCAATAAGAATGAAGGGATTGTATGGGCGACATACAATGAATCTCCAAAAAAATTCTTTCGGGGGCTCCAGCCCAAACCCCCGCAAGGGGGCTGCTGCCCCCTTGACCCTCGCAACATCTTTATCTCTAGCCCCCGTTATGAAATTTTTAGCTACGTCCCTGAAGTGAACTAGGTCATATTGTAATAAAGTGAATTTTAGTCCAATTACCGTTTCCACATATACCAAGGTTTAAGTATTAGAATATTAATTATGTTTCTTAATCTATGCTAATCGAATTAATTTAGATGAATGAATATATTAAACTAATAAACTAAAATAATTAAACTAATGCAGGATTCAAATTTTCATAATTTATTTATTAGATGATTCCTCGAATTAATAAATTCATTAAAACCTAACAATCCAATTATTATTAATTAAATTTAATTAGATCTAATCACATTAGTTGTTATGGAACTTTAGTTTTAAAGTCGCATATAAAAATCTAATTCTATTTTTAGTCGATTTTATTATATATTAATTGATATATTGAAGTAAATATTAATATATCACATTCTTATTTTAGTTTAAATAACAGATTATATGATCTAAATGGTCAGACCAAACGCGATAAGAATAATCAAACATCACTCAATAAATTGAAATAAATTGAAATAAATAATATAACTAAATTAAATCAAACCATGAAAATAAATTTGTCTCAGCCCTATCATATCTTTAGTTTACAAAAAGCTACTCCAAAAAATCCAAACAAAAGAATGCAAAAGTCCTCTAATAATTTTCCAAGATTTGTATTTATATTTCCCATAAAAGAGTCATGCTTGGATATGACTTTGACCCCAAAATCTAAAAAATTCTAGAATTTTATGGAAAATTTATTTTTCCGTTTTTCCAAGATTGTTCCGCGTTAGGGATACAAACCTTGTAAGTATCCTGTGATGTCCAGATTTATTATAATCATTTGTTGGACTAAATATGATTTAGATTTTATTGATAATTAATTTTAGAATTAATTAACTAGAAGTGGAATTGACCAAGTGAAGGTCAACTGGCAAGTTAATCGGATCATAAAATATTTTGAGATTGTAAAATATACTCCGATAATATTTTAGAGATAAGTTAATTAAAATGAAGAATTTAAGTTTTGGGTTTTTGAAGTGTGTATAAATCTCAATCGTTGTCTATAAATAATATATCAATATACCGGCGACATTTCGATGTAGAAAACCGGGCCAAGATACAAATATAATTATGTTATGTTGGGCATTTTCGGGACACATAGTAAAACGTGTAAATACACGCACAAAAATCCGATCCCCTCTTTTCCTCTCTGCACCATCGCGCATATCCGACCCCTCGTCGCTAAAGTCGTGCGCGCGTCGCCGTCGGACCTCCTTCCGGCGCGTCCGAACCACCATCGTCTTCGTCTCTTCAACGCGCATCTTTCCATACCAAGAACATGAAGTTTCGTCGCGGATGGCGTTCGGATCTTGCAAGGAAGCGCAGCGATTCGGATTTCCAAATTCGTCCGATTTTGGGACGATTTTCTTCCAATATTTTTGTGGTAATCCTCCTCATCCTTCAGTCGTTATTCCCCTAAAATCCCTCGAATTTTGATGAAGATTTGGTTCGATTTTTACTAGCATTTTGGAAGGGTTTGCTAGTGTGTGTTCGTGTGTGTGCAGCAGTGTGTATGCGTGAGTGTGTTTCTGCGTGTGTGTGTGTGTCCAGCATGTGATTGTGTGTGAAGATGTGTTTATGTATGTATTCCTTCATGTATTGAAGTATTGTAATGGGGAATGAGATAGCATGAGGAATGTTTTGATTGTTGGAAGTTAATTGGGGCTCACTTTATTGAATGGTTAATTGTTGAAAATAAATTGTGGAATATGTCTTGGCTTAGTATTATTATTGGTTAAAAGATGAAGATTAAAATCATGCATGGAATGTGTTTGTTAATAGGCTTAAATGAGATTCAAGTGTGGGTCTAAGTCTTGTTAGTGGGGTGAAAATGACTAGTTTTTATGGCTTGTAGCCATTGTGATATTTGGTAGATGTTGGGATATGGTATGAGATGTGTTATGATTGGAAGCATGTGTAGTGTGTAAATAAATGGGTCTGATGCATGCTAGTATGTATTATAACATGGAATAGAGTTATGGTGATATTTATGCTCAAATGGATAGCATGACATGTATTAATGATTTATGTCACTTTATTGAGTTTCAAATCTTAATAGTACTAAATCAAGAATTTTGGAATCCAATGCATCTTTAAATTGTTAAAGTTGAATTTAATCAATAAATGACTTTATGTTGGGATTAAGAGAATTAGATTTAAAAGGGTAGAATATTGTATCTACATGGATCCTTTCTTTCATGTCTTGGTTTGAATCACCTAGGTGTGGGTTTGAATGTTTGTAACATGTCAATTGGCTTAATTGGATTGTTTTAGTTAGACACTAATTGGTTATTATTATGCATACACCCTTGCACTTCCTTTCCCTCTGTTGAACTTGTGTGTCTAGTGAACTGCTATGTGAGTTGGGCGTGATCTTGCACGTATGGGTGTGTGTATCCTGCATCATGTGTATGATGTAGCGGATGGTGGGAGATGATGGGGTTTTGCATTACCAATGATATATCATGATTAATGTGAGGATGTGTGCATCCAAAGTATTGATTATGATTTGATTCATAATATTGAGTTATTGATTTGTGATATGGAAATGAAAGTAAGAACTATTTGATGGATATTCATGCTTGGATTATGAGCTAATATTGAATTGATATTCGATATAGACTCTTCAGGAGACTTCGGACGTTGATGATAGCTTGTTCATGTTGTCTACTATAAGGTACGTGGTGACGTACGAGCAGGTATATCTAGTATCTATACATTCATGTATACATGCAATTTTGAATATGATGTTTCAGGTAAGTGTTTGACTTTAATAATTGAGTTTCATATACGAGTTATGGGGGACACGTAGTGGTACGTGATCCGATTATACTTATTGAGTAGTGATGCCGTGGGCATGAGCGATATGAGAAAGTATCGAGAATGAGATGGTGGGATAACCAGGTTTACATTGGGATAACCAGGTTTACATTGATATTGAACTATTTATGTTTGAGCATAAATAATATATTGTCGCTGTATTGAATTCATAAGCGTTGTTGAGTATCACATTTTCAATGATAATACTAAACTTGACATTATGAAGGTGCGTGAGTTTGAAACAGGAACAGTGTATGGAAGCTATACAAATTCGGAATTGTACAGGGAGTATATTTTATGCGTTTTGAATAATCTAAATTATTGCATTATGATTTTGTATGCTGATTTGTGATTGAATATTGAGTGGGGGTGTGCTCACCCTGTGTGGGGGCTGTTTCTGTTGAAACAGGTACAACAGGTACGATGCGGCCTTGGAGTGCTAGGCTCGAACCTTGTTGGATGATGCTTCCAGAAGCGTAGTATGAGATTGAGCTGATATACGAGATTGAGCGGTTGATATATATACTAATTATGCATCCGGATGAGTATCCGTTATTCGTTGCTCTTCTGTGAGCACTTGTATCTGTATATGGACTGTATAAGGGTGTTGAAACCCACTTTTGTTGTCTTATTAGTGTGGTGTCTTCCCTGGCTGAGAATTTACTTAGTGTTTCTGTATTCTGTTTAGTATTGTGTTGTCCCTGGTCGGGAGTTATGTTATGTGATGTGTTTTTATTTCCGGATAGCTCAGTTTGTGGGGAGACTCTGCCCAATTTTTTTATAAAAACCCACAATGTAAAAGTGGTGTAATGGGGATGGTATTGGGTGAAATCCCTGAGTCTATTTGTTGGTCGAGATGATCATATAATGTTGAACATTGGTTATGTCATGAGATTATGGGAAACATGAAATGATTCCTTTTTAAAGAATGAAAAGAAAATAAAAAATTTATACACATACGACGTCATAAATGAACTAATGACGAGTTTAAGTGTTGGGGTCTTACATATCCTGAGGTGGCCTTGTAAGCAGTGTTTTGAAAATCGATCTAAACTGGCTGGTTCAACCGGTTTAATTTGTAACCAGTGTTTGAGCTGGTGACCCTTTAAAACCACCATGATAAAAAATCAGTGGGAATCGGATTAAACCGGTAAAAAGCCGGTTCAACCAGTGAACCGATTGACTAGTTGAACCAGTATGTTCCTTCATTTTTCTTTCCTTTTTAAAATTTAATTCTTTTTTATTTTTTTAAAATTATAAATCAAATTTGTAGAACAAAATATATTATATATAATTTATTGTTATTGAAATGATTACAAAATAATATTTTATGCGTGTTTTTATCAAAAAATTCATATAATTCAATAAATGTGTCTTGTATATTATATATAAACATGCTTAGTTTCTCGTAAATTATAATATATGTGAATAATTTCATAATATTTTAAATAATTTATTATAATTTTGAGAAATTGATCTTTTTTGGTATTATTTGTTGTTTTTTAGATGTTTTATTATTATTATTATTTTATGTTAAACATTTCATTTTATCTGATTTTTGAAGTTTGATAAGTTATATTGGTGTAACGATATTTTTTTATTGTGAACAAATTGAAACTATAGCAAAATATATGGTATATATATTTTACAAAACTTAAAATAGATATTATATTATGCTGACATCATCACCAGTTGAATCAATGGTTCAACCGGTTGAACCGATCGAACCTGTAACCAGTAAGAGCATCGATTTTATGTTCGATCCGATTTTGAAAACACTACTTGTAAGCATCCTGAGGTGGCTATGGATTTTGTAAATTTATTCCTCTCGCTAACTTCCTTTATTTTGTGATCTTTTTCATATTAAAGTTTTTTTCATATTTTGGTCAAACTTAAATATGATAAATGTGAGAGTGATTGAGCATAACATATGTAATAAGCATGAATACTATAAAATAAATCCTTAAATTCTCTATAAGTTTCATGTTTAACACTTAAAAGAAACAAATGGCTTGCAAAACATCGATGAAAGCACGAATACTATAAAAGAAATCCTTAAATTCTCTATAAGTTTCATGTTTAACACTTAAAAGAAACAAATGGCTTGCAAAAAATCGATGAAATGATATCATTCAAATTCATTAGCACAATTAAAAAAAATACATGAACCAAACAATTTTTAGGAATAAAAAGGACAATAACACAATAAATTATTGCGAGACAATCATATAATGAGTCCCATATTTTTTTTTTTGAGAGGGGGGGAGGTTATTATTTTTTCGCATATTACGAGACTCGAACCAAAATCTCTCCAAAGTGAAGTGAAAACGTAACAGCTGAGCTAATGAGTCCCATATTTGGGAATTACGGAGAATATCAAGAAACCTATGTTCGTGTTACTGCATCGCATTAATGTTAATAACATACATACATATTTGTCGGAAGACCAGGCTTGAGTATACCATCAGGCCCATATTTTCATCAGTCCAACACACCAGGCTTGAGTATACCATCAGGCCCATATTTTCATCAGTCCAACACACAAGGCTCGAGAACAGAATACCAAGGCATTGAGAACATAAACAACTATTGAGTTGGGAAATTTCTGTCTGTACACTCAAAAAAGTTTAACATGAATAAACAAAATATATTTTATTGAATATTCGAGATTTTTAATAGATTTCGAACTCGAATATCATATTTAAACACTTAGCCCCCATTTGGATGGAAGGAATATTTGATGGATTTTAAATTTCAATCCTTTAATACAAATCCATTCAAATTGTTGGCTAATTTTGAAATACATGGATTTCAAACCCACAATCTTCAATATTTTTTAACAATACAAAGGCATTTCAAATTGGTAATTATTAAACTCATTTCAAAGACAAATTTACAAATCTATTGTTGAAATGAAATCCTTCAATAAAATGCAACCTTATAGAAAATCGTGAAGACTGGAGGCCTAGTGGTCCATATGCCAGGTATGTATTGATTCCAATAGTAACTACGATCCACGGATCAGCATACAGGGTGCAAACCCATGTACATAGCATGCCACATATGTATGCTAAGTGATGTTACATGGACAAATTGAAATGATAGACGTGTGGTCTTCTCAGATACAATAATGATCTCACAAACTGGAAGTTTATCTCTCCTGCATAGAAAACTGTTAGAAGGGAGCAGAAAAAGTTTTTTCGGTGCAGCAACTCCGATGCTCAAGCCAGCACTATGAAAAATATAATGCAAGAGAGAGAAAAATACTCAATTTCTGAATGAATAAAATTGTAAAGCAAACCTGATATTTATATGCAAATCCAATAAAGCAAACCTGATATTTATAACCAAATCTTTGAGAGACTAATCCAGTAATTGGAAGAGTTCCTTCCATATTTAGATTTATTATCCTTAATTGAGTCCAAGGTCGGAGAATCAAATAGGAACTTGACTTCAATTTCAGCAAGGCCTCTCTATTCACAACCCAGAATACCAGATGGACAATCATGTACTTCTAGACCTAGACATCCTCCTCAAATTCTGATAGTCCTGGAGTCATGCAGAGTTCTAGCTCTGTCTAACTTTGTCCAGCTCTGCCTCATTTCCCGAGTTCGTAACAACTCGGCCACCATCTCCTCTTCCCCTTACTTCAGCTCTGGAAAACCCCACAAACCTTACTCTTTCTATAGTTGGGGCCCATCCGGTCCTTAAATGTTTTATGTTAAGGTCTTGCTAAACTTGGATCCTTTCCCCGGGTATCACTAAGTAAACCCCATGAACTAGAACCAAACATGCGACAGGTTTTTGGTGGTCCTTTGTATGCATTAACCATGCTCCTTGCGTGAGTGTGGATAGTTTCAAGGCACAGATCGGGTACGGCTATGCTATGCTCTCGCATTTTTGTATGAACTTGAATATGGGCCAGACACCGTGTTGGGTTTTGCCTCCAGCGTCAAATACAACATAACAGAAATATAAAATTAAACAAATCTAAATCCGAGGACGATCGATTGCACTGGATTCATATATAACATGCAACTATCAAATATAAGTGCACGAAAAGAGATTATCAATAAAGAACGATATGTTGTGATCCCTCGAGTCCAATCAGTCTGACCAGATCTACAAACCAACACCAGTGCAAGTTTGGTATCAACTTATCTATGAGAGTATATCGATTGGAGTGACTAATGTTGGGAAAATAACGAAATATTTTCTGGTCAGATATGTGGGAGCAAAAATAAATGCGGAATAAAAAACACAAGATTTACGTGGTTCGGCAAAAATAAGTCTACATCCACGGGGCTGCTGCAGATCCTTTATTGAATAAAAATTACAAGTGTTTACAAAACACTGACAACACTCAATCTGAAAAATACTCAGAAAATTATACATCAATTTTCTCTCACAGTATTTTTACTCTGATTGCACTGTGTTATTTTTCTTTCTACAATTTGGTGTAAAATTCTGAATGAATTTCAATCCTATTTATAGAGATTTCTTAGACAAATTTTTCTTCACGCGTGCCAAATTTTTTCTTCCGGATCTTTGAAAAAATGATGGTCAATTTTTTCTTCGTGCTCAAAGTCTTCACGCATTAAATTTGGCAAGCCAATTTTTTCTTTATTGTCCAAATTTGTCAAACTTTGCTTTTACTAACTTTGTCTTTTTGTTTATTTTTTTTTCTTCGGTGGGGTTTTGCTTTGACTAACAATCTCCCACTTGAAGACTGATCTCAATCTGTCTTCATACCTCGATCAATGCAGCAACCTTTTCTGGTCTGTTAATCCAACAAGCCAACTGAAGTTGAGCACAACTTCAGTTTATCAATAGTCACCACCTTTGTTAACATATCTGCTGGATTCTTACTTCCTTGGATCTTTTCTAATGTTAGCACATCATCCTCAAGCAGAGACCTGATGAAGTGATAACGGAGACCAATATGTTTTTTTCTAGAGTGGAATGCTGAATTCTTTGCTAGATGTATTGCACTCTGACTATCACTATACAAAACATTCTTCTCCTGGTTGAATCCCAGCTCTGTTAACAAACCTTGAAGCCATATCAATTCTTTATTGGCTTCTGTCACTGCAACATACTCAGCCTTTGTAGTGAATAAAGCTACAATCTTTTGTATCTGCGACATCCAACTAACGGTTGTAGTTCCAACAGTGAATACATAACTAGTGGTGCTTCTTCGGTGATCGACATCACCTCCATAGTCTGCATCTACATAATCTTGTACGTTTAGTTCCCCTTTTCCAAAGTACAAACACTTATTTGCAGTGCCTCGTAGATACCTCAAAATCCACTTACCTGCTTCCCAATGAGCCTTTCCTAGATTTGACATAAACCTGCTGACAATTCCCACTGCATGGGCAATGTCTGGCCTTGTACAGACCATCGCGTACATCAAACTCCCAATGGCTGAAGCGTAAGGAACTTTAGCCATGGATTCTTTTTCTTCCTCAGTCTGAGGACACTGGTCCTTGGATAGACGAAAATGACTAGCCACAGGTGTGCTAACAGATTTGGCGTCGCCCATGTTGAATCTCTGCAAAACACGATTGATGTACTCTGCAAAAATTGACAAAATTAACAATCTGGCTCTGATACCAGTTGTTGGGAAAATAACGAAACATTTCTGGTCAGTTATGTGGGAGCAAAAATAAATACGGAATAAAAAACACAAGATTTATGTGGTTCGGCAAAAATAAGCCTACATCCACGGGGCTGCTGCAGATCTTTTATTGAAGAAAAATTACAAGTGTTTACAAAACACTGACAACACTCAATCTGAAAAATACTCATAAAATTATACAGCAATTTTCTCTCACAGTATTTTTACCTTGATTGCACTGTGTTATTTTTCTCTCTACAATTTGGTGTAAAATTCTGAATGGATTTCAATCCTATTTATAGAGATTTCTTAGACAAATTTTTCTTCACGCGTGCCAAATTGTTTCTTCCGGATCTTTGAAAAAATGATGGCCAATTTTTTCTTCCTGCTCAAAGTCTTCACGCATTAAATTTGGCCAGTCAATTTTTTCTTTATTTTCCAAATTTGTCAAACTTTGCTTTTGTTAACTTTGTCTTTTTGTTTATTTTTTTTTTCTTCGGTTGGGTTTTGCTTTGACTAACAACTAACCCTAGAGAAGGAACATTATATCTATAGTTGATACTGAGTCACTAATTAGACTAGGGTCTTAGAGCCAACAGGCCAACCATTGGCTCATTGACTTGTAGGACATCTTTTGCTAACAATCTCTCACTTGCCCAAAAGCCAACACAAAACAACAAACTCATAATAAGTCAATCAAATTGAACAACCCGATGTACATAATTTTGAGAAATAACTATATCAAACGTTTTAATTTTAGAACTTTCAATATATGAAACATTTTCAAATATAGAAGCTCCACTAGACTGATGAGCTTTCAAAAATTAAATTTATCTCTTCTAAATCATTCACTGAATTTGAGCACTTAACATTTAAGTATCAATTCTCATCAATATATCGGCGGCCGGTTGATTGTGACCAATGATGCTCAAGTGTATCGTAGCAGTAGGATCACAACCCTTTGTGATTTTAGAAGTCAAACAACTTCTTTGGGCTTACCCTAAATGTCTCATTGTCAATCAAACTCCTTTAATAGACAGTGACTGAAATATAATTCCAGTGACAACCTACCGATCATGGGTACCGCCTAGCATCTACGCTTCACAAATACCTAGATATAAATGACTAGCAACGTATGAGAACATGTCAACCATAGTTAGCACGAAGTACATTCCTTTCACTCATATGTCCCGATTGAATCTATATCATTGGTTTGGTCTAGGGCCCTTCCGATTACAACAACTATGTATTACTTTCACGTTATATGATTCTTAGTGTGTGTATATGAAAAACCCATTTTTCACAGGCACTACCCACTGAATACCCAAAATAACAACTTTGTGACCCATATATGATCAGTCATTAAATCAAAGTATACAATTATCTATCAAGACCTCAATGACGCCTAGGGTCATGAGGAGTAATCATGCACAACTATAACTAGGAATTTCATTCTCGACAAATGGTAACCATTTATAGAATTCCTTGTAGGGTCGTACAATGAACTCATTCCTAATGAGCACCTATTCATGTGTGTTGACTTCTCTAAGCCAACGCCGATGAAACGAGGCGCATACACTAGACACGCCATGAATACCAGTCTCTAGCGAACATATATTGATATCCCATTCTCGAAGGCTCATCGACCAGGAACATTTAGAAATTGCAGTCGAGAATGTATTTCATAGTCACCATCATATGAGTACCACATTCTATGGGCTATAGCAATATCTAGGACTTCATCAATGCATCATAATGTATCGGTAAACAGATGAAGAAGTGTCATATATATTAATATTCAAACAAGGATTTGTCATAATAAGATTAGAAGTACAATCAATCAACTATTGATTTACTTAAATCACATATGACAACAATATATTTCACTTTCTCAAAAGACAACTATGCACGTGTCTCAAGACCATCTTCCCAAGATGATTGACAAACATCAATCGTTGTAAAGACTTTGTTAGTGGATCTGCTATATATTTTGTGAAGCAACTCTTTCAATAAGGATGTCGCATCTACCATCTTTCCCATTAAATAACATTTTTGCAATATATGTTTGGATTCTGATGAGCTTTACTATTTTGCTTTCACAATGGCTCAATTATTGTCATATTGCATAGGGACTGTGTCAACCGCACTAGAAATTATACCCACTCTTGGATGAAATTTATTATCCGAACTGCCTCTTTTGCTGCATCGTATGCTGCAATATATCCAGCTTCAGTGGTGGAATCCATTGTGCTGTCTTGATTGGAACATTTCCAAGAGAGAGCACCACCCTTAAGCTTAAATACAATTCCGAACATCGACTTGGAGTCATCTGCATCCGACTAAAAACCACATAAACTTAGTCTTCAACTTTTATTTCTCCACTTACAGATTCAAAAATCATGAACATATCCTCAGTTCTTTGTAAGTACTTGATGATTATTTTCATAGTTTTCCAGTGACCTTCAGCGGAATCTGTCTGATGTCTGCTTATTACACTAAGAGCATACATCACATCAGGCTGAGTACAAACCAAAGCACATATTATGCTACTAACATTCGAAACATAATGTACCAATGTCATCTTTTCTTTCTCATCAATCATAGGGCTCACTGACCTCGAGAGACGAACACCATGACATATTGAAAGGTAACTCCTTTTCGACTGTTCCATGATTTTAGAACAGTGTTTATGTATGTAGATTTAGAGAGCCTAAGCATCCTCTTAGATCTATCCCCAAGCATATTAGATGTTTCTCTCAATTCTTTCAAGGATAAATTAATAGATTATCATGCTTTATCGATTAATCCAGTATCATTCACAATGAGTAGAATATCATCAACTTAAAGCCCTACAGATGTTCCCACTAACCCTTTTGTACACACATGGCGCTTCAGGATTTTTAACAAAACCAAACTTTGATATTATTATCAAAACAGATGTTCTAACTTCGGGACTCCTTCTTAGGCCTATAGATGGACTTCTAGAGTTTGCAAACATTTTTGCTCACTCCCAGTAGATGTGAAGCCCTCTGGCTGCCGTATATAAATATCTTCACACCCATCTGTTATATCTCATAGTCAGAATATGAAGATATAGCTAATAAAATCCGAATAGACTTTAGCATCATAACCGATGAAAATTTTATCACAGACAACTCTTTGCTTATTAGAATAACATTTTCTCACAAGTCAAGCTTTTAAAGTAGCTACCTTACCATCGCCTCCAAGTTTTAGTTTGTAGATCCATTCACAACCAATGAGAACAATTCCATCAAGAAGATCTACTACATACATTATTAGAGTACATGGAGTCTATTTCAGACATCATGACATCTTGCCAATGTCTCGAATCGATGTCCAACATTATCTCCTTGAAAGTTCTAGGATCACATCCATGGTCAAAATTATTTTGACTACTTTCTAGGAGTAAATTCAGTTTATTAGGAGTTCCGGATACACATAGATCTCCTTGGTGTGTGTACTTCAAATGTTATATTGACTCAAGTAATTTCACAATGTCTATGTTTCTAGTGGTTTGTGGTTCTTGAACCCTTTCAAGTTATATTATCTTGTCATTCCTTTCTAATAGAAAAATTTTCTCTAGATAGATTTCACTCATGCAAACAAACACTTTGTCTCTAATTGATAATATAAATGTCCACAAAATGGCATAAGATGGATCAACTATCCAACTCATCTTCCACTAATTGTTTCACACAAGCAGAACAATCTCAAATCTATATTTAGATTTGTTTTTAAGTTTATATCGTATATGGAGTTTTGATAACTGCATTGATATTAATTATGTTCAACAAATATGTAACTTTAGAGAGTTACTAGGAGATATCTATTTTAAGCAATTATTTTCTAGTGCGGCGCGATTTATACTGCAAGTGCACGGTGTCAAGTTTTAGTATAGTAAAAAAGTCTGATATCATACCCACATATACTAGTATTAATTACCAAATTTAATTAGTGTAACTATATTTAACCTACGAATTGTTATGAACGATTTACTAATTTACTCAAGTTAAGAAAATAACCAAAACACAAAGATAGAAGATAGTAAACAGTAAAGATAAATATCGAGACTTCGGTTCACTTGAGTAATCCCCCACAATTCATCTACTAGATCCAATTAAAATAATGCATCTAAGATGACATGTTTTCCGGTTATATCTAATACACTCTCTCGAGCTATATTAAACGTAACACCAATTTGCAGTAAGTAACTCTCGTTTACTTATTTAACAAATCACTATCGCAAATGCTTCGTGAAAACTCCTAGCCTTCGATTACTACATAGCTATAGCTATCACTCATGTATTTGACGTCATCTCTCGATCTCGGTCTGAAATCCACGGTTTTGTGTTGTATGTTCCGTATTACAATCTTATCTCTCAATTTCAATTGCAAACTAACATCATTCAAAGGGTAGCTAATACCTTAAAAGCATTAAAAGCATACCAAAACACAAAGATATCAAAAACTCAATCAAAAACTAGAATTAAAATTGTGGGTTCATTGAAAAGATCCCACAATCTCGATAAACGACTTAGCCTAGCATACTAAAGCAAAAAAATGTTTTATCATATTAAACAACATAATAAACATTGAAATCTGAATAATAAGCCAAAACAAAGTTTAGAAATGCATAAAATCGCTAGGCGTTGACTCCTTGCGTTGTTCCGATATTCCGTCTCTTGCTGCGTTGCTTTGAATCTCCAACTTGTATGTGGTGGCTCCACCCAAGTCAGGGGTAAATAATCAGATGAAGAACCCTACTTTTGATGCAAACACTCCCTTTTGTAGTGAAAAATTCGAGCCGATCAAATCTGCTACCAAAATATAGCCCATGATTTAAATAAGGAAGTTTTCTTGGACAGGACTCTGTTGGCGATCGATCTCTATGGCCATGGCGAACGAGCTCTTCAACTTTATCTCTATGGCGATCGATCTCTTCTTGAGTGGCGATCGATTGCCTAAACCTTCTACCCCAATGCGATCGACTCTTCATTATGACGATCGATCGCCTTCTTGTATGAAATTTTCCTCGCTTTACTACCTCGTAGTGATCGATCTTCTCTTAATAGCGATCAATCACCTGCTTCAATTTCATAAACTCGACTCTTTTTAGTGTATTTCCAAAGTCTTGGCTCGTTTTGTCCCAGTTTCGACCTTTCAGTCCATAAAATGGGGTTTTTCAGGTATTTCTTGCACTTTCGCTAGATTCATGGAAATATACAAAAACACAACCAAAAGCGTAAAATTGTCCAAGAATTAGTAAAAAATGGTAAGAAATATATGCAAATATAAGTACAAAAATGGCACTTATTCAACTCCCCCAAACTTAGCTCTTTATCGTCATCGAGCAGTAATAGAATTAAAAACAGTGAAACTCACAAATGATAAGTGACATGGATTATTTCGTGCTCATATGTTTATCTCAGGAATTTTACTCATACCACAACAAGAATCCCTCCAACCGTTGGACACGAAGTGTTCTCTTTTTAAGTCAAGTGACAACCTCAAACTCGGAACGTGTGTGTGTTATTGTCAACCACAAGTATCATACAATCATCATAGATCAAACAGTGCTAATCAACAACAATAAAGATTATCATCGAGTATCACATATGCCTATTTTTCAAGCACTTCTCCACTAATGTAATTAATTCCTAGACTTGGATCAAAAGGTCTTTTCAAACTTATAATGTTAGGCCTTTTGGTGTCGGTTTCAAAGAAAGGTAGGGGAAGCAAAGAATATAATTTATAAATTTCATCTTAGACATCTTCAACTCCCTTTTTCTTTTCCGTTATATCTTGATGACCATGAGTTTTGTTAGATTTTACCAAATGTGGTCAATGTAGGATCTCCACATGGTTCATCATCATGTAACTATGCTAAACTTTTACTATGCCTTTTTTTTTTCTTTTTCCATAGGCATTGAATTTTTTTCTTGTAATAGCCCAGAACATAGTACGTACATGAAATTCATTATACTCCCTTAAGGTAAGGATAAAGATTATTGTTAGGCTCAATTAAAGGTATGTATAATGAGTTTCATCAACAAAAGTCAAATGATGGTTAATTTCCATTCTTTTTCAGTTCAGTTCAAAAGTGGACATAAAGATACTATAGACCAGGTAGGCTTGAAAAGCTCAAACATTCAAAAGATCTCCTTAATCATGTCCAAGTCAAGCTAATAATTATAAAATTTTGCCTCAAAGTGCCATCATCAAATAGGTTCTATGAACACTCTAAAATGCTCAAGATATGTCATCAAGTTCACACATAGCATCACAACTCTAAATGTAATCAACAAGTTCATGACTCAATGTCCTCAAATTATTCCTTTATTTTCAACATGTCAACTCAACTCAAGATATTTATAACATGTCTACAATCATCAAGACTCAAGTCGTAAGTAGAGTAAAACTAATATCATAATGGCCTAGAGTCACTACTTTAATCCAATTACACCAAAATTTTTTTTTATATGCTCTTCATAGGATAGTTCAAGATCAAGACTCAACTAAATAATCACAGCTCAAGAGAAAAAATCTATCAACGACTCACTACTCCCCTAAACTTAAATATTGCGTTGTCCTCAATGTAATAAAAATTAGGTACAACGAAATACATGTGGTGATGACCGTCAGTAGTCGCCACCCTCATTCATAGCTTCTTCATCATTGGTGAGAGTGTGATCAAAATTTGAGTCAACACAATCAAATAAATTTAAAATGCAGGCCAACGAGAAATAAAATCAAAATGGAGATAAGAGAAATAAATAGTTCTTGATTTATAGTCCCAAGCTGGAACTATTACCACATTTCCTCAAAGGTTGGGATGGTTTGTAGAGCACGAATCTCCGGAATCTACTGGGTAGTGCCTCAACCTCTCATCATTAACGACATAAGTGCCTAGACTAGGATCACATACCTTAATGGCTCCATGCGATTATATCTTAGTAACAATGAATGGTCAACCCATGAAGCCTTTTGATTGCTTTGGAAAATGCGAGGTGGTGGCGCTTTATGTACTTGGACTGTCTCTCCCTTCATGAACGTTGGTAGCGTTTATCGTGTACGCCCAAATTAACCCCACTCAATCCTCAAGGTTGATAACAATAATGTAGTAGCGTGAGTAGGGATCGATCCCACGAGGAGGTGTGAATTCTTGTGTTAATGAAAGTCAAAACAAAAGAATAATAAAGGATGGGGTTGTGAGGTTGAATTATACTAATTAAAATTAAAAACAAAGATTAACTAATGAAAGCAATTCTTGGTATCGGTCGACTCTTCCTTGGAATTTTTATCTATTTCATCGATTCACAAAAGACTCAATTATCGTTGGACGTTTGATCCAATAATCAAAGTCCTATCTCACCTTACGTTTAGTTAAGTAGCCCAAGCGTTCTAGTTTAACCCTTATCAAACAATCAATCAAAATACAAGCGATTAAGATTTAAATCGATGATAGCATATGAACTAGTGAGATCGATGAAGCTAAACAACATAATCCAAGCGTCTATGTTTAATCTAGTCAAGTGTTCTTCCTAAGAATTTAACAAACTCACAAGTGGAAATTCATCAATCTTAGTTGCTTCGTAAATTCGATTAATCAAACAATTATCAAATTTAGCATTAGATTACATGCAAGTTATTAGGTTGTCAATCTAATAAACAAACACAACAATCAGGGCAATAAAAATCAGAAAAACCATTGATACTCGATAAAATTGATAATTAAAGCGTAAGAATCTCCCCAAGATAAATACAATCCAAGGATTTGTCTTCCTCAACCAAGAATTAAAAATTAGCTAGACATAATCTAAGAAAAACGATGAATAAAAACAAGGGAAAGAAAACTAATCCGATCTCCACTCGTCGAGGTGTCAATCCCGCCTTCGTTTCGATCTTCGTAGCGTTCTTCAACAAAATTGAGAGACCCTCACTATCTAGATGTTCTTTAGTCTGATTTTTGTCCATATATGTAAAGGGAGGCTGATGGAGTAGGTTAAAATCCATGTGAGAAGGAAAGAAATCAAGTCTTTACACTTTCCAAAACTCTGCTGGCGTAGCTACGCCAGAAAATGGCGTAAAGATGCCTGATGACGTGTCAAAATTATGGCTTCCCACATTTCTGGCGTATTTACGCCTCCAAATGGCGTAGCTACGCCTACACTTGCCGTAGCGTTGGCGTAATTACGCCTGTCATCAACTTTTCTGGCGAGTTTCGTAGTTGGCCATAACTTTCGCATACAAACCTCGAATTCGAAGAGTCAGCTGTACACGCGAAGATAACTCAAAGTTCTACAACTTTAATATGGACCATATTTCCAAAACTGGTCTCGAACATATAGAAATTTGAGGAGAAAGGAGAAACATGTGTCTTGGATTCCGGATTTTCCTCTTTTCTTTAACTTTACTCATTCTTTCATCATTTGAGCTTGATTTCTTCACCTTTTCCTACATTTACACAAATATACGATTAGGTAGCATATGTATCAATTTATCCATCAAAATATACCAAATCATAGACAATTAAGCGCAATATATATGTCTATTTCTAGTCACATCAAATACCCACATACTTAAACTTTACTCGACCTCGAGTAAATCAGACAAACTACAATCTTTTTGTTTGGCTCATAGCATCATAACAAAATAACTTGTTATCACTTTAATGCCTCAATAATTTTAAACATGCATATTAATGAAAGGTGGTGAAAAGTTAACAGCGTTCAATCCCTAAACATTTCGTACCCAACAAAGCAGTGAATGTGTGTGTGTGGTCATAAACAAATGTCATATGCAGATTATAGATCCAATTAATGTAAACCCACAATAGTTCAAGTCATATATAAGCTCACTTGCACACTCTTCTCCACTATCTTAGCCACTTGCAAACACAAATCAAGTAGATCTTTTAACTTGTAGCTTGGCCTAGGTATTGGCTTATGAAAGAAAGGTAAGGATGCGATATCCCCGAAATAATTATATGCAATTTGGGCATCAATTATATTTATGTGATTAATTATGGTGGTAATTGATTTATGTGTTGGAATTAATTATCTTGTTGAAATGCTTAGTCACATGGTAGGCGTGACCCGGGGGTGCATTTCAGGGTGCATGTTATGAATGTTGGAAGATGAGGTGTTAACATGATTTAATTATATCGATTATTAATTATGTGGAAAATATGGATTTAATGGAAGTTTGGTGCATTTTTGTAAAATGCTTTTAAAATACCATGTTGGGGGATTTTGTGCATCATGTTAATTGTTGGGGCACAATTTTAATTACTTTAACCCCACTACCCCCCCACCTTTATCAATCACTTTACTAATTCCCCAAATCATTCCTCCAAACCCTTATCCTCTCCATTTTCGTTTTTGGCATTGAAGTGAAGGAGCAATCCTTGCAAAAGTCTTGTTTGAGGGATTTGTTGTAGGATTTGGAGTCCTCAAGAGGTATGGAACCCTTCCTAAAGTTTTAATGGTGTTTGATTTTGAAATGGGTTGGCATTTTGGGTTTTTATGTGGGTTTATTTTTGGGTATGTGTTGAATGTGGTTGGGGTATGGTTTTATGAGGTTTTTTGTGGTGATGAGTTGTTGGGATGTCCTTGGTTTAAGATGTGTTGGTTTATTTGGTGGTTTTATGCCAAAAAAATGGAGTTTACCCGAAAATGTCGCGGCGACGGATCGATCGGTAGCAGGGCAACGATCGATCGGTGCAAGTGCGTAGCGAGTGATGAAATTTCTTTAACTAGCGATCGATCGGTGAAAGTGACCGATCGATCGGTGGATGGCTAGCGATTGATCGGTACCTTGGACCGATCGATCGGTGAAAGGCCATAGCTAAATTCTTAAATTCGGATGTTTACCGATCGATCGGTAGCTTGGACCGATCGATCGGTAGAGTGATTTTTGCTGAAAATTATTTTCCTTGATATAATTGATGGAATTTTGGTATTGGTTTATAAATTGGCTTCTAATATTGATTTGTATGGTTGTGTAGAACCATCCCAGGTGCCAACAACTTCAAGGAGATAAATTTTCAACTTCTCCACTTTTGAGATTAAGGTACGTAAGAGACGTACGGGCATCGGACGGTAAAACACACTCCTATACTATGACTTTGCAATGATTGCATAAGTATTCATGTAACAGGTTGATAATGATTATGATAAGTAAAGATACGATGATGTTTATGATAAGTGAGGATGATGTTTATGATGATTAAGGATGCTATGATGTTTATGATGTATGTTAAACTATGTTATTAGAAATGCTTGAGTGTTCCGGTGGTTGTTATGGGCAAGCGAGGAAGGTACTTACCGCTGACATAGCTAGCGAGGAGATATATCCGCTATCAAGGAGTAGCGAGGGATATCACAGTACCGCTATATGTCGAGCGAGGGGTCCAATTGTGCCGCTGACATAACAGGACCAGAACAGTCACATTTCTATTTAACATTGTTGATTATGGGCATATAAGTGAAGTATGATTTTAATCATTTATGTCAAGAACTAATGATTACATGCATGAATATGAAACATGGACAACAAAAGTTGGTTAATGCGATTAACCAGGAAGTATATGTTAACGATTATTTCATGCATTTATTTCTATGCCTTTATCTAATGATGTTAAGTAATGATGTACATGCTCATGATGGGTTGTCTCTGTAGGTACACTTTTGGACTGAAGGGCTATGGGCCGGGTTGAGGCAGTGAGCTACGAGGAGCATTAAGGAAGTAGGATTCAGGATTTTGAATAGTCTCTACTCTAGGAGTAGTATAAATCTATAGTACCTACATTCTTCATTGGGAATGTAATTAATTAACTTTTGGAATTTTATTTTTTGGCCTATAATCCTGTTAGCTCATGTAACAAACGGAACCCTAAGATGTTATTAATGCATGTTTAGTCCTTAATACATTATTATAACCATGTTAAGGTGGGAAGACCCTACATTAGTGGTATCAGAGCAGTGGTTAGAGAACCCGGGAATGAGTTAAGGGTAGCCTTAGCAATAAGTTGGCTAGGTGCTCCTTTTTAAACATGTTTTGTGCATATGTTGCATATGAAGTATATGACTATTATACCAACATGTTTTGGTTTTCTAACGATGTATTATATGAACTGCTTTTGGGTATGGTTGTTAACCCTTGTGTTGTAGCATGGCAGCAAATGTGGAAGTGGGTGATACAATTAGTGTTAATGCAAGTGCTGGGCGTACAAATCCCCTACCACCGCCAGCCTTGGGCGAAGAACCCTCTGAGCAACAGTTACTACCTGGGGAGCTAAGTTTGGCTCAGTTTCTGACATACCGACCCCCGATGTTCGAAGGAACTGAGACAGGGGAACTGGCAGAGGAGTGGTTAGAAAGGATGGAACAGATATTTGTGGCAGCTCCATGTGCGAAGTCGGCATGGATAAGGTTAGCAGAATTCCAACTGGCCAAGAAGGCATTGATGTGGTGGAATACCACAGTGGTAGAGCAAGAGGCTCAGGGACAGGAAATAAATTGGAAGATGTTTCGAACTCGGTTTCTGACCCGCTATTTTTCAGCTGCTGCACGACAGGCTAAGGAAGATGAGTTTACTAACCTTAAGCAAGGTAACATGCCTGTGTCAGATTATGCTCTCCATTACTGTTATCTGCTCAGATATGTGCCCCACGTCGCTTCAAACACTCAAGCAAAGATGAGGCACTTCATGAAAGGCTTGAGGCCTGAACTGTATGACAGGGTGGTCACTTATGGCCCTGCTTGCTTTGATGACGACCTTTCACGGGCTGAGCTAGCCGAACTGGGAGTTGGTGCGTATCCTGATGACGTGCCACCTCCAGCGCCCCCTCAGAAATCTACTTCTGATAATTTGAAGCCGAGGGGTGATCAGTTCAAGCCAAGGGGGAGCACATCAGCTTCGAGGTTCAGTGGTAAGAGGCCCGAGAATCGTTGGAAAGGAAACCATAGAAATGTCGCCCCGTCAGGAAGAGGACAGTCTCAGGGAGGCAGATTTGGGAAGGTCCAGTGCTCTCTTTGTGGGCAACCACATTCAACGAAAGACTGCGTAGGTTGTTACATATGTGGAAGAAGGGCCATTTTGCTCGGCAATGTCCCAATGGAGGGACAACAGAACTCTGTGGGGGAGGCCTGCGGACAGAGCAGTGCAGCACATGCCACCATTTGTACCGAGTCAGTATGGAGGTCAGCCTATGGGGCCACCTCAGGGGCAAGTTTATGCATTGACAAGGGAGCAGGCTACAGTGGCTCCGGAGGAAGTGATAGCGGTTACGTGTCTTTTATTTACGCGCCCTACTTTTATATTGATAGACACAGGTGCGTCACACTCTTTTGTGTCGACAAGTTTTGTGGAAAGGCACCACATATGCACTTCTCCGTCGCCCATGCCTCTCGTAGTCTCGACACCCGCTGGAAGAAGTTTGATTGCTGATCGGATTGTCTATGACAGCCTCATTTATTTTGAGGGTAACGAGCTAAGGTCAGATTTTATTGTTCTGGGAATGTCAGACTTCGATTGCATTATGGGAATCGATATGCTGAACAGGTATCAGACAGTTGTGAACTACAGGCAGAGGACTGTCCGGTTCAGGTCCGATATGGGAGTCCAGTGGACATTCTATGGGGATGGTTCCCATTCAAAGATTCCGTTGATATCTGCTGTCAAGATGGCACAGTTGTTGGAACGGGGCCATACAGGATATCTCATCTATGCTGTTGATATTACTGAAAAGAGGGAAGAAATGTAAGGACGCTAGTTCCTTAAGTGCGGATTAAAGGCATAATTAGAGCTAATATAAATGATCAGAGTAGAATAATCGTGTTGAGACTATGAGCCTTAAGAATTACATGCCAAAAGTAAGGACTATCAATGGATTAGTTACATTCCCAAATCAAATGAATGTTATCAATTATAGCTTTACACTACTCCTAGAGTAGATACTATACAAAATCAATCCCGTCCTTCCTTCCTCAAAAGAATTCTTCACAAGCTCACCACCTCAACCCGCTTAGCCCTTCTTATCATGCCAAAAGTGTACCTACAAGGACAACCCCCAAACATGAGCAATGATATCATTCATATACAACACAATATGAATATAAAGCGTAAATGCATAATCATAATAAAACACTTCCTGTTTTCCCATGCATTTCAAACGCTTCCAGTTTGGTTGTCCCTGTACCATAACTCATGAGTATAATCAATAGATTATTTTTAATGGTCTACACATGTCATGACATAATACCATCTCATCAATATCAAATACCAATCACCAATTCCTAGTCTGTCCATCACAATGTATTTTAATGCCCCTCGTTTATTTACATATAGGCGGCATAGAATAACCTCGCTTCAATGGACATGCGGTACTCCCACCCCTCGCCTCACATTGAGTGGCAAATATCCTTTCCTCGCCCTATATGATAACCATGCTCAAATGTGACATGCGGCGCTCCCACCTCTCGCTTCACATTTAGCGGAACCAAAACAAATAGCGGCAAGCATTAAAATCATCAAGGGATGACCACGACTCATGGGATGTACACCAATAACCATATGCATCTACAATCATCATGCATAATTCAACATGTATTTGCACCCACAATGCATAATCACATATATACTCGCATCCACAATGCATAAACAATGAGTATATTAGATACATGTACCGTTGGGTGCCCGTACGTCCTCTACGTACCTTTCCAAAAGTGGAATTGATATTGTTTCACTTCCTTGGTTGCGTTGCTACCTGGGATGGTTCTACACAATCACACAACCCCATATTAGAAGCCAAATAATAGTCAAATACCAAAAATTCGACAAAAGATATCATTTTCCAAAATTCCACAGCTGGCGATCGATCGCTTCGCTGAGGCGATCGATCGCCTCAAATTTTTCTTCGCGGCGATCGATCGCGCCAAACATGGCGATCGATCGCCTAACCCATGAATTGGCTACTGCCTCTTGGCGATCTGTCGCCTCATTTCAGGCGATCGATCGCCTGCCCTACAAATTTGCTACTGCCCATAGGCGATCGGTCGCCTCTTTTCAGGCGGTCGATCGCCTCGCACAGACACACGATTTTTCACCATTTTTGCACCAAAATTCCTTCCAATCCATACCAACACTTAAACCATCAAACCAACAACATAAATAACAACATAAACCTTCAAAATACACCTCAAAACAAACACAAATCCAACCCTCAACCAAAACCACAACAACCCAAAACAAACCCATTTTAAAACCCTTCAAATCCAATCCAAACTCAAATAAAACACTACAAAATCAACAATGAGGTATCCATACCTCTTGGGGACTTCAAATCTCCCAATAAACTCCACAAATCAAGATTTTTGGAAGGGTTTCTCTCCACCTTTTTGCTCCAACTCGAAAATAAGAGGGGAAGGGTTTGTGGGAAGTGATTTGGGGAAAGTAAAGTGAAGGTGAGGTGGGGGGTTTGGGGTATAAAAGGGGTTGGGTTATAATTAAAAGCATTCCACAATCCCATGGTGTATAAAACACCCCAACATGATATTTTCAAAAGCATTAATCCAAAATGCACCAAAACATCAATTAAACTCATGATTTCCAATTAATTGCTAACCATGGCAAATAAATCATGCTAATAACAATTTTTCCAACATGCACAACATGCACCCTGAAATGCACTCCTGGGTCACCCTATCATGTGACTAAGCATTTCAATATGATAATTAAATCCAACACGGTATTAATTACCCCATAATTAATCATATAAACACAATTAATGCTCAAATTGCAATTAATCATTTCGGGGTTATCACAATACTCCCCTACTTATAAGATTTCGTCCTCGAAATCACATGCACTTACCCCCAAAAGAAACTAAACATAATTACATACCAGAGAATAGTTCCGGGTAGTGCTGCACCATATGCCGCTCCGTCTCCCACGTAGCCTCCTCGACACCCCTGCGATCCCACTGAACCTTGATCATAGGTATCACTTTGTTCCGAAGTCTACGGTCTGCCCGATCCAGAATTCTAACAGGCCGTTCTACATAAGACACATCGGATTTCAACTGAACCTCGGAAGGCTGTAGCACATGAGATGGATCCGGCTCATACTTCCGCAGCATCGATACATGAAACACATCATGTATACCAGATAAAGAAGGCGGCAAAGCCAGTCGGTAAGCTAAGGTGCCAATGCGCTGCAAAATCTCGTACGGTCCAACATACCTCGGAGACAGTTTCCCGCGCATCCCAAATCGCACAACGCCTCTGAAAGGCGAGATCGTCAAAAAGACCTTATCTCCCAACTGAAATTCCAACGGTCTCCGCAGTTTATTCGCATAAGCTCCCTGTCTGTCCTGGGCTGCTTTCATTTTCTGCCTTATCATCTTTATCTTCTCTTCCATCTCCCGAATCAACTCCGGTCCTCCGACCGATATGCGGTCCAAATCATCCCAACATAAGGGTGACCTACATCGTCTGCCATATAGAGCTTCAAAAGGAGCCATCTGAATACTCGCCTGGTAGCTATTATTATAAGAAAACTCTACCAAAGGCACTGAGTCTTGCCAAGAAACATCGAACTCCAAAACACAAGTTCTCAACATGTCCTCGAGCATCTGAATAGTACGCTCGGTCTGGCCATACGTCTGAGGATGATATGCAGTGCTCAATCTAACTTCAGTCCCCAAGGCTGATTGAAGACCTTCCCAAAAATGAGATGTAAATCGTGGATCTCGATCCGACACTATGGAAATGGGGATCCCATGCAATCTCACCACATCTCGAATATACAACTGCGCCATCCTCAAAAAGGTGAAGGTCATGCTATAGGGAATGAAATGAGCTACCTTAGTCAATCGATCCACAATCACCCAAATAGCATCAAAACCTGAAGTACTCCTCGGCAGGTGAGTCACGAAGTCCATGGAAATGTGTTCCCACTTCCACTTCGGTATCTCCAAGCTTTTCAACTCGCCGCCAGGTCTCTGTCTCTCTGCTTTAACCTGCTGGCAGATCAAGCACCTCTTAACAAAAGCGACGACGTCATACTTCATTCTCTTCCACCAAAACTGACCACGTAGATCTTTATACATCTTCTTCCCGCCTGGGTGGATGCTAAGTCTGCTACTATGAGCTCGCTCCAAGATCCCTCTACGCAACTCCGGCGTACTCGGAACCACCCAACGGTTACCTCTCAAAGATCCGTCCTCAGCCACTCTGAACTTCGTTGGCTGACCAAGATGTACTAAAGATAACCACCTCTGAACCTCATCATCTGACCTCTGAGCTCTCCTGATGTTCTCATAGATATCTGGCTCAGCTAACAAGGTCGATACATGCACATGTGATGCATCTATGTCGAAATCATAGCCCAAATGGCAATAGGAGGTCATCATGGCTGACAAATGGATGACGTCCTCAGCAGAACTCCTCACTTTCCGGCTCAAAGCGTCTGCTGTCAAATTAGCTTTCCCGGGATGGTACTCAATCTCACAATCATAGTCCTTGAGTAAGTCCATCCACCTCCTCTGCCTCATGTTCAGCTCCGCCTGAGTGAATAAAAACTTGAGGCTCTTGTGATCCGTATAAATGATAAACGAAGTACCATACAAGTAATGTCTCCAAATCTTCAGGGCGAAGATGATAGCCGCCAATTCCATGTCATGGACTGGGTATCTAGTCTCATGCGGCTTCAACTGCCTCGATGCATAAGCTACCACATGCCTATCTTGCATCAGTACACACCCAAAGCCCTGAAGTGATGCATCGGTATACAAAACAAATCTGGAGTTCTCCGTAGAGATCACTAATACTGACGCCGTCGTCAAACGGTGCTTCAACTCCTTGAAGCTCTCCTCACAAGCTTCTGACCAAAAGAAAGGTACTCCCTTCTGGGTCAACTGTGTCAACGGCTTGGCAATCTTCGAAAAGCCCTCGACAAAGCGTCGATAATACCCGGCCAAGCCAAGGAAGCTCCGTATTTCAGGCACAGAAGTGGGTGCAGTCCACTCCATTACAGCTTCAATCTTCTTGGGATCCACAGATATCCCGCTGCTCGATATGACATGCCCCAGAAACACTACATTGCTCAACCAAAATTCACACTTGCTGAGCTTGGCATACAACTTGTGGTCTCTGAGAATCTGGAGCACTATCCTCAAGTGTTTCACATGCTCTTCCTCGCTCCGGGAGTAGATGAGAATGTCGTCAATAAATACAATGACGAACTGATCAAGATACGGCTGAAACACTCTGTTCATCAGACTCATAAAGACCGCTGGAGCATTCGTCACGCCGAACGGCATCACTAGGAACTCATAATGTCCATATCGAGTCCGGAATGCTGTCTTCTGCACATCTTCCTCCCTGACTCGAATCTGGTGATACCCGGACCTCAAATCAATCTTGCTATATAACCTGGTACCTTGCAACTGATCAAACAGATCATCAATCCTCGGGAGAGGATACTTGTTCTTTACTGTGGCTTTATTCAGTTGCCGGTAATCGATGCACAACCGCATCGAACCATCCTTTTTCTTTACAAAGAGGACCGGTGCGCCCCATGGCGATACGCTCGGGCGTATATATCCCTTGTCAAGGAGATCGTGCAACTGTTCCTTTAACTCTCTCAACTCCGCCGGTGCCATCCTGTAAGGTGCACGAGAGATCGCGGATGTCCCCGGTAATAACTCGATCCCAACTCAACTTCTCTAGCCGGTGGAAATCCTGGGATCTCTTCTGGGAACACATCAGCAAATTCTGCCACGACTGGTACATCCTCAACTCTCAATTCCTTATTCTTCCAGACGTGTCTACGGCATAGATGAGATAGCCTGTGTGGCCACGTTCCAACAGCTGAGTCATCTTGATCGCTGAAATCAACGGAATCTTCGCACGAGAACCGTTGCCATAAAAAGTCCACTGACTACCCAATTCAGGTCTGAACTTCACTGTTTTCTGCCGGCAATCTACCACTGCCTGATATCTGTTCAGAATATCAATACCCAAGATGCAGTCGAAGTCTGACATGCCCAACACGATCCAGTCTGCCTTCAACTCGTTGCCCTCAAAATAAATGAGGCAATCTGCCATAAACTGATCAGCAACGACATTTCTTCCAGTGGGTGTCGAGACCAAGAGAGGCGTGGGTAAAGAAGACGCGCGCATATGGTGTCTTTCCACAAAGCCCACAGATACAAAAGAATGGGAGGCACCTGTATCTATCAAAATAAAAGCAGGGTATGTAAATAAATGGCACGTACCGGCGATCACCTCCTCTGGGGCTGCCTGGGCCTGCTCTCTAGTCAGCGCATACACCTGTCCCTGCGACGGTCCCACAGTCTGACCTCCCGATGGTCGAGGCACGAACTGCTGCCTCTGGTGTACTGTCCTGTCATCAAATCTCGGCCTGTTGCCCTGAAACTCTGACTGACCTCCCCGGGTGGGGCAATACCGAGAGATGTGGCCCATCTTGCCACAGCTATAACAGGTAGGGCACTTATTCGAAGAATGTGGCCCTCCACAATTGTCGCACCTTGGCTCCCCCGATCTATTTCCCTGCGTAGACCCTCGGTTGGTGGACCAATTGCTCTTCTTGCTCTCCTGCTTTTGACCAAAGAATTTTCTTCCCACCGAACCGTGAAGATGAAGAGGCACCACGAGGTTTAAATGGCTCTCCCCGGGGCCTCAAGCTGTCACTAGCTTGCCTCTGTTGTGGTACTTGTGGTGGCACAGCACTAGGATAAGCTCCTACTCCAATCTCGGCAAGCTCCGCTCTTGTGAGAGCATCATCAAAGGAAGTTGGGTTATTGGTGATAACCCGGTCAAAGAGCTCCAGTCGTAACCCCTTCATAAAATTCATCATCTTGGCGTGTCCATTGGTGGCAATGTGGGGGACATACCTCAGCAACGAGGAATACTGCATGGCATAGTCTGACACTGTCATGTCCCCTTGTTTCAGGCTTGCAAACTCATCCTCCTTCGTCTGTCTCGCCGCTGCGGAGAAGTACCGGTTCAGAAACCGGGTCCTGAAGAGTGTCCAATCAATCACTGCACCCTGTGCTCTCAGTTCCATTACCGTGCTCCTCCACCACATCAAAGGTTTCTTTGCCAACTGGAACTCCGCCAGCCTCAGCCATGCTGTAACCGCACAAGAGCCGATACAAATATCTGCTCAAGCCTTTCCAGCCACTCCTCAGCCTCCTCTCCTGATTCTGTTCCCTCAAATCGGGGCGGGTGATAAGATAGAAACTGAGTCAAGCTAATCTCACCGGGTAGTAATAACTGAGCCACGGGTTCCATGCCTACAGCCGGTGGAGGTAGAGGGTTTGCCTGACCAATACTAGCGTTCACGCTTCCAACATCACCGACCTCTTCATTAATGTTCCCCGCGTTCATAGCAGCCATGCTGTAATACCAGGGTTAAAACAATTCCAAACAAATATATATGTTATGCCGTTAGATAACAGGAATGATAATAAGCATGTTAGTATAACAAGATATACATCAATATGCACCACATGCATAAACATGCTTCAAATGTAAGCACCTAGCCAATCATGCTAAGGCTACCCTTCTCTCGTTCCCGGGTTCTCTAACCACTGCTCTGATACCACTATTGTAAGGACCCTAGTTCCTTAAGTGCGGATTAAAGGCATAATTAGAGCTAATATAAATGATCAGAGTAGAATAATCGTGTTGAGACTATGAGCCTTAAGAATTACATGCCAAAAGTAAGGACTATCAATGGATTAGTTACATTCCCAAATCAAATGAATGTTATCAATTATAGCTTTACACTACTCCTAGAGTAGATACTATACAAAATCAATCCTGTCCTTCCTTCCTCAAAAGAATTCTTCATAAGCTCACCACCTCAACCCGCTTAGCCCTTCTAATCATGCCAAAAGTGTACCTACAAGGACAACCCCCAAACATGAGCAATGATATCATTCATATACAACACAATATGAATATAAAGCGTAAATGCATAATCATAATAAAACACTTCCTGTTTTTCCATGCATTTCAAACGCTTCCAGTTTGGTTGTCCCTGTACCATAACTCATGAGTATAATCAATAGATTATTTTTAATGGTCTACACATGTCATGACATAATACCATCTCATCAATATCAAATACCAATCACCAATCCCTAGTCTGTCCATCACAATGTATTTTAATGCCCCTCGCTTATTTACATATAGGCGGCATAGAATAACCTCGCTTCAATGGACATGCGGTACTCCCACCCCTCGCCTCACATTGAGCGGCAAATATCCTTTCCTCGCCCTATATGATAACCACGCTCAAATGTGACATGCGGTGCTCCCACCCCTCGCTTCACATTTAGCGGAACCAAAACAAATAGCGGCAAGCATTAAAATCATCAAGGGATGACCACGACTCATGGGATGTGCACCAATAACCATATGCATCTACAATCATCATGCATAATTCAACATGTATTTGCATCCACAATGCATAATCACATATATACTCGCATCCACAATGCATAAACAATGAGTATATTAGATACATGTACCGTTGGGTACCCGTACGTCCCCTACGTACCTTTCCAAAAGTGGAATTGATATGGCTTCACTTCCTTGGTTGCGTTGCTACCTGGGATGGTTCTACACAATCACACAACCCCATATTAGAAGCCAAATAATAGTCAAATACCAAAAATTCGACAAAAGATATCATTTTCCAAAATTCCACAGCTGGCGATTGATGTGACTAGAAATAGACACATCTTTAGTGCTTAATTGTCTACGATTTGGTAGGTTTTGATAGATAAATTGATACGTATGCTACCTAATCGTATATTTGTGTAATTATAGGTACAATCGAAGAAAACGAGCTAAAAATGATGTGTAAAGACCAAGAAGAGACATGGACATGACAAAGACTCAAAGTTGATCAAGAAAAGGGCAAAAATGTAATTTTGGAAGAGGAGATCGATTGCCACGAAGAGGAGATCGATCGGCTATGGACAGAAACATTTGCATCAAAATTTACGGGTCAGCGATCGATCGCTATAAAGGGGCGATCGATCGCCAAAGTCTACTGGAGCTCGGCGATCGATCGCCACTTTATAGCGATCGATCGCCTCAATGAATTTTCCGAAAAAAAATAATGCAGCGATCGATCGCCACATTCAAGGCGATCGATCGTCGAAGAGTCCGAAAATAAGGAAATTAGGTCTTTTACCATGTTTAGAAGATTGTAACCTATTTTATCAACCACCAACCCCCATAACTCGGATTATTGAGTCATTAGCAGCAGTTTTTCATAGTTTTTCATACTTTAGAATATTTTGGAGATTTTAGATTAATTTTGTTTTCAAGTTTTCTTCAAGAACAACGAAGAACGGAACCGGAATTGACAAGCCGGAATCGTGATTTATATTAGTAATTTCTTTTCCTTTATTTATTTAATGTTTTCCATTGAATTTTTATTGATTTTAGATTTAATTATGCTAGGCTAAATCTCTTCGATTCTTGGTTGAATGGATACCTGCTTTTGGAATTGAACCTTTTATGAAAATTTGCTTTGATTGTTGAATTATATTTCGATTTCAATTCGTTTCTTAAATTTCGAATTCCATGATTGTTGTGTTTGTGTATTAGACCGATCACCTAATATTCAATTACATAATCGATAGTTTGTTAAGAAACAACTAAGATCAATAATTAACCGACTGTAGGTGTTATTGAATTCTTAGGAGAAACGGTTGAATAATCAATTTTAACGGCTGTAGTTTTCATTGATTAGATTTATCGAACTCATTAGTTTTGAAAACTATCATTGATTTAATCATTAACGGCTGTAGTGGTGATTAGAGATTTGGTAAGGGTTGAATTGAATGCTGTTTTCTCTTTGACCACGAATAAGTTGAGTAGGAATTGAATTTCCAATCGATAGGTAATTGAAAGGATTCGAATGTTTTGATTTGATGATTAAAAGATAATTTTCCAAAAGTACGGTTACCTGGAAACCAAGAATCGCTTCACTCTCATAAGTTTAATTATCTTAGTAATCTCGTTAATTAGTTTAATTTTAGAATTTGCTTAGTAGTAATCATTCATCCTATAACCCCCTCGTTACTATTCACTTTTGGCACAAAATAAATTTACCTTCCCTGTGAGATCGATCCCTACTTCCACTACTACATATTTTTGTCATTAACTGAAGAAGGGTTAATTTGGGCGTACACGATAAACGCACACCAAATTTTGGCGCCGTCGCCGGGGAAGGCAACGTTTATTTGTGTCGATTTTTTTTATTTTTATCCCGCATTACTACTTTGGTTTGTTAATGAGTACAGGTGGATCGTTCAATCACGAAGATAACTTTCACTACGATCCTGAGATTGAGAGGACGCTACATCAGAGAAGGAGAGAAGCAAGGCTGCTTGAAGAGGAAGAAATGAACAACATGGCTGCAAATCAAAGCTTGAGGCAGCTCGCAAACCCTAACTTGGATCAACAACCGCTCTACATCAGTTTCCCTGCTCTGGCCAATAACGTAAATTTCGAACTCAAATCTGGTTTAATTCACTTATTGCCATCTTTTCATGGTCTTGCAGGTGAAAATCCACATAAGCATCTGATGGAGTTCCACGTGGTGTGCACCACCATGAAGCCGACCGGAATCACTGAGGATCAAATAAAGCTAAGAGCGTTCCCATTTTCTCTAAAGAACGCTGCAAAAGACTGGCTCTTCTACTTACCATCCGGATCGATCACCACGCGGACTGACTTACAAAGAGTATTCCTAGAAAAGTACTTCCCAGCTTCAAGGGCAACGAACTTGAGGAAAGAGATATATGGTGTGAAGCAGCTCTACGAGGAATCACTACATGAGTACTGGGAGAGATTCAAGAAGTTGTGCGCAAGTTGTCCACAACACTAGATAAGTGAACACCTTCTCATCCAATACTTTTATGAAGGTTTACTTTCTTCTGACAGGAATTTAGTGGACGCGGCAAGCGGAGGAGCATTTATAGATAAAACAGCGGAGGAAGCTAGAAGGTTGATAGCTAACATGGCGGCCAACTCCCAACAATTCGGATCTGTGCGCCATGGACAACCGCAACGAAAAGAGGTAAACGTATCAAACTTAGAACAACAACTGATAGACCTCACTTTTCTTGTGCGTGGTATGGCAGGTGGAAATGTAGGAAAGACAAAGCCGTGTGGAATCTGTCTGGCTGCGAACCATTCCACAGACACATGCCCCTCACTACACGAGACAACCACGGAGAACGTGAATGCTGCGGGAGGATTCCCTGGCCCCCCACAAAGGAGTTATGACCATCCACCAAACAACTACAATCAAGGGTGGAGAGATCATCCGAACCAAGGCTATGGTAACCCACAGATGCACCAACCTCAACCCTACAGACCGCCATATCAGCGACCTCCACCACCGCCAGCGCACCCTCCTTCCGACAGGTTAGAACATAGCATTAAAATTATTGCTGAAAATAGCTTACAATTTCAACAGGAGACGAGGGCGAGCATCCAGAGCTTGACGATGCAGATGGGACAATTGGCAACTTCAATCAGCAAGATCGAAGCAAGGATTTCAAATGGACTGCCATCACAACCAGAGATGAACCCCAGGGAAAATGTGAGTGCTATCACAGTGAATATGAATGAAGATGCAGCTGAAGAGAAGGTGGTACTAACGCCACCCCCAAAAGAAGAGATGACGGAGACAGAGACAGACGTTGAAGAGCCAATGCAAGGGGAGGAACCACGAGGTAAGTCCCCCAAACTTTCTGAATATAAAGAACCAACCCCTTTCCCCCAAGCATTGAAGGACAATAGGAAAGGTGCCGGACTCAAAGGGCTCTACGAGATGAGTCCACGCTGCAAAGAGCAAGACCCATTGCATGAAACCGTGAAAGAGGATTAAAGCACGGAACACAAAGGGCAGCCCAAGGTCGAGCTCAATGACAATGTTTCGGCGGATAACCAAAGAAGCATCCCCATTAAATGCAAGGACCCAGGTATGTTCTTTATCCCATGTGAGATTAGAGGTATTAGGATTGAGAAGGCTATGCTCGATTTAGGATCGTCCATAAATGTCATACCTTACTCAATGTACTCTCAACTGAAAATGGGACCTTTAAAAAGAAATAGAGCAGTTATTCACTTAGCTGATAAATCCACGGTCATACCTAAGGGGATAATAGTTGTGCATGTAAAGAACTTGGTCTTCACAGCCGATTTCTATGTCTTAGACATGAGAAATGGTGATCCTTCTAGTCTAATTATTTTAGGAAGACCATTCTTGAAATCATCAAACTCAGTAATCAATATGAATAGCGGTTTGATAACATGGAGTTTAATGGTGAAATTGAAAAATTCAACATGTATGAACCCATTAAACCTCTTGAGCCTTCTAGTTACGCTATTGATGTACATGACGACTATGATTCTGATTTTGATAATGATGAGTTGTGGGAAATGGGAAAGGCTACTGATGGCCTTAACGATAAGAGAGGTATAGATTCGAGCTCTTTTCCTATTGTTCATATGATTGCTACTTTATCTACTCACGATACTGCTGACCCTCTTATTTCTCAATTGCAGGATCGTACCAATGGAAAGAAGCACCCTCCGGATCGACCAAAGCAAGCAACAAATGCTGGAAGAGTAACGAAGACTGGGGACGACCACTCAAAGAGCAACAAGCCGAGATACCGAGGAGTGAAGAAGATATTGAGGTGGTTAAGGAAGGATAGAGCAACACTGCATCAACCACCTTGATAGAAGACTGGCGTCGGGCCACCGACGTTAAACAGAGGCGCTGCTTGGGAGGCAACCCAAGGGGAGTTAGTTTCCATTTTACCCTTTTATTTTATTGCTTTTTAGTTAAACTTTTCTTTTCTCTTGTCTTTTGCCTTACATTGGGGACAATGTAAGATTTAAGTATGGGGGAGGGATTAGTAGTGTGTTATTGCTTTTCTATTTAAAAAAAAAAAAAATCAAAAAATTTGAAAATTTTGAGCTCATAGTTAGTAATGAACACATGCTTAGAATCACTAGCCCATGATGAAACCTAATTGATGGCATGCATGCTTTGAACATAGGTGAATTGTTAACCTTGGAACACTTTGAACTCTAATGCAAAGTGTACTTTAACTTAGTAAGTTGAATATTTTGAGCACATTATTGTCATGGCTTGTGAAGTGTGCATAGCTTAGTGAAGATTGTGTAAACTTTGTGATAGTCTTAAGAAGTCTCTAATACATGCTAGAACTTAACTACATGCTCTTTGAGGCGTATGTCTAGACTACTTGCAAACATGAAAGTGATATAGGCAATCTTTGATGCGTTTGAGCCTTTCAAGCCTACCATGTAAACAAAATCATTCTCTAGTACCTATTTTGAGCTTTAAATGTAAAAGAATGGTAGTATGCTAAGCATACTAAAGACCCCCATTCAACATTTCTTGACTAGCTTATCATCCTACCCTTTAAGCCTAAATGTGATTTTAATCCATACCTTTTAAGGGAGTATGATGTATTTCATTCAAATGCACTTGGAAATCATTGAAGTATGTTTATGAGCTTAATTGTCAAAAGAATGTAATGCATGAAAGAAAAAGGGATGCCTCGAAAAAAATAGATGAAAATATGACTCCAAGGGGAGCCAAGGCACAAAAGAAGCAAGGTGTTGAAATAAACCTTGTGAAAAAGAACAAAGTTGAAAAATTCATACAAGAAGAGAAGCTTTTAGTGTGCATTTCATCATACTCTCTTGTTTGAATATCCTTACCATTTCTTTCATAAGCCAATACCTAGGCCAAGCTATAAGCTAATAAAGACCTACTTGATTTGTGTTTGCAAAGTAGCTAAGATAGTGGAGAAGAGTGTGCAAGTGAGCTTATACTTGTGTTAGTGTATGACTTGAACTATTATGGCTTTGCATATTTTGGATCTATAATTTGTACACAACACTTGTTTATGACCACACACACACGTTCACTACTTCGTTAGGTACGAAATGTTTAGGGATTGAACTTGTTCCACTGTTAACTTTTCACTGCCGTTCATTATTATGCATGTTAAAATTGTTGAGGCATTAAAGTGAGGACAAGTTGCTTTGTTATGAATCTATGAGCCAACCAAAAATATTGTAGTTTTGTTTGTTTACTCGAGGTCGAGTAAAGAGTAAGTATGGGGGAGTTTGATGTGACTAGAAATAGACACATCTTTAGTGCTTAATTGTCTACGATTTGGTAGGTTTTGATAGATAAATTGATACGTATGCTACATAATCGTATATTTGTGTAATTATAGGTACAATCGAAGAAAACGAGCTAAAAATGATGTGTAAAGACCAAGAAGAGACATGGACATGACAAGGACTCAAAGTTGATCAAGAAAAGGGCAAAAATGTAATTTTGGAAGAGGAGATCGATTGCCACGAAGAGGAGATCGATCGGCTATGGACAGAAACATTTGCATCAAAATTTACGGGTCAGCGATCGATCGCTATAAAGGGGCGATCGATCGCCAAAGTCTACTGGAGCTCGGCGATCGATCGCCACTTTATAGCGATCGATCGCCTCAATGAATTTTCCGAAAAAAATAATGCAGCGATCGATCGCCACATTCAAGGCGATCGATCGCCGAAGAGTCCGAAAATAAGGAAATTAGGTCTTTTACCATGTTTAGAAGATTGTAACATATTTTATCAACCACCAACCCCCATAACTCGGATTATTGAGTCATTAGCAGCAGTTTTTCATAGTTTTTCATACTTTAGAATATTTTGGAGATTTTAGATTAATTTTGTTTTCAAGTTTTCTTCAAGAACAACGAAGAACGGAACCGGAATTGACAAGCCGGAATCGTGATTTATATTAGTAATTTCTTTTCCTTTATTTATTTAATGTTTTCCATTGAATTTTTATTGATTTTAGATTTAATTATGCTAGGCTAAATCTCTTCGATTCTTGGTTGAAGGGATACCTGCTTTTGGAATTGAACCTTTTATGAAAATTTGTTTGATTGTTGAATTATATTTCGATTTCAATTCGTTTCTTAAATTTCGAATTCCATGATTGTTGTGTTTGTGTATTAGACCGATCACCTAATATTCAATTACATAATCGATAGTTTGTTAAGAAACAACTAAGATCAATAATTAACCGGCTGTAGGTGTTATTGAATTCTTAGGAGAAACGGTTGAATAATCAATTTTAACGGCTGTAGTTTTCATTGATTAGATTTATCGAACTCATTAGTTTTGAAAACTATCATTGATTTAATCATTAACCGCTGTAGTGGTGATTAGAGATTTGGTAAGGGTTGAATTGAATGCTGTTTTCTCTTTGACCACGAATAAGATGAGTAGGAATTGAATTTCCAATCGATAGGTAATTGAAAGGATTCGAATGTTTTGATTTGATGATTAAAAGATAATTTTCCAAAAGTACGGTTACCTGGAAACCAAGAATCGCTTCACTCTCATAAGTTTAATTATCTTAGTAATCTCGTTAATTAGTTTAATTTTAGAATTTGCTTAGTAGTAATCATTCATCCTATAACCCCCTCGTTACTATTCACTTTTGGCACAAAATAAATTTACCTTCCCTGTGAGATCGATCCCTACTTCCACTACTACATATTTTTGTCATTAACTGAAGAATGGTTAATTTGGGCGTACACGATAAACGCACACCAGCGGTCGATCGCTTCGCTGAGGCGATCGATCGCCTCAAATTTTTCTTCGCGGCGATCGATCGCGCCAAACATGGTGATCGATCGCCTAACCCATGAATTGACTACTGCCTCTCGGCGATCGGTCGCCTCATTTCAGGCGATCGATCGCCTGCCCTACAACTTTGCTACTGCCCATAGGCGATCGGTCGCCTCTTTTCAGGCGGTCGATCGCCTCGCACAGACACGCGATTTTTCACCATTTTTGCACCAAAATTCCTTCCAATCCATACCAACACTTAAACCATCAAACCAACAACATAAATAACAACATAAACCTTCAAAATACACCTCAAAACAAACACAAATCCAACCCTCAACCAAAACCACAACAACCCAAAACAAACCCATTTTAAAACCCTTCAAATCCAATCCAAACTCAAATAAAACACTACAAAATCAACAATGAGGTATCCATACCTCTTGGGGACTTCAAATCTCCCAATAAACTCCACAAATCAAGATTTTTGGAAGGGTTTCTCTCCACCTTTTTGCTCCAACTCGAAAATAAGAGGGGAAGGGTTTGTGGGAAGTGATTTGGGGAAAGTAAAGTGAAGGTGAGGTGGGGGGTTTGGGGTATAAAAGGGGTTGGGTTATAATTAAAAGCATTCCACAATCCCATGGTGTATAAAACACCCCAACATGATATTTTCAAAAGCATTAATCCAAAATGCACGAAAACATCAATTAAACTCATGATTTCCAATTAATTGCTAACCATGGCAAATAAATCATGCTAATAACAATTTTTCCAACATGCACCCTGAAATGCACTCCCGGGTCACCCTATCATGTGACTAAACATTTCAATATGATAATTAAATCCAACACGGTATTAATTACCCCATAATTAATCATATAAACACAATTAATGCTCAAATTGTAATTAATCATTTCGGGGATATCACAAGAATTAAAGGTCGAGGATGTGCCCATAGTGGCGGAGTTTCCTGATGTCTTTCCGGAAGAGATACCCGGATTTCCACCGACGAGAGATGTCGAGTTTGGGATTGAGTTACTACCGGGGACGTTTGCCATTTCTCGTGCCCCGTATAGGATGGCACCAGCGGAGTTAAGGGAGTTGAAGGTTCAGTTGCAAGAGCTCCTTGATAAGGGTTACATATGCCCTAGCGTATCGCCTTGGGGTGCACCAGTCCTATTTGTCAAAAAGAAAGATGGTTCGATGCGTCTGTGCATCGATTACAGACAACTGAACAAAGCCACAGTGAAGAATAAGTATCCACTTCCGAGGATCGATGATTTGTTTGACCAATTGCAGGGTACGAGGCTCTAAAGTAAGATCGATCTGAGGTCGGGGGATCATCATATTCGGGTAAGGGAAGATGACGTTCAGAAGACAGCTTTCAGGACTAGGTATGGGCACTATGAGTTCTTGGTCATGCCTTTTGGGGTGACAAATGCCCCAATTGTCTTTATGAGTCTGATGAACAGAGTATTTCAACCATATTTGGATCAGTTTGTCATTGTTTTCATTGACGATATACTCATTTACTCTCGGACAGAAGAGGAACACGTGAAGCACTTGAGGATAGTACTCCAGATCCTTAGGGATCATCAGTTATATGCAAAGATCAGCAAGTGCGAGTTCTGGTTGAGCAGTGTGGTGTTCTTGGGTCATGTTATATCTAGCAGCGGGATATCTGTAGATCCCAGGAAGGTTGAAGCTGTGATGGAGTGGGATGCACCCACTTCTGTACCCGAGATACGGAGCTTCCTCGGCTTGGCCGGTTATTATCGACGTTTTGTCAAAGGTTTTTCAAAGATTGCCAAACCCCTGACACAGCTGACTCAGAAAGGAGTTCTGTTCTATTGGTCCGAAGCTTGTGAGGAAAGCTTCCAAGAATTGAAGCATCGTTTGACTACGGCACCTGTATTGGTGATTCCTTCTGAGAATAAGAGGTTTGCCTTGTACACAGATGCATCACTGCAGGGTTTGGGCTGTGTGTTGATGCAAGATAAGCATGTAGTGGCTTATGCATCGAGGCAGCTGAAGCCACATGAGACTAGGTATCCAGTCCATGATTTAGAGCTGGCAGCCATTATATTTGCCTTGAAGATTTGGAGACATTACCTGTATGGTACGACGTTTACCATCTATTCAGACCATAAGAGCCTGAAGTTTTTGTTCACACAGGCTGAATTGAATATGCGACAAAGAAGATGGATGGATTTACTCAACGATTATGATTGTGAAATTGAGTACCATCCTGGTAAAGCAAACTTGATAGCAGACGTCTTAAGTCGGAAGGTGAAGAGTACTGTTGAGGATGCCATGACTTTATCAGCTATGATGACTTCTTATTGCCATCTGGGCTACGATTTCGATGTGGACAAGTCGCCGGTACGAGTGTCGACCCTATTGGCTGAGCCAAACAGATTTGAGGCTATCAGGAAAGCACATAGGTCGGATGATGAGGTTCAGAGATGGTCATCGATAGTACTTCAGGGACAGCCATCAAAGTTCAGAGTGGCAGAAGATGGTTCCTTGAGGCTTGGTAACCGTTGGGTAGTGCCGAGGGCATCGGAGTTGCGTCAAGGGATCTTGCATCGTGCTCATAGCTGCAGGTTTAGCATACATCCAGGTGGGAGGGAGATGTACAAGGACTTATGCGACCAATTTTGGTGGAGGCGGATGAAAAGAGACGTCATCACCTTTGTCAAGAAGTGCTTGATTTGTCAGCAAGTAAAAGCGGAGAGGCAGAGGCCTGGTGGCGAGTTGAAGAGTTTAGATATACCGGAATGGAAGTGGGAAAACATATCCATGGACTTCGTGACCCACTTGCCAAGGACGGCCTCTGGATTTGATGCGATCTGGGTGATCGTGGATAGGCTGACGAAGGTGGCTCATTTCATCCCTTACTGTATGTCTTTCACATACCTAAAGATGGCCCAATTATATGTACGGGATGTGGTGAGGTTGCATGGGGTTACAGTCTCGATTGTGTCTGACAGAGACCCAAGGTTTACTTCACATTTCTGGGAGGGTCTCCAGACAGCTTTGGGCACAGAGGTGAGACTGAGTACAGCTTATCACCCTCAGACAGACGTCCAGACGAAGCGTACTATACAGACGCTCGAAGATATGTTGAGGGCATGTGTACTGGAGTTTGATACTCCATGGCAAGATTCAGTGCCACTAGTAGAGTTCTCTTATAATAACAGCTATCAGGCGAGCATTCAGATGGCTCCGTTCGAAGCTCTTTAGGACGACGCTGTAGGTCACCGCTGTATTGAGAGGACTTGACTAGTAAAGCGGTCGGAGGACCGGATATGATTAGGGATATGGAAGGAGAGATTAAGTTGATAAGCCAGAAGATGAAAGCGGCCCAGGATAGGCAAGCAGCCTATGCCAATAAGCGACGACGACCGCTTGAATTCCAGTTAGGAGACAAGGTCTTCTTGAAAATCTCACCCTTCAGGGGTGTTGTTCGTTTTGGTATGCGGGGGAAGTTATCTCCGAGGTATGTTGGGCCATATGAAGTATTGCAGTGTATCGGTACTTTGGCCTACCGTTTGGCTCTACCGCCGTCTTTATCTGGTATACATGACCATGTCTCTATGTTGCGGAAGTATGAGCCAGATCCGTCTCATGTTTTACAGCCCTCAGAGGTTCAGTTGGGTTCAGATGTATCCTACGTAGAACGACCAATCAGAGTTCTAGATCGAGAGGATCGCAGATTACAAAGCAAGATTATACCGATGGTCAAAGTTCAGTGGGATCGTCGGGGTGTCGAGGAGGCTACTTGTGAGACGAAACGACATATGGTGCAGAGTATAACGAATGCATTAGAACGTAAGATTTTAATTCATAACTAATAACGAATTGTGGGGGATCACATGGGTGAGCCGAAGTCTTGATAGTTGTCTCTACTGATTTCTACATTCTTTACTAATTGTTGGGCTATATATTATGTCATTAGTCAATATAGTATAATTCTCATTAAATATTTGAAGGTTAAATATAGTTAAGCTAACTAAATTTACTTTCTAGTCCTCGTGGGTTTGACACTCGTACTGTAATGACCCGACACTTTAACTGATCATGCATACGCATCATGGCATATATTTCCACATTTTATATGTGCATTGGAAACATAGAGCTTGCGAATAGAATAAAGTTGAAAAGAATAAGAATAATATATATATTATTGTTAATACTAATAATAATAATAATAATAATATCTAATGAGTAACTATAAGAAATAAAATGAATAGAGTTGAATAGATTGCAATATAGTGAATAATATTTAATATCTATATTGAGAAAGTTTAAGAAATAATGAATAGATTTCCAAATAAGTGAATATATTTTAGTAAGTTAACTTTTGTGTTGCATGACTTGTATTTTGAAAGCAAGTTGTACCTTATGTAGTATAAGTTGTACCTTGAGTTGGAAATAAAATGGTCAAATAGAGATTTGATGAGCAACAACTTGTAGCTAGGTGAATGTTATCTATTCACTTTTAGGGACTCGTCAGATAAGGATGAAACCTATTAGACGGTGAATTTATTTCTGTTCAAATATAAGCTGCAACGCTTCCTTGGAATTCACAAACACAGCTACACGAGTTTGTTGCTGCTTGTGTGGATAGTTACCGGATGAAGTAAGTCATCACGGTCCTTTCTTTATTTCAATTTGGAACACCTGTAGCGAGAGGTATAATCCTTTAGTTACTGTTATTTGGTAAGATGGTATGTTAAGAGTAGATAATTATCGAATTTGTTAGCTCCTAGCTAAGTAAGAACTAGATGAAACTTAGGATAAATTCAAATGATTGTATAAGAAATTTTGTACGAATTTCATGTGATCTTTCTGCTGTAATTAGGTTAGATATTATTTTGAAATTACTCTATACATACTAAGGTTAAATATAGTTGATGAATGGTCCCTTAAAATTGAAAAGGCTTTCGAAACCTACACTGAATGAATTTGGTTATGTTGGATAATATGAGAATTTGGAAAGAAGTATGTTTCACCTATATAATTAAAATTAGAGCCACAAATAACATGTATATATTGTAATTGATATTGCACAAATGATATTAAATTTGGGATATGCGTTGTCATATGCTTATAGGTCAATATCTCGGTAAAAGTACAGACGAGACCAATTAAGTAAAATCATCGAGATATGGGCGATAATTTGTGAGTATATCCTTATAACTTGGTATTTAAATTTATATAAGTATGTGATTTGTGTTATATAAGTACCTTGAATTGGTGAATGAATTGCGATGAATGCAATATGCTGTGAAAGAACTAAATTGAGTTCTGAAATGTACATGTTGAGACGTGATGTTATACGTTCTATATGATGTTATTTACCATATGATTTGATGTTATGCATATGATTATGACATGTGCATTAATAAGAGATTAAATAACTCTGTTATGGCCACTAATGACCTTGAACCACGTGTTATTTCATTCTGAGTACGGTCAGAATTACAGAATCAAAGAATATCGATTCTGAGTTAATTGAGAACTCAAAAGGGGATCTACAGAGTGCCGGTCATATCGTGATCACGGATTGTTCTTGGTATTAGTTGGGTCATAACAGAATAACAATACAGACATACATGTGCATCATTTCATTTTATATGAAACATGTGAACTGATGTAAAGCTTATGATGTTGAATCATGTGAGTATATTCATGTGCTTATGTGGATATAAATTACATGCTTGTGTGATGTTAAATACTATGTTATTTGAATATGCTCATTGAGAATGCAACTCACCCAAATGCAAATGTTATTTTTCAGTTGCTGTAAATAAAAGTTGACTCTACAAGGTGTTTCTACATATTTTGGAAGTCATGGATCCAAGGTCGGCTGGCTGACTCTAGTCCTTCTCCCTCAGCTCATCATTTGCATATACTGTATAGGTTTTTGGTATGAGTAATGCGATACAGCATCAGTCCATTTTTGTGGCATATATGCCATGTACATAATGTTGTTGAAAAGTTTTAAATTTACATGTTATAAAGTAAAATTTCCGCTGCAACAAATTAAAGATGTTACTATAGTAATGCTATAGTCACAGTCATGTGTATGTATATACGTAATGTGACGCCCTTACAGGATAAATGTTAGGCGACATGCCTCATGTATTTACACGTGTATAAAAGAGATATGCGTGTCATGTGTAATGAAAAGGTAGGGGTGTCACACGTACTTTTCATCTACTATACTAAAACTTGACAACAGTGCACTTGACGAGATTAGCTGACTGTAATTTAGCCAATTTTTTTTTTGTTTTCTGTTTTCGATTTTCTTTACTTATCTACTGATGTGGTTTGGCTAATTTTTGTAGGTGTTGTTTCTTGGCGTATGCTAAGGAGTATCAAACCTGCACTTGAGCCTATTGATCCAGAAATTGAGAGGACTTTTCTTAGGAGACTACGAGAGGATCGAGCAATGGCTGAGAACAACCAAAGAAAAGAGGGAGATAATGAAGAGAAGAATGAGGATTGCCTGCTGCTAGATCACTCATGCATTGTGCACAACCATCATTCCAAGGCAATATGTACCAAGCATAGGCGAATAACTTTGAAATCAAGTCTGCCATCATATAAATGATCCAGCATTCAGTACAGTTTGGGGAACGACCACAGATTATCCTAATGCCCACATCTCAAACTCTTGGAGATTTGTGATACCTGATGGCGTTACTGAAGATGCCACCAGGTTACACCTACTCCCTTTTTCTTTAAAAGATAAAGCTAAAGTATGGTTGCAATCATTGCCTACAGGTTCAATCACTATGTGGGATGGAATGGTGCAAATATTCCTGTCAAAGTACTTCCCACCATCCAAGACTGCCAAGATGCGCAATGATATCACCACCTTTTGCGCAACACTACCCGATACATTGTACGAGGCGTGGGAACATTTTCATAACTTACTGCGGAGATACCCACATCACGATCTTCCTGTCTGGCTGCAGGTACAAACTTTTTATAACGGTTTATTTTCTGCTAACTGTTATATGCTTGATGCAGCATTAGGAGGTACGATCATGAGGAAGACACCTGAGGCGGCCTATGAATTATTGGAGAGATGGCTGGCAATAGCTATCATTGCAGTCTGAAAGGACCATGCCAAAGAAGCAAGCTGGAATTCATCAAGTGAGCAATGTTACTCCTTTGGCCGCCCAAATTGAGGTATTAAACAAAAGGCTAGACAACATGAGCATGACAGCAATGCAAGTTCAATTAGTTACATGCGAGCTTTTTCCAAGGAGGACATTCGAGCATTGAATGCCACGTAGGTAACCCTTTTGTTCAATATATTGAAAGTGCTAATTATGTAGGAAACAAGCCACCACCCAACAACCACTACTCCAATGCATACAATCCGGGGTTGCGAAACCATCGGAACTTGCCATGGGCCAATCAACAAACTGTGATGAACACACAACCTCCGCCGGGATATGCATCCAAGCCAAGCATGGAGGAGCTAATAACCAAATTTATCACATCGACAGAGACAAGATTTCAAAATTAAGAGGCATCGATAAAGAATTTGGAATCACAAGTGGGGCAACTAGCAACCATATTAGCTGGACGAGCTCCAGGAACATTACCCAGTGACACTGAGAAAAATCCAAGGGAGCAAGTCCATGACATAACACTGAGGAGTGGAAATGAGGTTGCTGCGGATACTGATAGAGGGAATGATGCAAGAAACGAGCATGATGACGAGCTGGCTGAGAAAAATAGGGATCAAACACACGACAAAGGTAAGTCTCCTGAGACCAATACACCCATACTAAGGTACAAATCCCACTCCCATTTCCCGCTGCATATAAAAGAGCAAAATCATATTCTAAATTTACTAAGTTTCTTGGTTTGATTAAGAGTGTCCATATTGATATGCCTTTTATTGATGTTATACGGCAAATGCTGAAAATTATGCTAAGTTTTAAAGAAGATGCAGTCAAACAAGCGGAAATTGGGAGAGCACGAGACAATAAATTTAACTGAGGAGTATTCTGCTATCATTCAAAATGATTCGTCTCCAAAGTTAAAGGATCCAGGGAGTTTTACGATACTTTGAAAAATTAATTTTATCCCATTTCATAAATCTTTGTGTGATTTGGGTGCAAGCGTGAATTTGATGCCTTTGTCTGTTTATAGAAAGCTTGGATTCTGAGAGCTAAAACCTATCAGGGCGTCACTGCAAATGGCGGACAAGTCCATCAAGTATCCGCAAGGAATCGTGGAGGATATGTGGTAGCGTTTATCGCCTACACCCAAATTAACCCTCTCAAGTTAATAGCAAAAAAGTATGTAGTAGCGTGAGTAGGGGTCGATCCCACGAGGAATGACGAATTTTGTGTTAATTAGTGCAAACGTAAATAAAAGGGGATTTTTGAAATCAATTAAACTAATATTATGATGCAAAAATCTAAGAAGAATATGATTTAACTAACATGCAAGTGTAAAATAAGATTGATTAAATTACGAGAAAATTGATTCTTGGCTTTTGGTCAACTTTACAATTGGGTTTATTATCTTAATCATCAATTCTCACAAAGGTTCAATTTGCATTTGAATATCCGCCATGGAACATTAACTCCTATCTCACCTTAATCGTAGTTAGTAGCCCAGCGTTCTATTCTAACCCTTATAAATCAATTAACCAAAATACACGCGATTAAGATTAAAGATGCTAGATTCATAAACTAGTGAGAAAAAACGAAGCTAGACAATATAATCCATGCTTCTATATTTAATCTAGTTGAATGTTTCCCCAAATGATTTAACAATCTCACACGCGACAAATTATTAATCTTAGTTGCTTCATATAACAAGCATTAGATTGCATGCACAATTACTAGGTGAGTAATCCAATAATTAGACACAACAATCCTATCAATCAAGTACAAATCAATACTTTCAAAAAATTTAAAAGCACATGAATTTCATAAGAAAAATAAATCCCAGTGTATTGTCTTCATTAACTAAGAATCAAAAAGGTTTTTAACCACTCGGGACTAATGCAAACAATCAAAATTAAATAAAAACAACATAAAAGAAACACAAACTAGGCAAACTATGTAGATCTTCACTTGTCGAGGTTGTCATGACCGCCTTTGCTTCAATCTTCGTAGCGTGCCTTCGAACTATGATGATGCTAATTATCTATGAAAGCATGTAAAAGTATGTAAAAAGTGTCCCCCAAAGGTTTGATGGTCGAGGGGTATTTATAAGAGGAGGAAGTTGCTAGAGTTCTTGTATGTTGGAAAGAATCAAGTCTTTTAATTTCACTCGAAATCCTCTGGCAATCGATCGCGGTCAGCTGGCGATCTATTTTTTCAACAAGTTCCTTCGGCAATCGATCGCGAATGGTTGGCGATCGATCGCCAACCTTTTCTATTTTTTATTATTATTTTACAGCGTCTCTCGGCGATCGATCGCTGCAATATGCCGATCGATCACCGATATATAGTTTTTGTTGCTCTAATTTTCTCTTTTGGCGATTGATCGGTGCTTGTTTGGTGATCAATCGCCGTCCTTTGTCCACTTTTATGCATTTTTCTTGGTCTACTTTGATTCCTTGTCAATTTCAATGTATTTCTTGATCCTCATTCGCCCTTGTTAGCTCGATTTCTTCGATTCCACCTACATTTTCACAAATATACGATTAGGTAGCATATGTATCAATTTATCCATCAAAATATACCAAAACGTAGGCAATTAAATGCAATAGATGTGTCTATTTCTAGTCACATTAATGTGCCAATCAAAGTTGATAACCATTCTGGTGGATTTTATTATTTTGGGTATGAAGGAGATGTTGAGATTCCATTGATCCTAGGAAGACCATTCTTAACAACGGGAAGGGCATTAATCGATGTCCAAGGAGGGTTGATCCTCCGTGTAGGAAAGGATCAAATCTTTTAATATGTTTCAAACTTTGACACATCCACACAACAATCATATGTGTTAATGTGATTAATACTCTTCCTATTAATATGGTGCAAGATACTTGCAAGGAGATGACGAAGGCTGAGCATGGAGGCAAAATGGACAAGAAGAAGGTGATGATTGCATCACAATCTCATTCAAAGGAGGTAAATTCTCTGAGGGAGAGTTGGTCTTAATGAATCGAGTCAAAATGAGACTGTTTCCATGGAAGTCGGACTCACCATTGACTGGACATTTCAAAGTGGTCAATATTTTACTAACCGACACTATAAATGTGAGAGATGAGAAAGGGACATTGTTCACAGTTAAAGAAAAGTAGTTGAGACAATACACGTGGATGACAGAAATTCATGCACCACTGCCCCTCTTGACACTTGAGAATGAGGTAAAAAGTCCAGCTTGAGACTATAAATCAAAAACTATTTCTTATCCCTTATCTTCGTTTGTGAATTCCATTTTTGTTTTGCATTTGTTTTTAATTTTTTGATTTTTGGTTAGTGACTCCATGCATGTTGTTAATGTTTTCTAACCATCTCCCATTACGAGGAGGTGGACAACGACCACTGACGCTCGTTGTGCAAGTATTTGCTTGTCTTATTTTCCATGTTTATTACATTGAGGACAATGCAATATTTAAGTTTTGGGGAGTAGGTTATCATTGTTTCATGTTGTTACTGTCTCTAAATTTTGCGAGCTGATATGGTAGAATTATTGCCATTTCTTGAGTAAGAACGAATTTTTTTTTTTGAATACGAGTTCATAATTTGAGAAAAGAATGAATCATAGTATGGAATGATTCATGATGATATGGATCTCATCTTTCATGTCGACTTGAGTCTTGAAAACTGTTGAACTTCTATGTGAATACCCTGTTTGAGTTAATATGTTAAAAATGAGGAATACTTTGAACCCATTGAGTCATGATCTTGTGAATTCCATATTGAATAAGTGATAATTGTTGTGAACTTAACGATTTGTCTTGAGTATCTTAGAGTACCATAGAACCTATTTGATGATGACACTTTGAAGCGAAATTTATAGTTATGAACTTGACTTGGAAATGATCTGGGCAATTTTTGGAACATTTGAACCTTTCAAGCTTACCCAGTCTATATCAATCCATAGTGTCCCATCCTGAAAAAAGAATGGTATATGAATTACATATAATTATACCCTCATTCAACATTTATTGATAAACTCATTATACCTACCCTATTATGAGCCTAAAATGAAAAATTTATCCTCACCCTAAGGGAGGATAATGAATCTCATTCGATGCATGTAAATTGTTATATCTAAATGAGCTTAGTGAATTTTTTTGATGAATGAGCAGAAGAAAAGGAAAAAAAAAAAGAGCCTTAAGAAGAGATTATATAAATAAAACCCAAAGTGGCCAAGGCGAGAAAAAAATTAGAAGAGAAGCTTGATATGTGCTGGAATATGAATGTTACTAGATTATACTATCTTCTTTACGCTTATCCTATCTTTTCTTTGTAACCGATACCAAATGCTTAACATTACAATCTTATAAAGACCTTTTGATCCAAGTCTAGAGAGTGACTACATTAATGGAGAAGTTGTTTGAAAATAGGCCTATGAGGTGCTCAACGATAATTTTGATTTTGATTTGATTAGCACAATTTGATCTTGAAGATGTATATGAAACTTGAGATTCATAATAGCACACACGCACATTCCGAGATTGAGATATGTTGCTTGATATAGCGGAAAACACGTCTTGTTCAATTTGTTGATTGATTCTTGTCTGCCTGTAAGTGAGACGTCTGAGCTGTTAGTAACCACGAATTGATCCATTTGAATTATCAATGTTGAACTCTACATTTTGATCTTATAGCTTGCTGAAGGACGATCAAATCTAATTTTGGGGAGTTGATAAATGTTGTTTTTACACTTATTTTGCTATTATTTTGTAATGATTTTTGTATTGATTCCTGGACGATTTACGTTTTTTGGTATATATTTGTTGATTTCAGGAATCTAGGGAAAGTGCATAAAAGTGGAGGAAATGAGCTAAAATGATGAAAAATGACCAAACCGAGTCAACATGTAAAAAGAATGAAGAAACAGATCACAAACTTGGAAATTCAAAGCACTGATCGATCGCGAGGCTTTCCTCGATCGATCGGGCTTGGCAGGGTTCTGACCAACAAAATTGACTGATGCACGATCAATCGCCAGGCCTTAAGTACCTGTCATAAAAAAACAGAATTAACATTGGTACCCAATCTTACTTGGTTCATTGTGCTTATATATTTGAACTTTCTTTTCAGCTTTGAATTTCTCAAATCATTTTACCAAACAATTTGTAGTCATTTGTCATGTCATGCAATGCAAAAACTAATTATTCTCGTGAGAATTCATCAGAGTCAAAGTCAAATACCTCATCAGTCTGACTTGGCTCTTCGTATGCCGTTAGACAATGTACTTCTTCTTCGATGTCGCTTGAATACGCGCCCGAGCTCTCCGACTCTGAGTCAGTCTGAGCCACTTGCGGTTACTGTCTTCGGCTACAAGAACTTTTGCTCTTTTCCTTTGTATCTTTTCGGTCTTTGTGATACTTCTTATTTCGATCGTCTCGATGTCTTGTTTCCTTTCATCCTTCTTCGGTCTAGTACATTCTGCAATAAAATATCCGGTCTTACCACAGTTGTAGCAAGCCTGGTCATCATTAGCAGTCTCTTTTCTTTGTTTGTAATGGTGAGAAGGTTTGAAATTCATTTTCTTCTTAGACATGAATTTACTAAATTCCTTAATGAATAAGGACATAGTTTCGTTACTCATTTGTCCATAAATCGATCTGAAGTAGTGCACTGGTATGGTACAGCTGCCAGTGCTTTGGTTGACTGAAGAGTGGATGGTTCTCCTTCTCCTTTGGTGGCTAGCACGAACTTGCAAGCTTTGAGGTCAACGAACAGGTCATGCAGCTCAATCTGGTTCAAGTCTTTAGATTCTCTCATGGAAATGGTCTTGATATCCCATTCCTTGGGCAGTGCTCTCATCACTTTCAGCACAATCTCCTTATTGGAGTATTCATTTCCAAGACTGTTGAGTTCATTGAGTATGCCGTTTACTTTTTCATCAAACTCATTCAGAGTTTCTCCAGACTTCATTTTGATGTTTTCGAATTTTTGCAGGGCAACAATTAGCTTATTTTCTATTGTGTGGTCGTTTTAACAGAGTTAAGCGATCTTTTCACAAATCTCCTTAGCAATGGAACACATTTTGATTTTATTGAACATGTTTTTGTCCATTGTATTGAATAGAATATCCTTGGCTACATTGTCCATATTGGCTTTCTTTTTCTATTCATTTGTCCAAGTTGCTCTATCTTTCTCAAGCATATGAGGTTCATTGCTTGAAGTTCCAGTTGCTGGATTCACCTTCAAAATCTTCATTGGTCTGTTACTGACAACGTACCTCATATCATCATCTTGTACATATAGGTGAGAGGTAGCGTTTATCGAATACGCTCAACTTAACACTTCTCAAGTTAATAACAATAATGAATGTAGTAGCGTGAGTAGGGACCAATCCCACGAGGAATGATGTATTTTTGCGTTAATTATGCAAACAAATCAAAAAGGGGGATTTTGGAATTGATTAAAACAGTACTATGAAAAAATCTACAAACTAAACTAGTGAGCAAAATTAAAGTAAGGTGATTTAAATTATGAGAAAAACGATTCTTGGTTTTCAGTACGTGAACTTAGAGAGGAGGAGATCAATTGGAGGTGGCGCGCTTACATCAAAGGGCAAATGACAACGGAGAAGACGACGGCGACTATCAGAGACGGATGGCCATCTTCATATTCGTTTGATTATCTTTTCCCTTATGTTATGATGATTAAATACATGTCTATGTGTTTCTTTAATTTATTCATGAACTAATTTATTTTCTAGAGTTAGACGTATCTTGGCTTGAAATTGTGTCGTTGATTAGTTCATGAATATATTTTGGTTTTTCGTTTGGTTTATTTGTTCCTGATTTGAATGCAATTTAATTGACTGGCAATTGATTGAATTGTCATATTTATTTATAATCTATCACTCGGGAGATGGGGTTTTGAATAGGACCGTAGGAATTTACATCGTTAAAATTTATATAGTCGACAGACGTATAACTCCATTGAAGTCTTGCAACGAATCTAGCACTATTGAAATTGTTTAATAGTTTATTGATAGGCTTAGATATTACGTGTTTTTAGCTGTAATTTCTTACCGTTTGTCGTACTTTTTCCTGGATGAAATTACGCTTTTTGGTATTTATTTGCTTGTTTCAGGAAAATAGGTCGGAAATGGTAGAAATGAGCTAAAATGAAGAAAACGAGTGAAATCGAGGCGAAAAAGAGAAAAAGAGAAGAATTCAGATTTTTTAAAGCATCGATCGATCGAGAATATTTCTCGATCGATCGGTCGAGGCAGAGAACTCAGCAACAAGTTTATCGAAGTGTCGATCGATCAGAACCAAAATTTCGATTGATCGATCGAGGTAGAGAGTTTAAAACGCTGAAGTGAACATTGCATCGATCGATCGGACAATATTTTTGATCGATCGATACGCGAATTTTTTAAAAATCTTATCTTCCGTATTTGATGGATTCTCGGTGGTTTAAGAGGGAAATCTTTTCCATAATCAAGGATATCATATCAGAAGGGAGAGGAGGCCGAAATTAATCAAGAGGAGAACCCTAGTAGCCGCCGAGAAGAACCCGAGGAAAAGCCATCTTCCTCCGTTCTCCGTCCGAGCTTGAGCGAGACGTTTCCGGAGTGCAATGAAGGAGCAAGAGAAGAGATTACGGTGCAACGCACGGATTTGTTCCACGTTTATCGTATTTCTAAACTCTTATTTATTCGATTTTCATATTCATTTGATGTTTTTGAGGTCGACAGACAATTAAACACCTCATTTATTTGATATGAATTGAATTGAGTTTATTTTATCGAGTTTGAGTACAATTGTGTTTGAGTTATTGTTTCGAATGTGTTTGAGTGGATTGATTTCTTATTGTTCATGAATTTTATGCTTAATGAAATCAAAGCCTAGCTAACTTTGATTGAATTTGTGAGTTATAACCGAGATCGATAGATAACGTTATAATACGCTACAATAATTCATGATGCATGTTTAAGATTGAGATCGAGAGATAAAATCACATACGTGAGCACTTTGAATCGAGAGATTTAGAGTAATTAGGTTTTGAAGATTTATGCAATATCGGATTATTAAATAAGTGAACGAGAGTTACTTATTCTAATTTGATATTAGTTTCTATACAGCTCGAGAGAGTGTATTGAATAACAGCGAAAACCTTTCACCTTAAGAATTGATTGTTTAGTAGTTGCTTATTCAAACGAATCATTGACGAAAATACAGTTGAACGAAGAGCTAGATAAATTTCTCGAGCGAAATTCCTTTGCATATCCGGAAGCCATTTATTTTATTTATTCTTGTTTTATTTGGATTCTTTAGTTCTAAATTTGCATTAGTTAATCTACCCTTTTTAATCGTAGGCTAAATATAATTTTACTAGTTTTATTTGATACTTATACATGTGGATTCGACAACCCTTACTTTCATTTAATTATACTAAAACTTGACAACTGTGCACTTGCGGTAGAATTGCTACAAAGAAATTTTCTGTTTAAAAAATAAGCGGTCAAGTTTTTGGCGCCATTGCCGGGGACTAATCTGTATAATATCATACGAGATTAGTTAATTGTAATTTAGCCAATTTGTATTATTTCGTTTTTGTTTTTCTTTTTCGTTTTCGTTAGTTGTTTTTTGTTTTTGATTTTGTATTTTTGTTGTTGTCTCCTTTTGTCTAATCCAGTACAGGAACCATTTCTCTAGTGCATGCTCAGAAGAGAGGAACTCATTCTCGAGCCATTTGATCCTGAAATAGAGAGAACTCTACTTAGAAGAATACGAGAAGCTCGAGCAATGGCCAACAATAACGAAGCACAAAACCCGAGATCGATGATGGACTTTGCACAGCCAGCATTCCATGGATCTTTATCCAGCATTACTAGGCCGACAATCCAGGCGAATAACTTCGAGATCAAGCCTGCAATTATCCAAATGATACAACACTATGTAATGTTTGGGGGAGCTGCCACTGACGATCCAAACACTCACATCTCCAACTTCTTGGAGATTTGTGACACTTTTAAACATAATGGCGTCTCCGACGACGCCATCAGGTTAAGGCTTTTCCCTTTTTCATTGAGAGACAAAGCTAAATCTTGGTTAAATTCATTACCTGCAGGATCGATTACAACATGGGAGGGGATGACTAAAGCATTCTTATCAAAGTATTTTCCCCCTTCCAAGATGGCAAAAATGCGGAACGATATCACCACGTTCGGGCAATTCGACCCCGAGAGTTTATATGAGGCGTGGGATCGTTTCAAAGATTTATTGAGGAGAAGCCCACATCACGGTCTACCCATCTGGCTGCAGGTACATACTTTTTACAATGGTTTGTTTTCTGCTAACCAATCAATGATAGATGCAGCATCTGGGGGATCGATCATGCGGAAGACACCGGAAGAAGCGTATGAATTATTGGAGGAAATGGCGTCCAATAGCTATCAGTGGCAATCGGAAAGGAACACGCCACAGAAACCAATAGGAGTCCATCAAGTGGACAAAATTACTGCCATTTCGGCTCAGTTGGAAGCTATGAACCGGAAGATAGATAGCATGGGTGCAGCAGCGATGCAAGCTCAAGCTGTCTTCTGTGATTTATGTGGAGGCGGTCATCCGAGCATTGAGTGCCAAGCAGGTAACCAATTTAATCAAACTGCTGAAGCTGTGAATTTCATAGGGAACAGGCAGCAAAACAATCCATACTCGAACTCATACAACCCGGGGTGGAGGAACCACCCAAATCTGAGGTGGTCAAACCAAGAGAATGTGTTGAATCCACAACCACAGTCGGGGTTCACACAAAAATCGAGTATGGAGGAGCTGATGGCCAAACTGATTTCGTCGACTGAGGTGAGGATGCAGAATCAGGATGCATCTATTAAGAACCTGGAAGTGCAGATAGGGCAGCTGACAACGTTGATTTCTGGAAGGACATAAGGTACGCTCCCGAGTGATTCTTTGAAGAATCCGAAGGAGCAATCAAGTTAACAGAGAAGGAGGTGACAGTCCAGCTTGGGACTATAAATTAAGAACTTTCTTCCCCTTCTTTTTCATTGTAGTTAGTTTGTTTTTTTTAATTTCTTTTTAGAGGTTCCGTGAATGAATCCGTGCGATTCTTGTTGCAGGTGTAAAAACAAGATCAATGAAGATGTAGGCGAAGCAACCCGAGAGAAAATTTTTTGAGAAAATTTTGTTTTTGGTAGTCTGGTGCTGGCGAACGATCGAGACAAAATCTCGATCGATCGCCCGAAAATATTAAAGGCGAAGCAATTCACTGCCTCGACCGGTCGATCGAGAAAAATTCTCGATCGATCGATCAAGATAAAATTTTGAAAAAAAGGGCCGACGCACAGTCTGCACAACACTATCAAATTTTTTCCCCTCTCTTCTCCAACAAAAAACCACTCGCCTCTTCCAATTTTTTCATCATCTCTCATCAATTTTCTCTCCAAATTTCAAATTGCTTCAAATCTTTGAAGTAAGAATTGTTTCTGATGAGATTTTATTTGCAGATCTGACGTATTGCAAACCGAATTGGGTAGAATTGCATCCGAAAGAGAATTCCGAGCCAAGCGCCAAATTCATCAAAGATCAGATTTTTCTTGGTAATTGGTTTTAAATTTCATATCTTTTCATCCTTTGGTGCATTTACTCTGTTGTTGTTAAATTGGGTCAAGAAGAATCGAAGTTTGGGGGAGTTGTTGTTGTATTGCGGGGTGTTGGTATTGTTGTGTTTTGGGTGTGGTGTTTTATTGCAGTAAAGCGGAATAACTGAGAAGAGCTTAGCAAGAAAATGGCTCCAATAAAGAAGGCAAAGCAGGCGGAGGCCTCACAGAAGCAAAAACAGACGGAGGCCACCACTTCTGAGCAAGAGTATGACAAACAGAAGTTTGAAAATGCCACGACAGCTGAGTTGTATCCCAGTTATCACAAGAAACCCTCAGTCGTGAAAGGGGCATGAGTATGGACAAGATTGAATGTCCTGTCATAAGGGCAATAAGGCGACGAGGGTGGTTTCAGTTTATTGAAACACCAATGGATGATGTGGTTCCGCTGGTGAGGGAATTCTACACGAATCTCCGCGTTATCCCACCAGGACGCAGAGCAAATGTTTTGTCCGAGGGAAGGATGTGCTTGTTGATCAGGCAACAATTAATAATGTTTACCGGATGCCATTCATACATAATTGTGCGTACCAAGCCTTCCGAAAGAGTACGATAAATTATGATGAGGTACTCGCATTTATTGGCATGCCGGGAAAAGATTGGCAGCGGAACGATAAGGGAGAGCCACAGGTGGTTCTCAAGAAGCATTTGACACCAGAGGCCCAAGCGTGGTTCTCATTTATCGCTTCACGGGTCATGCCCTCGACCCACACTTCTGAGGTGACAAAGGACAGAGCGGCCCTGGTATTTGCCATTCTCATAGGGCAAGACGTGGATTTGAGCAAGATTATTAGTGCTCACATCTATGATATCGGTAGCAGACCACCTACCTCCGCACTACGTTTCCATCTACCATCACTGCTTTATGCCAGAGATGCGAAGTGCAATGGGGGGAAGACGAGGAGTTACTTCCACCGAAGACTCCGATTGTTGTTGATGGTCCACCACCCCCTACAGGCCGAAGAAGGGCTGAGCCACAACCCTCAGACACCAGACATGCCGGAGCATCATCATCCTCTGCTGCAGAGCGTACACGCATCACTTTGGACTCCCTTCATAGGGATCTCCAAGACATTCGCCTGGAGCAGCAGAGCATCCATAGCATGCAGCGGGACATACACAGCATGCAGAGAGCATTGCAGTTGGACCATGAGCAGGTAACTCAGCGTCAGATGGAGTTCATGCAATACCAGAGTGTATGGAACACTGCCATGGCCCAGGGCTTCCCAGGATTCCAGTTCCCGCCAGAGCCATACTTCCCACCATATCAGCCGCATGCACCCCCACCTGCTGATTACCCACCATTTCCGCCATACCAGAGTGAGGAGCGTCACTACCCAGTTCCCCCTCCGGAGCATGATGAGGACGACGATCAGTGACGATCGTCGTCATGGTATGTGTTTTGCCATTACGTTTATTTTTCTTATCCATTGAGGGCAATGCACATATTAAGTTTGGGGGGGTTTGTTTATGTTTGTAGTATTTTTTGTTGTTTTTGCACTTTTTGCTGCTTGTCTTGTTTCTTTTCTTGCATGACTGCACTCTTATGAGACTAATTCATCCTTGAGCACTATCAACAATTTTTTTTTTTTAAAATGAGTTATTCTTGAGAAATGATGAGTTGGATTTGCAACGGTACTACATGATGAAATTAATCCCCATCTAGATAGGAGTCATGAAATTTTTTAACTTGTTTGTATATATCATTTGTTGAGCTTATGTCAAAATTGAGGAATAGTTTGAGCACGTTTTGAGTCATGATTGAGTGAAATATGTATTGAATAAAGTGAAAACTTGTGTTAACTATGATTTGTCTTGAGCATCTTAGAAAACTCTACAATTTAGTTGAAAGCACTTTGAGGCAAAATTTTATAATTAAGAACTTGACTTGGAGATGATTTAGGCAATCTTTGGACCGTTTGTGCCTTTCAAGCTTACCTTGTCTACATCATTCCTGTCCCCTCTTGAGCCTTATTGAAAAAGAATGGTATATGCATTGCATATAATTAGACCCCCATTCGATATTTTTGGCTAACTCATTATACCTACCTTGGATTGATCCTAAAGAAAAAAAAACATTTATCCGTCCCTAAGGGAGTATAATGAATCTCATTCATTGCACTGAATTGTATATGTAGATGAGTTCATTGTGAAAAACAAAATGAACAAAAGAATGAGCAATAAGAAAAGATGTAGAGAAATGCCTTGAAAGAAAAAAATGAAAACATTCAAATAAGACCCAAAGTGGCCAAGGCTAGAAAAAGTTGAAGAGAAGCTCAATATTGTGCGAAATTTTTTTGAACTGATTCTATTATACTCTCTTATTTGCATTCATCCTACCTTTTCTTTGGAGCCGACACCAAAAGGCCTAACGCTATAAGCTTTTAAAGATTTTCTGATCCAAGTCTAGGGAATAATTACATTAGTGGAGAGGTGCTGGATAGTAGATTTGTAGAGTAATCCAAAGTAATCTTGACTTTGAGTTTTTATGGCACAGTTTGATCTTAAAGATATGATTATACCTCATGAATGACAATAGCACACACGCACGTTCCGATGTTGCGATGCATTGTTTAGCTTAGGAGAAAACGCTTCCTGTTGAACTTTGAATGACTCTTATTGATGTGTAAGTAGGATTGCAGAGCTTGTACTTTGAGTTGTAAAGATGATTCATTCAAAGTATTAAGTTTAACTCTACTTTTTGAGGTTATTGCTTGCTCGAGAACGATCAAGTCTAAGTTTGGGGGAGTTGATAGGCTTAGATATTACGTGTTTTTAGCTGTAATTTCTTACCGTTTGTCGTACTTTTTCCTGGATGAAATTACACTTTTTGGTATTTATTTGCTTGTTTCAGGAAAATAGGTCGGAAATGGTAGAAATGAGCTAAAATGAAGAAAACGGGTGAAATCGAGGCGAAAAAGAGAAAAAGTGAAGAATTCAGATTTTTAAAGCATCGATCGATCGAGAATATTTCTTGATCGATCGGTCGAGGCAGCGAACTCAACAACAAGTTTATCGAAGTGTCGATCGATCAGAACCAAAATTTCGATCGATCGATCAAGGCAGAGAGTTTAAAACGCTGAAGTGAACAGTGCACCGATCGATCGGACAATATTTTCGATCGATCGATACGCGAATTTTTTAAAAATCTTATCTTCCATATTTGATGGATTCTCGGTGGTTTAAGAGGGAAATCTTTTCCATAATCAAGGATATCATATCAGAATGGAGAGGAGGCCGAAATTAATCAAGAGGAGAACCCTAGTAGCCGACGAGAAGAACCCGAGGAAAAAGCCATCTTCCTCCGTTCTCCGTCCGAGCTTGAGCGAGACGTTTCCGAAGTGCAAGGAAGGAGCAAGAGAAGAGATTACGGTGCAACACACGGATTTGTTCCACGTTTATCGTATTTCTAAACTCTTATTTATTCGATTTTCATATTCATTTGATGTTTTTGAGGTCGACAGACAATTAAACATCTCATTTATTTGATTTGAATTGAATTGAGTTTATTTTATCGAGTTTGAGTACAATTGTGTTTGAGTTATTGATTCGAAAGTGTTTGAGTGGATTAATTTCTTATTGTTCATGAATTTTATGCTTAATGAAATCAAAACCTAGCTAACTTTGATTGAATTTGTGAGTTATAACGAGATCGAGAGATAACGTTATAATACGCTACAATAATTCATGATGTATGTTTAAGATTGAGATCGAGAGATAAAATCACATACGTGAGCACTTTGAATCGAGAGATTTAGAGTAATTAGGTTTTGAAGATTTATGCAATATCGGATTAGTAAATAAGTGAACGAGAGTTACTTGTTCTAATGTGATATTAGTTTCTATACAGCTCGAGAGAGTGTATTGAATAACAGCGAAAACCTTTCACCTTAAGAATCGATTGTTTAGTAGTTGTTTATTCAAACGAATCATTGACGAAAATACAGTTGAACGAAGAGTTAGATAAATTTCTCGAGCGAAATTCATTTGCATATCCGGAAGCCATTTATTTTATTTATTCTTGTTTTATTTGGATTCTTTAGTTCTAAATTTGCATTAGTTAATCTACCCTTTTTAATCGTAGGCTAAATATAATTTTGCTAGTTTTATTTGGTACGTATACGTTAGTCCCTGTGGATTCGACAACCCTTACTTTCATTTAACTATACTAAAACTTGACAACCGTGCACTTGCGGTAGAATCGTTAGAAAGAAATTTTCTGTTTAAAAAATAAGCGGTCATTTATCTTAGGTAGACATATCAAGATGACTTTTGAATGATTATTTCTATTTAACACTCGGGAGAGGTAATAGAATAACATAGGATTCATGGTTAATAAATTAGAAGAACACGACATAGTGAATGGTTGAGTGAAGTCGAACCTCTAGAATCCGTTCTCATTGATTTTCTCCACTTAAATCCTTCATCTTATTTTTTTTAATAGATTAATTAGATCGTTACTTTGCTATTGATTATCTAAATAAAGTCGAGATTATTCTAATTATAGTACTTGGTATAACTTAATTTTCAATCAATGTGGGTTCGACATCCGTACTTTAAATTCATATACTAAAACTTGACAACATACACTTGCGGTATGTTTTACACGCATCAGTAGGCTTGGAGTCCAACTAGCTCATGATAGCTTCGGACATGGGCCACCGGCTTCATGATACTAAATGTATATCACAATTGCATCATATGCAACCCCCAAGATATTTGTCTTGAGATTGGCATGATCCTACGTGGGCAGGACAATTATGACTTCTCACGTCAAAATAACCTATCCCGGATATAAAAATGTCACGCACACACGTGAGTTAGTAATATAAAAGGCTAACGTACTGCACCCTTAATTAAGTGGTAGTTAAACACACAGTTTTCCATCAGATGCCCCCCACGTGGGTGAGTAAGACAATATGACACAAATAGCGTCTCATGGATTAATTGTTGATGAAAGACAAGAACCAGCAACCCCTTTCAGTCCCCTTCGCAGTTTGATATTTAAATTTTGAATTATATTCAAAAGTGGATTTAATAATTTTAAAATATCATCAAATGCTCGTTTGTTTTTTTGCTGGATTCATGCAACTATGTTTTTATTCATGCAACGCCATTCATACGAAAAAAATATACAGACAAACATTTATCATACACCATATGCATAATAATAAAAAGAGAGGATGATCACGACATTTTCCTAACTGATCCACATGAGCCATAATGTGGATCATAGGTCTGTCTAGGGTAATGCAAGCATGCAATGCAATCATATTATATTTTTGCTTCCATTATACATGTCTTGATTCTTGGTGCTCCATCTTCAATCTCGATCTTCCACTAATTCTAGTAATTTTATATTTAAATCGTGCAAACAAGATAATATGGATACATTTCGTGGTTGGATACATCAGAAAATAGAGAGCTCAGGCTCGTAGCTCCGACAACCAAAAATCACAATTATAATGAACAATAAAAACCTACACATGCACCTATACACATTGATCAAACCCGTAATCATCTATCATGCAATCATATCTTACATAATTAAACATTAAACTAATCAATTACATATGTAATTGTACTAATCACATCACATGTGATTATATCACAATAATTAATTTATTCTATTGTTTTCCCATTAATCATATCATTAATTGAAAATAAAATTAACAAATTAATATAAATAATTTTATTTAATTTCTAATTAATAATTTTCATCAATAGGTAAAATCACTATTTTATCTTCTAATCATCATATTAATTGAAAATTAAATTAACAAAGAAAATGAAACAATTTCATTTAATTTCTAATTATTTAAGTTATTAATTGATAAAATCACTATTTACCTTCTAATCATAATATTATTCAAATATAAAATTAATAAATTAAATGAAACATTTTCATTTAATTAGCAGTTAATAAATTTTTAGTTATTTGGTATAATCATTATTTTACCTCATTCATAATATTAATCAAATTTATAATTAACAAATTAAATAAAATATTTTTATTTTAGTTTTAATTAATTAAATGATCAACTAACTGGTAAAATCTTCATTTTACATTTTAATCATAATTAAAAATCATATTTTAATTAATTAATTATTCGGATTTATTATTTCAAAAATTAATATCCGGAGAAAATATATGAATAACCCAAAATAATATATGGACTTCAACCAATTTGGATCCATAACTAAAAAAATTGAAAACAACTTTTTGAATTGTCGGACAACCATATATATATATATAGATATATATATTGTTAATTTCGAAAACACTGTTCATCATCTTCCCAAGAAATTAGGGTTTCCCAAACCCTAGCCAGACCCGCGCCACCTCCTGTCACCATTGCACGCTGCAGCAGGCTCGTCTCCCTTCATCCGCGGCAACGTTTACCGCCCTTGGAGAACAGAAACCATTGCGCGAAGAGATGAAAAAACATGTTTTTTCGTCACATTGTTGCTCGTTGAAACCCGATCTTAGTGTGAAAAACACTCAGTCACCGCCGCAGGTAGGTATCATCTCAACAGGCTGCGCAGCCGCACAAAGGACTCGGAGAAATATTTCTCGACTCCGCGTGTGTTGCCATGTCCACAACGCAACCTTGCTCTGGTCGCGGCCGGTACTGCTGCCTTGCCTTAGATCGGTTTAATTGATGCTGGCATTAAGGCCAGCACCCTTAAGCATTCTTCATCTGACATGTGTCTATTCCCTTTTTCTTTTCTTTATTTTTAATTTTTCTCATCTTGCCCAATGAGAATTTGACACATGCATAGTCCCTTTTCACCCTAACATACGTCCATTTTTCAATGCATTTTTATTTTTATTTTCAATTATATTTGGCTTAAGTTAAAGTAACCATAGTTAATACAAAGATATTAGAGGCAAAATAGCGGGAGTTTACATTTTACTGTTTCACTACACATTTTTTCTCCAATTCACCTCTCATTCAATGCAGAGGTCATCGTCCCCAACAGCTGCATAACCACCTTGCATCTGGGCAACATTTTTCCGAAGTTTATCATTATTTAATCGCTCCGGAGAGACAACTTGTTGAGATTTTCGATCACCAGCTCCGTTGAATGTGAATTTCTTTTATAAGTCATCGTTATGATTTTTTGGTGTATAAGATAAATAAGAATAAATAGGCTGGATAAGTTGCATTTGTCTTTTGGTGGAGAAAATTGAAATTAAATGGGGTTGATGGCCAAGAGCATGAAAAATGGAATATGTTTTTGTTTTTCTGTAGCAACAAATATATATAAAATGTTCAACTTTACAAGTAATATTTGTGTTTGTTTATAGTTCTAAGAATGTTAGGCTGCCTTTACTGTTAGGATGCTATGGAAGAGGATAGGCAAGCCTTGAGAAAACAAATTTCCTGTGAGTTTTAGTTCCACATAACTTTATTAAAAAAACAAAATTTAAGGAGAATTTTATCAAAATTTACTTTACAAAATATTTCTGAACAACTTTTTTTTGGATAAAAATTGTAGAGGACTTTCAATTCTCATTCCTACCCACTAGAGAAAAAACAAATGTTCATTTCTAAATGTAGTTCAAATAATAAATTGAATAATATAAATATGTCTGTGATGTTTAATTTAGTGTAATTAAACCCGTTGAAAACTTTTTTTAATATCCAGGCTGAAATTCTTTTTATCCTAATAATTGCAGGCTATCGCTCTCATTATGGAACAAAATTCAGTGCCACCCGATGCCGATTGTTTATATCATGGAGGCTCATCAATGCCAGAAGATGTTGAGGTAGAATTTAAAAACCTAACAATAGCAGAAATGGAGAGTAGGTTGGGAGTAGGACAAGTTATACTAAATGAACATGTTGCATATGGATTGTATTGTCAATATGCACGTTCAAAAGGCTTTAGTGTTAGAAAAGGAGACACTGAAAAGTATAAGGATGGTTATGGAATCAAAGCAAAAGACTTTCATTGTTCTTGTGAAGGATCTAAAGATGAAAAACGTTCTTTGAACAAGATACCTACTTATGTGAAACCGTCATTCAGAACAGGTTGTAAAGCAAAACTTAGAGTTGGGCGGTTAAAGGGGAGAGAATGGAGAGTGACTTCATTTTCAAAAGAACACAATCATGACATGTATCCTCAGGATCAAATACATCTATTAAGATATGCCCGCAACTTGACTCCTGAAATGGAGAAGTGTTTTGAAACAATGGTTAAATGTGGAATTCCTGTTTCTAAAGCCTATGCTTTATTTGAAAGTTTAGCACAAGGGAGAGAAAACATTGGTTTTACTCAGACAGACGCATATGACTCCCTATACCGTGCAAACAAAAAATCCAAAATTGAAAATGATGATGCTTTTCAAATAGTTCAACACTTCATAAGCATGACGAATAACGAGCCTTATTTTTATTGGAATGTTGAAAAAGATGATGATAATAGGTTGATGAACCTTTTCTTCAGGGATTATAGATGCAAGATAGACAATGACTATTTTGGTGACGTGCTTTCAGTTGATACTACTTATCGAACAAATAGGTATAACTTGATTTGCTACCCTTTTGTGGGTATAAATCATCATAGGCAAAACGTAATGTTCGGATTTGCCTTCATGTCTGATGAGACTGAAAGTTCTTTTGAATGGTTGTTTAGGACATTCCTGGAGTCCATGAATGGTAAACAACCTGAAACAATTTTTACAGACCAATGTCAAGCTATGATGAACGCAATTAGAACAGTTTTTCCAACTTCACATCATCGTTTGTGTCACTGGCACATCAACCAAAATGCTCCTTCACATTTTGGCAGCTTGAATGGTGATTCAAATTTTAAAAGATTGTGGAATAAGTGCATGACTAGTTGTGAGTCTGAAGAAGAGTTTGAGATAACATTGGTGATCAAAATTGGTTCACTTTGATGTACAATTTGCGGCACAAATGGGCTACTGTTTTTAGTTGCAATAAATTTAGTGCAGGACTTTTGGCTACATCTAGAAGTGAAGGCACAAACTCGGCACTGAGAAAAAAATTTGGTGGTGCAAGATCTACTTTGTATGACTGTGTTTTTTATTACGAAAAAGTTCAAATCAGTTGGTGTGCCGATGAAAAGGAAAAGGACACTATTAGTCACCATGGAAAGCTTCCATTATTGTCATCAAATAACCCATGGATTAAACATGCTTCTGATGTTTATACAATTACTATTTTCAAGTTGTTTCAAACTGAAGTAACCGATTCTTTAAGCTTCATTATAATAGATCACTATGAGATTGTGGGGACTTCCTTGTTGTTGTTCAAATTGAAAGCTTATGGTCAAAGCTCAAAGATCTTTACAGATGAGTTAGATAGACAAAATTTATGCATAAGATGTAGTTGCCATAAATTTGAGACCACTGGATTATTGTGCTGTCATTCTTTAAAAGTCTTTGATAGGTTGAATGTAGATTTTATGCCTGAGATGTATGTGAAAAGGCGGTGGACCAAAACCATAAAAAACAGTGTGTGTGATTTACGCAGTGGAAATGACAATGTGCTTGGTAGTGGTCATGTATTTGACATGATATTTGTCCAAGAAATGATGAGAGGTACTTATGATCTTGCTATGAGAGCAAATTCATACAAGGAGCCAAGTCACATTTTGGCAAAATCTTTAGAAGATGCTAGGGCAAAGATAAATGCTTGGTTTGAGAATTTGAGTCGACATGGTGAAAGTGCAACAGGTAATTTGGCTGCTGAAAAAGATAATCACATGATAGATAAAATGCTTGTACGTGATCCTCTTTTGATTAAGTCAAGAGGAATGTTCATGCACGTCACTGGGATGTTGCTAAAAAAAAGAGAAAAAGAAAGGGTGAAAGTTCAAGTAAGTTTTACGGATTTGCATATACTCATAATATCAATATTTTAATGTAAATGAAATCTATTTGTAACAAATAATTTGTAGATTGCACTGCAAAAGTTGCTAAAAGAAAATTCCAAAATTTACAAACATCACAAGGCATAACTAGTCAACCAAGCAGAGCAACAAATGTCCAACTACTAGTACCCATTGATTCTCAAGTTGGAGCAGACAAGCTTGTACTGTCATGTACAATGCCGTTCACTTCTACGAGTTCTATGACCCTCGACATGAACGTGGAGGTAAGTGATTTTAAGTTCATCTCGTGAATATAAAAAATTTATATAAGTTGAGTATTTGCTTACACAGGAAACTAACAAACATTGCTATATGGGTGGATATACCATAGACACATATCCATTTATATAAGTTGGGTGATGCAGATGTTCTTCTCTTTTGGATCCACCTCTTTTGTTAATGCAGTTAGTGCTTGTATACCAAGTTGGGTGATGCAGATGCTATATAAATTGGGTGATGCAGATATTATATACGTTCATCTTATATTCAATTTTTGATCAGCTAATTTATTTTGTATTAGTTGTATTTGATTCTTGATGTAGGGCAAGACATGACAGATGATTTTGGAACTATTAATCGAAACTTTAAATTGTACAAACTTCAATTTTGATCATACTGGTGAAATGTAGCAGAAAGTCAATAGAGTGGTAAAGTGGGTTGTGTAGTTCTGTACAGATGAAGAGAAAAAATGCATAATTGGTATTTCATTTTGGGTTGTGGGTTGCTGGTGTATAAAACTCCTAAAAAGCAATAATGTAATAAAATAATGACTCAGAAATACTCAGGATCTTCGACCTTCATGTAGTGAAAATGGCTTATTAACTTGATTCTTTACTCCGTATGATTGTCAAGAATCTTGAAAACTCAATCGTAGCAGATTGAATTATTAAATTTTGAGACTATAATTAATCAATTATATGTCAATTTGTGGAAAAATAACGGATTAATGCGCTGAAACAAAATTGACCGAACACAAGACACTTGAATTGTTACTCATGTGATTTGTTTGAATGAAGGTGACACAATCCCACACATCAAAATTAAAAGAATTGGCTGTTCAAAAAAAAATTTATTACAAGAATTAGAGGTCTAAATACCCCATTAAATGCAAAAATCCTAATTTCCAACGACCTGGCACTATTGTTTACAAAAGTTGTGCTTTCATCCAAGTTCTCTTGCACAAGAATTCTAACAGCTTTCAGCCCATTTTGAAAATTGAAATCCAACTCTTCAGATTCCTCTCTGTTGAAAGGGCGGAGAACAGAAATTGCAGGGTCCACTTGATCTATTCAATAGATAAAACAACATTAGCACCTATCTTGCTTACTCCAATACACTCAGCCATGATGCTACGTGAAACCAATTTTATTTACTAACAAGAAGCAAGGGCACACGGGCAGCTTAAATGGCAGAATGACTGAATTAGAAGCATAATTAAAATACTATTTCAGCATAAAAGCACGTAAACATCTGTAACTTAAGATATGATATTCAAGTGGTATAAGCATAATCATCCTGATCACGCTTCATTCACCATCATTGGCATGTACATAGATAAGCTACTAAAGCTACATAGATAATTTACCAAGCAAGAGAATGCAACGCATTCTAAAATACCCAATGTGGTTAAGTTACCAAAAACAAGAACAAAGAGAACCTTTTCCAAAAAAAGATTTGAATGAAACACCGCTCATAGCAATCCCTTCAGCTTCAGTAATAAAATCAATCATCTCAAAACCCACCTGTTAGTTCAAAACAGAAGAAGAGGAAAACAAAAACCTGAATGATGAAAATATACGTTCATTAAATTGTATTTATAAGGCAGCTAATAATATCATCTGTTAAATACCAATATTGTGACGGGTGCAGCTGTAACTGTGACATCCCTGAAATGATTAATTGCAATTTGGTGCATTATTTGTGTTTACAATGATTAATTATGTGGTAATTAATTATGTGTTGGAATTTATTTACCTTATGGAAATGCATGGTCATGTGGATAGGGTGACCCGGGGTTGCATTTCAGGGTGCATGTGGTGCATGTCGGGTAAATATTATTGGAAGCATGAATTATTTGCCATTGGTAGCAATTGATTAGAAATCATGTGTTTAATTGATATTTGGTGCATTATGAGTAAATGCTTTGAAAAATATCATGTTGGGGTGTTTTATACACCATGAAATTATTTTGGTATGCTTTTTAATTAAATAAACTCATTTTATTACCCCACACCTTTACCAATCCATCACTTTTAACTTTACCAAAATCAAATCCACAAACCCTTCCTCCTTCCAATTTTCGAGCTCAAGCTTGGGGGTGAAGAGAAACCTTTCAAAAATCTTGATTTGTGGAGCTTGTTGGGTGATTTGAGGTCCCCAAGAGGTATGGGTACCTCATAGTTATTTTTGTAAGGTTTTGTTTAAGTTTGATATGGTTTTAAAATGGGTTTGTGTTGGGTTGTTGTGGTTTTGGTATTATTTTGGTTGGGTGTTAATATATGAGTTTATGTAGATGTTTATTGTTGGTTTTGAGTTGTTGGGTTTGGTTGATGTTGGTGTATGTGGGTATGTATGAGTTGGGGTTGAAGATGGGTGAATAGTGCCCAAACCCCGCATGCCCAGAGCTCGGCGATCGATCGGCGCCTTCTCGCGATCGATCGCGAGCAACAGAGCTGAGGCAGTGAGCTTCAGCGATCGATCGCGAGTTTGGCGCGATCGATCGGCGAGGCCGCGATCGATCGGCGCAAGTTCCGCGATCGATCGCGGATTGTTTAATTTTGTTGGGCGAGGCAGTGTGATCTCGCGATCGATCGGGGCTTGATGGCGATCGATCGCGAGACACCAAAAATGGTGTTTTTGGTTATTTTTGTGGGATTTTTGGTATTGGACTATTATTGGGTTCTAATATTGGTATTTGTGAATATGTAGAACCAACCCAGGTGGCAACACAACCAAGGCATTGAAGTCCTACCACATTCCACTTTTAGAAAGGTACGTAGTGGACGTACGGGCACCCCAACGGTACATGTATCTTATATACTTATTGTTTATGCATTGTGGATGCAAGTATATATGTGGTATTGCATAGTGGATGCAAATACATGTTATGCATGATGTTTATAGATGCATATGATTATTGGTGCACATCCCATGAGTCGTGGTCATCCCTTGATGATTTTAATGCTTGCCGCTATTTGGTTTGGTTCCGCTAAATGTGAAGCGAGGGGTGGGAGCGCCGCATGTCACATTTGAGCGTGGTTATCATATAGGGCGAGGAAAGGGTATTTGCCGCTCAATGAGAGGCGAGGGGTGGGAGTCCCGCAGTCCATTGAAGCGAGGTTATCCTATGCCGCCTATATGTAAATAAGCGAGGGGCATTAAAATACATTGTGATGGACAGACTAGGGATTGGTGATCAGTATTTGGTATTGATGAGCTGGTATATGTCATGACATGTTTTGACCATTAAAAATAATCTGTTGATTATACTCATGAGTTATGGTACAGGGACAACCAAACGGGAAGTGTTTGAAATGCATGGGAAAACAGGAAGTGTTTTATTATGATTATGCATTTACGCTTTATCTTCATATTGTGTTGAATATGAATGATTATTATTGCTCATGTTTGGGGGTTGTCCTTGTAGGTACACGTTTGGCATGATAGAAGGGCTAGACGGGTTGAGATGGTGAGCTTTTGAGGATGCTTTTGGGACTTGAAGGACAGGATTATTTGGATAGTATCTACTCTAGGAGTAGTATAAAACTATAATTGAACATTCATTGATTGGAATGTAATTAATCCATTTGGTAGTCCTTATTTTGGCATGTAATGCTTAAGCTCATAGACTCAACACGTTATTTCTCACTCTGATCATTTATATTAGCTCTATTATGCCTTGATTCCGCACTTAAGGATTAGGGTCCTTACATTAGTGGTATCAGAGCAGTGGTTAGAGAACCCGGGAACGAGTGAAGGGTAGCCTTAGCATGATTGGCTAGGTGCTTACATTTGAAGCATATTTATGCATGTGGTGCATATTAATATATATCCTGTTATACTAACGTGCTTATTCTCATTCCTGTTATCTAACGGCATAACATATATATTGCTTTGGAATTGTTGTTAACATTTGTGTTAAAGCATGGCTGCTAATGAGGAGGTTGGAGATGTTGGTAGTGTGAACGCAATATTGGACAGGCAAACCCTCTACCTCCACCGGCTGTAGGAATGAACCAATGGTTCAGTTATTGCTACCAGGTGAGATTAGCTTGACGCAATTTCTGTCTTACCATCCGCCCCGGTTTGAGGGGACAGAGTCCGGAGAGGAGGCTGAAGAGTGGCTGGAAAGACTTGAGCAGATCTTTGTATCGGCTCCTTGTGCTGTGACAGCTTGGCTGAGGCTGGCGGAGTTTCAATTAGCCAAGAAACCTCTGATGTGGTGGAGGAGCACAGTAATGGAAATGAGAGCACTGGGTGCTGTGATCGACTGGACACTCTTCAGGACTAGGTTTCTGAACCGGTACTTCTCCGCAGCAGCAAGACAGACAAAGGAGGACGAGTTTACAAGTCTGAAGCAGGGGAACATGACAGTGGCAGACTATGCCACACGGTACTCTTCGTTGCTGAGGTACGTTCCCCACATTGCCACCAATGGGCACGCTAAGATGAGGAACTTTATGAAGGGGTTGCGACCGGAGCTCTATGACCGGGTTATCACCAATAACCCAACTCCTTTTGATGATGCTCTCACAAGAGCGGAGCTTGCTGAGCTAGGAGTGGGAGCTTACGCTATGCCACCACCAGTACCGCAACAGAGGCAGACTAGTGACAGCTTGAGGCCTCGGGGTGAGCCATTTAAACCCCGTGGTGTCTCTTCATCTTCACGGTATGGTGGAAAGAAGTACTTTGGTCAGAAGCAGGATGGCAAGAAGGGCAATTGGTCGGCCAATAGAGGATCTTCACAAGGGGATAGGCCGGGAGAGCCGAGGTGCAACAATTGTGGAGGGCCACATTCTTCAAACAAGTGTCCTGCATGTTATATCTGTGGCAAGATGGGCCACATAGCTCGGTATTGCCCCACCCGGGGAGGACAGTCAGAGTATCAGGGCAGCAGGCCGAGGTTTGAGGATAGGACAGTGCAGCAGAGGCAGCAATTTGGGCCTCGACCATCGGGAGGTCAGACAGTAGGACCGCCCCAGGGGCAAGTGTATGCACTGACTAGGGAGCAGGCCCAGGCAGCCCCAGAGGAGGTGATCGCCGGTACGTGTCATTTATTTACGTACCCTGCTTTTATTTTGATCGATACAGGTGCCTCCCATTCTTTTGTATCGGTGGGTTTTGTGGAAAGACACCATATGCGCACGTCTTCTTTACCCACGCCTCTCCTTGTCTCGACACCCACTGGAAGAAATGTCGTTGCTGATCAGTTTATGGCAGACTGCCTCATTTATTTTGAGGGCAACGAATTGAGGTCAGACTTGATTGTGCTGGGTATGTCAGACTTCGACTGCATCTTGGGTATTGATGTTCTGAACAGATATCAGGCAGTGGTAGATTGCCGGCAGAGGACAGTGAAGTTCAGACCTGAGTTGGGCAGTCAGTGGACTTTCTATGGCAACGGTTCTCATGCGAAGATTCCGTTGATTTCAGCGATCAAGATGACTCAGCTGTTGGAACGTGGTCACACGGGCTACCTCATCTATGCCGTGGACACGTCTGGGAAGGATAAGGAACTAAGAGTTGAGGATGTGCCAGTAGTGGCAGAGTTCGCTGATGTATTTCCAGAAGAGATCCCAGGATTCCCACCGGCTAGGGAAGTTGAGTTTGGGATCGAGTTGCTACCAGGGACATCCGCTATCTCTCGTGCACCTTATAGGATGGCACCGGCTGAGTTGAGAGAGTTGAAAGAACAGTTGCAGGATCTCCTGGACAAGGGATATATACGCCCGAGCGTGTCGCCATGGGGCGCACCAGTTCTCTTTGTGAAAAAGAAGGACGGTTCGATGCAGTTGTGTATCGATTACCGGCAACTGAATAAGGCTACAGTGAAGAACAAGTATCCTCTTCCAAGGATCGATGATCTGTTTGATCAGTTGCAAGGTACCAAGGTGTATAGCAAGATTGATTTGAGATCCGGGTATCATCAGATTCGAGTCAGAGAGGAAGATGTGCAGAAGACAGCATTCCGGACCCGATATGGACATTATGAGTTCCTAGTGATGCCGTTCGGCGTGACGAATGCTCCAGCAGTCTTTATGAGTCTGATGAACAAAGTGTTTCAGCCGTATCTTGATCAGTTCGTCATTGTGTTTATTGACGACATTCTCATCTACTCCCGGAGTGAGGAAGAGCATGTGAAACACTTGAGGACAGTACTTCAGATTCTCAGAGAGCATCAGTTGTATGCTAAGCTCAGTAAGTGTGAATTTTGGCTGAACAGTGTAGTGTTTCTGGGGCATGTCATATCGAGCAGCGGGATATCTGTGGATCCCAAGAAGATTGAGGCTGTGATGGAGTGGGCTGCCCCCACTTCTGTGCCTGAGATTCGGAGTTTTCTTGGTTTGGCCGGGTACTATCGACGCTTCGTCGAGGGTTTTTCGAAGATTGCCAAGCCGCTGACCCAGAAGGGAGTGCCTTTCTTTTGGTCAGAAGCTTGTGAGGAGAGCTTCCAGGAGTTGAAGCACCGGTTGACGACGGCGCCAGTGTTAGTGATCCCGACGGAGAACTCCAGATTTGTTCTGTATACTGACGCATCACTTCAGGGCCTTGGGTGTGTTCTGATGCAAGATAAGCATGTGGTAGCTTACGCATCGAGGCAGTTGAACCCGCATGAGACCAGATATCCAGTTCATGACTTGGAATTTGCGGCTATCATCTTCGCCCTGAAGATTTGGAGGCATTATTTGTATGGTACGTCGTTTACCATATACACGGATCACAAGAGCCTCAAGTTTTTATTCACTCAGGCAGAGCTGAACATGAGGCAGAGGAGATGGATGGACCTACTCAAGGACTATGATTGCGAGATAGAGTACCATCCGGGGAAAGCCAATTTGACAGCAGACGCTATGAGCCGGAAAGTGAGGACTGCTGAGGACGTCATTCATTTGTCGGCTATGATGACCTCTTATTGCCATCTGGGCTATGATTTTGATATTGATGCATCACCTGTGTATGTATCGACCTTGTTAGCTGAGCCAGATATCTATGAGAACATCAGGAGAGCTCAGAGGTCAGACGATGAGGTTCAGAGGTGGTTATCTTTAGTACATCTTGGTCAGCCAACAAAATTCAGAGTGGCCGATGACGGGTCTTTGAGATTGGGTGACCGTTGGGTGGTTCCAAGTACGCCGAGTTGCGTAAAGGGATCTTGGAGCGAGCTCATAGTAGCAGACTGAGCATCCACCCAGGCGGGAAGAAGATGTACAAAGATCTGCGTGGTCAGTTTTGGTGGAAGAGAATGAAATCAGATGTCGTCGCTTTTGTGAAGAGGTGTTTGATCTGCCAGCAGGTTAAGGCAGAGAGACAGAGACCTGGCGGCGAGTTGAGAAGCTTGGAGATACCGAAGTGGAAGTGGGAGCACATTTCCATGGACTTCGTGACTCATTTGCCGAGGAGTGCTTCAGGCTTTGATGCTATTTGGGTGATTGTGGACAGATTAACTAAGGTAGCCCACTTTATCCCCTATAGCATGACTTTCACATTTTTGAGGATGGCGCAGTTGTATATTAGAGATGTGGTGAGATTGCATGGGATCCCCGTTTCCATAGTGTCAGATCGAGATCCGCGATTCACATCTCATTTCTGGGAAGGCCTTCAGTCAGCCTTGGGAACTGAAGTCAGATTGAGCACTGCTTATCATCCTCAGACGGATGGCCAGACCGAGCGCACTATTCAGACGCTCGAGGACATGTTGAGAGCTTGCGCTTTAGAGTTCGATGCCTCTTGGCAGGATTCAGTGCCTTTGGTAGAGTTTTCTTATAACAATAGCTACCAGGCGAGTATTCAGATGGCTCCGTTTGAAGCTCTTTATGGCAGACGGTGTAGATCACCCTTGTGTTGGGATGATTTGGACCGCAGATCGGTCGGAGGACCGGAGTTGATTCGAGAGATGGAAGAAAAGATAAAGACAATAAGGCAGAAAATGAAAGCGGCCCAGGACAGACAGGCAGCTTATGCAAATAAACGGCGGAGACCGTTGGAATTTCAGTTGGGAGATAAGGTCTTTTTGAAGATCTCGCCTTTCAGGGGCGTTGTGCGATTTGGGATGCGCGGGAAACTGTCTCCGAGGTATGTTGGACCGTACGAGATTTTGCAGCACATTGGCACCTTAGCTTACCGACTGGCTTTGCCGCCTTCTTTATCTGGTATACATGATGTGTTTCATGTGTCTATGCTGCGGAAGTATGAGCCGGATCCGTCGCATGTGTTACAGCCTTCCGAAGTTCAGTTAGAATCAGATGTATCTTATGAGGAACGGCCTGTCAGAATTCTGGATCGAGCAGACCGTAGACTTCGGAACAAAGTGATACCTATGATCAAGGTTCAGTGGGATCGCAGGGGTGTCGAGGAGGCTACGTGGGAGACGGAGCGGCATATGGTGCAGCACTACCCGGAACTATTCTCTGGTATGTGTTTATGTTTAGTTTCTATTTGGGGTAAGTGCATGTGATTTCGAGGACGAAATCTTATAAGTAGGGGAGTATTGTGACATCCCTGAAATGATTAATTGCAATTTGGTGCATTATTTGTGTTTACAATGATTAATTATGTGGTAATTAATTATGTGTTGGAATTTATTTACCTTATGGAAATGCATGGTCATGTGGATAGGGTGACCCGGGGTTGCATTTCAGGGTGCATGTGGTGCATGTCGGGTAAATACTATTGGAAGCATGAATTATTTGCCATTGGTAGCAATTGATTAGAAATCATGTGTTTAATTGATATTTGGTGCATTATGAGTAAATGCTTTGAAAAATATCATGTTTGGGTGTTTTATACACCATGGAATTATTTTGGTATGCTTTTTAATTAAATAAACTCATTTTATTACCCCACACCTTTACCAATCCATCACTTTTAACTTTACCAAAATCAAATCCACAACCCCTTCCTCCTTCCAATTTTCGAGCTCAAGCTTGGGGGTGAAGAGAAACCTTTCAAAAATCTTGATTTGTGGAGCTTGTTGGGTGGTTTGAGGTCCCCAAGAGGTATGGGTACCTCATAGTTATTTTTGTAAGGTTTTGTTTAAGTTTGATATGGTTTTAAAATGGGTTTGTGTTGGGTTGTTGTGGTTTTGGTATTATTTTGGTTGGGTGTTAATATATGAGTTTATGTAGATGTTTATTGTTGGTTTTGAGTTGTTGGGTTTGGTTGATGTTGGTGTATGTGGGTATGTATGAGTTGGGGTTGAAGATGGGTGAATAGTGCCCAAACCCCGCATGCCCAGAGCTCGGCGATCGATCGGCGCCTTCTCGCGATCGATCGCGAGCAACAGAGCTGAGGCAGTGAGCTTCAGCGATCGATCGCGAGTTTGGCGCGATCGATCGGCGAGGCCGCGATCGATCGGCGCAAGCTCCGCGATCGATCGCGGATTGTTTAATTTTGTTGGGCGAGGCAGTGTGATCTCGCGATCGATCGGGGCTTGATGGCGATCGATCGCGAGACACCAAAAATGGTGTTTTTGGTTATTTTTGTGGGATTTTTGGTATTGGACTATTATTGGGTTCTAATATTGGTATTTGTGAATATGTAGAACCAACCCAGGTGGCAACACAACCAAGGCATTGAAGTCCTACCACATTCCACTTTTAAAAAGGTACGTAGTGGACGTACGGGCACCCCAACGGTACATGTATCTTATATACTTATTGTTTATGCATTGTGGATGCAAGTATATATGTGGTATTGCATAGTGGATGCAAATACATGTTATGCATGATGTTTATAGATGCATATGATTATTGGTGCACATCCCATGAGTCGTGGTCATCCCTTGATGATTTTAATGCTTGCCGCTATTTGGTTTGGTTCCGCTAAATGTGAAGCGAGGGGTGGGAGCGCCGCATGTCACATTTGAGCGTGGTTATCATATAGGGCGAGGAAAGGGTATTTGCCGCTCAATGAGAGGCGAGGGGTGGGAGTCCCGCAGTCCATTGAAGCGAGGTTATCCTATGCCGCTTATATATAAATAAGCGAGGGGCATTAAAATACATTGTGATGGACAGACTAGGGATTGGTGATCAGTATTTGGTATTGATGAGCTGGTATATGTCATGACATGTTTTGACCATTAAAAATAATCTGTTGATTATACTCATGAGTTATGGTACAGGGACAACCAAACGGGAAGTGTTTGAAATGCATGGGAAAACAGGAAGTGTTTTATTATGATTATGCATTTACGCTTTATCTTCATATTGTGTTGAATATGAATGATTATTATTGCTCATGTTTGGGGGTTGTCCTTGTAGGTACACGTTTGGCATGATAGAAGGGCTAGACGGGTTGAGATGGTGAGCTTTTGAGGATGCTTTTGGGACTTGAAGGACAGGATTATTTGGATAGTATCTACTCTAGGAGTAGTATAAAACTATAATTGAACATTCATTGATTGGAATGTAATTAATCCATTTGGTAGTCCTTATTTTGGCATGTAATGCTTAAGCTCATAGACTCAACACGTTATTTCTCACTCTGATCATTTATATTAGCTCTATTATGCCTTGATTCCGCACTTAAGGATTAGGGTCCTTACAGTAACGCTTTCCATGATTGCCAAGGCCGACCAGAAGCCAAGGTTGAAATTGAAGTCATTAGCTTGAAATTGTGGTTAATCTGTCTTCATGACGTAGTGGCTGCACCCAATCGCCGCCGCAGCCACCGGTAAAGATCGAGGAATGGGTGCACCACATATTTATATTCAGCAATCGAAAACCTCACCGTGAGCTAGAAATGAGATTGATGAAGAAGGATTATGAGAAATTGGGTTTCAAAATTCATTTCCCGTAGTTGAAGATATCTCTGTTTGATCTTATATCTATCCTAACCATGGTTACTTTGATTTAGCCAAATAAAATTAAAAATAAAAATTAAAAGCATTGAAAAAGTGACGGTGGTTGTAAGAAAAATTAATCTTGCACGTGTCAACTTATAATTTGACAAATTAGGAAAAGTTAAAAATTTAAAAAGGGAAAAGGAAATGGCCACGTGTAAGATACATAATGGTTAAGGGTGTTGGCCGTAAGGCCAGCATCAATTGAACCCCTTAGATCTGTGCGAGCAGGAGCACGCACGATGGCGAAGAACAATTTGTCTGTTGCGTGTGCCGCCGCTCGCCGCTCCTGAGCCTGGCATCGACTGCGCATGCCTTCCTGTGATAGCTGTCGGAAACGATTTTCGGAATGTTTATGTTTTGGTTTGTATTAGAAATAATTTTAATTCAATTTCTATGTTTTTTCCGGATACTATAATTTCAGTATTCAATAACGATTAATATAGTGTGGAAACAATCTAATAAGATTAATTATCAACATATGAATGAAAGCGTAATCTGTCTCTGATATCACTGTTGGGTTTCACCTCGGGTGTCAGATACAATGCAACGAAAATATAAAACATAAATATATCTAAACCCAGGGACGATCTATGGCGTCAGATTCATATATTACATGCAATTATCAAATATAATTGCACAAAAAGATATTATGATAAACAGTGAAATCAATCTGTATGTTGTGATCCCTGGAGTCCAATCAGTCTGACTATATCTACAAGCCAACAACAGTGCTACTTGGTATCAACTTATATATGAGAGTGTATCGATTAGAGTGACTAACCCTAGAGAAGCAACTACCAGTTGTGCTAGGGTTCTTAGAGCCCATCAGACCAATCATTGACTAATTGGCTTGTACGGCATCTTATACTAACACATTGGTATGTGGTTTACTTAAATACCTCGAATTGATTTTTCTCTCATTTCTTTCGATGGTCATGGCTAGAAGTTTTATAAACCCCAACCCTTTGACCAATTCACTATATCTTTTCGGTATTTTAGTAATCAAAACTCCATTCCATCCAAAATATTTAATCAAAAGTACTTGTCTCTCTAAGCGTATATTTGCAGATGATTCTCAGAAGTTGTTGAGCATTAAACGCATTGTTGAGTTTAATGCTTAATTAAGCTCCAATTTATTTATGGGTTTTGATGATCAACAAAACTTGCATTTGTTGTACGAATGTGTCTACTTAGTACACAAGGTTAGATTGATTAATTGGTTGGGAATACCAATGGAAGAGGACTCAAGTTACACGATGACATTTGCGAGTTCATAGGACAAACAGTGGATTTTATCAAGGAAGCTATTAAACTTGGACGAGAGGAAGACATCTATGAACGACCATAGTTAGTCTTAAACATGTGTGGAATGATGTTGAAACAATATCTTATGTTGGGATGAAGACCCACGGACCAATGGCCCGTTTGTGGGGAAAATTCAAATAGAAGTCACTTGGAGCGCATGTGGTATTTTGATTATATCTCTTGGCTCGAAGATCCAAATGACGTGAATCGAATGAGGTTGGAAAGCCAACTCAAAATTCTATATTTCATATTCAAACATCTTAGTCCAATTTGGATTGCATAATGGAGCAAAAAGGCATGGAAGTCATAGCAAGTGCAGATTGCAGCAATGTTTGAGCGGCTGAAGCATTTTGGGCATAACTTTTTCATACCTTAGTGAAATTCGATGATTTTGGAGGATATGCTACAACTTTGATGTTCACCGCGTTTTCCAAAAACGAGCATAAGATGGTCGAAAAGTGCAAAGTTTGAGACAAAATCTGCGCAGATAGTTCCAGGTGATCCAAGCCATCACCTTAGGGCGATCTGATCGCCCCCAGGCGATGCTAACTTCGCCCCAGGCGATGTCAAACTCGCCCCACGGCCTTGTTTTTTTATTGGGGATTGCCCTAGGCGATGGGGAGAACGCTTGAGGCAATCTGAAGGTCGCCCGAGGCGATGTGGTGAACGCCCGAGACGATGGGGGGCGCGAGTTTGGTCAAAAATTACTCCTAATGGCTCTAAACGGCTAGTTTGACCCCTGGGAGCCTCCCACACTATAAATATGGACAATTGAGCTCAAGTTTATGACAAGAAACAAGATGATACAATACAAGAAAGCTTTATTCAATTAAATTCATTCTAGCATTGCAAACTTGATACATTTGTTTTGTATTGAGAGTTTGTAATTCATTTCTTGTGTGAGAGCTTTTGTTCTTCATTTGGTTACACCGTGAAGGTGTTATTTGAATCATTGTAAGGTCCTCCAACACCAACCCAAGTTGGAAATTGTATAAGTCATCAACAAGTGAAGTCGGTGCATGTTTGTGGCTATCCTTGGTGCCCTTAAGGCCAAGAAGATTCGTGAAGAGTGTGGGACTCGGGAAGAGTTTGTTTGTGGCTATCCTTGGAGCTCTTAAGGCCAAGAAGACTCGTGAAGAGTGTGTGACTCGGGAAGAGCTTGTTTGTGGCTAACTTGGAGCCCTCAAGGCCAAGATCGAAGTTGTTCTAGTGGAACCTCGGTTGGACGGTTTCTAATAGGGAAGAGGAGACGTATGAGATTCATCGCCGAATTTCTATAACAAATACTTATGTTCTTTATTGCTTTATTTACTTTACGCATTTACGTTATTGCTTCTTATTGTTTTGGTTTCGATTGACATCAAGTCTTCCGTAGCGCAAACTCGACTATTTGCAAAATCACTTTAAAATCGCTAAAGTAGTCAATGAACCTCATTCACCCCCCTCTTCGGTTCCAACATAAATGATCATCAATTTTCAAACGTGAAAATAGATTTTGGGTATTTGATTTCTTATTTATGCTATTATTTCTCTAAAACACAGGTAAAACAAAAATAGAGAAATCAAGTAATAAGATACTTTTGGATGTTTTAAGTTGAATGTTATAATTTTGTAATTAATTGAAATTCATTAAAACTTTTTTATTTCAATAAGAAACATTCAATATTTTTACTTAAAAATAAAATTTTACAATTTTAAACAAAAACAACATAAATCTTTTGATAAACAATTACAAACACAACTTAAATACATATTTAATTTGATTGTTCTTCAAAGAAAACAAGAAAATATTATTATGGAAGAAAAATTAAAAACAAAATTATTTAAATTTCTCCTAAAGAAAGTCGATTACGATATGCATCCATCTGTCTTCCAACAATACTGCACCGAACAAGGCTGCTAATGGTGTTCGCCGCCATTTTTACATCCTTCCACGCATTCCCCTTCGCCAGTTTCTTGTACAAATAGCTATCAAATGTCATCCTCTGCACATATTCATCCCCACACATCTCTACCAGCGCCTCTCTCCCCGCATCATTCCCATAAAACACCTTCTGCAGAATGTCCAGAAACTTGAACGTGCTGAAATACTCGTCGTCCCATTTTCTCAGATATTCCCTCCTCAAATCCCGCTCATCAATAATCTTTTTTCCATTTTCTGATGCCCGGACAATTGCTTCTCCGCATATCTTCCCGCTTTTTGCCGCAAAGTAAATTCCTTCTCCGGAGCATTTTGTGACATATCCGGCGGCGTCGCCTACTAGTGCCACCCTTCCACGGACCCTTATTGGACGTGGGTGCTCTGGGATTGGGTGAGCTTCTACTTTGATTGTTTTTCCTCCTTCGATTTTTGGTTTCACCCTTTTTCTTATAGCAGCCTGAAACTGTTTGATGTTTTGTTTAGAACAAACAGTGCCTGTGCCTACTGCTACGTGGTCGCATTTGGGGAAGACCCACGCGTAGAAATCGGGTGAGACGTCGTTTCCCACGTACATCTCTGCTAAATTTTCGTAGTATCTCATCCGGTCTTCTGGCAGTTTGATCCTTTCTTGAAAAGCTATGGCGCAAATATAGTTTCCTGCTCTCATTGACTTCGCAACCTTGCTGTTGGCGCCGTCTGCTCCGATTATGACGTCTACGGAGAGCGTGTTCTTGCTATTGTTTGAATTGTAGTGGATTAGATAGGGGTCTTTTTCCGACCCGGGCATGTCTATATTCGTGACGAGGGCTTTGACCAAGGTGGCGCCGCAGTCCACTGCACGGCTGCGTAAGAAACTATCAAGCACTTCACGGCGGACCATGGAGATGAACTCATCGGGCTTCAGAGTTTTCCCGAAGTCGACAGTGAGGTTTGAGGGCGACACGATTTTCATTTGGGTCACTTTACGGTCAATAAGGTTAGATGGGATGGAGAACTCATCAAGCATACAGAGTGGGATTGCTCCGCCGCAGGGCTTTGCGGCTTCAGGGCTGCGTTCGAAGAGGAAAGTCTCGATTCCACCAGCTGCCAGAGCTTCTGCAGCGGAGGACCCAGCAGGGCCGCCGCCGATAACAGCGGCGCGTAGAGTGGCGCTGGTAATGGCGGGTTTGGTTCTTCTTCCAGGTTTAATGCTCATGGGTTGAGCTCTATTGGTGTCGAATCTAGTGCGTTGAGTGGGAGTGTTGAAAGTGTGGTGAAAGGGGGAGCGGGCAGCCATTTTAGGGGGTGTGAAATATGAGATATTCAACAGTTTTAGAGTGAGTAACCATATATTACGAGATCATTTTAAACGAAGGAGCCATGATTCTGAGCAATTTTTTTGAAAAGCACGTGGCCTCGGAATCAAACACTAAGGGTGTGTTTGGTTTAGGAGATGAATTTATTAATATTTGGATAAAAAATTAGTCTCATATTGTTTGAGAGTTTAAAAAAAAATTATCCTACTATATTTATCATATTCTAATTTAGCTTTTCAATAAAATGATATATATACTCCTCCAACCTTTTTTTAATAATAATAATAATAATTTGTATTATTATTAAATTATAATATAATAATAATAATATATATAATATATAATAAAATAATAATATTAAATTATTATTATTATAATACTGAGGATATTTTAGACATTATATCAAACAATAAATTTTATCAACCATCTTATTCTCAAACCAAACGCCATATAGCTTATCACATATTATTTTTACAATCATTCAAACAAAACGATATCTAAACATTATAAGCTTAAACTTGTCAAAAACAAGTTTTTTTATTTTAAATATGATTAATATCACATATCAAAAAAGCATTGTCTTTGACCCTTTTTCTTGCTTTGATTTCATCTCATACTCTGGTAAAATGCAATTTACTTAAAATTAGGAAATAATTATTTATCTGTGAATAAGTAAGGGTCAAAACATTTCACTCTAATTTCAGATATAATGCAATTTATCTCATTCTAAAACTAGAAAGAAGAAATTTACCTAACTAAATAAGGGTCCAAACATCTCTGTATACACTTTCAAAAATAAAGCATTTTACCTCCCTTGAAAATTTAAAAGGGATAATTTACCTCCTTAATACGAAATATATTAAAAGTAAGATTTTTTTTAAAAAAATATTAATATATTTTCATAAATTTTATAATATTAACATTATTTTCTGCACATTTCGTTTTTTACGAAAAAATGTAAACAATAAATTTTATAAATAACATTTATTTGTTAGAATCAATATTTCTTTTTCTAACATTTATGATTTATTTAAAAAAAAAGTAGTCTACTAATTTACTAACTTTCAATCTCTTAAGCAAAACTATTTTCCTTCAAAATAAATATAAAAACGTGTTGGTGTATTCATAATATATATAAAATGTCACTTCATGATTTTTTTATTAAAAATATATAAATATAATACAAAATAACAAAAAAATTACCACTTTAAATCGCTAGTTTAATATGTTCGTGTTTTATCCTAAGCTTTAAATTTTTGATTAATTTTTTTTACAAAATACTTAAAATGTTGGGTATAAATTTTTACCAAATTTTTGCTTAGAGTGATGTGTTTTGGCCCATTTTTTTCGCAGTAAGGTAAATTACGTTTTTTAATTTTACATTGAGATAAAATGTTTTATTTCGAAAGTAGATGGATGTGTGTTTGGCTCTTATTTATAAACAGGGAGCTAAATTAATAATTTCTAGTTTTACAGTGAGGTAACTTGCTTTATATCCGAAATTCGAGCGAGTTGTTTTGACCTTTATTTATTCATAAGAGACCTTCTAGTTTTACAGGGAATTAAATTGTACTTTGCCCTCTCATTCCATATATTCCGTGTTATTGGAGCAAACTCTTTTTATCGGGTTTATTTGGATGAAATAAAATTTGAAAGTTTAGAATTTTATTTTATTAAACAATATATAAAATTTTCGTTAAAATTAAAAGTAAAAGCAGAATGTTTTATTGAGGTGATATTTGCAATTATTTTGGAAATGTGTTTATCTATTTTCTGCTTCTATGAAGGTTTTTTCTTTGGTATATAGCTGATAAAAATAGTTGTTTTAGACAAAATGATATGTAGAAATCCTTTTTTTTTTTACTTCTATAGTGAAGATAAACATCACGGCTATATTATTAAAAGCGAAAAAAAAAAATTTGAGTGTTTGTTTCGCAAAAAAAAAAAAAAACAAGTAACTGTCAGAAACAGATAAACAAGTCATGATATGCTTCTTATTGCTTTAATTTTAACACCGGCAATTTTGTAATAAAGTACAAGTCGATTAAATTCTTGTTTTATTTATTTTTAATATCAAACACCTAATGATTTTGTTTATAAACAACATTTTACAACTTTAAACAAAAATAATATTGAAATATTTTGAATAACTATTACAAACACCATTTGAGTATCAAACTGGCCTAATGTGGTCAACTCAAGTTGATTGAATTTTTCGAGTTCGAGACCTACACTCCAAATATTATATTATTTTAGAAAAAGTGGATCTTGAAAATGAATTACTAATTCTATATTAATGGTGGGATTACTTTAATATTATTGGTTTGTACAATATGTCTGATGCCATTAAAAAATTAAACGCGTCATTACTTTTGAGGTGGAAGATTAGAAAAAAGTGGGAATCTTTTTTGTTTTTGGATGGAGCGAGGCTGGTTGCATTATTGTTAGGTGTAGATCTCTCAATTGCATATTGCATATAATAAAAAGTGTAAACCTACTTTTGATAAATAAAATGCTTAAAATCTCATGTAGAGCATATTATATTTTTGCTGATTTGGATTCAGAAATTCAATTTTTAGCTTTGGGGAGGGTCAAATGTTTTTAACAGGACTCGAACTCGAGTCTGTCCCAAATAGAACAATGGTGACAAACAATCCGATTAGTCCGAAGATATTGGGAGTAAATTGATTGGTGTGAAAAGTTGTAGGTCAGAATTGACTGTTCGGTCTATATTGATTATTTTGTAAGTGGGAGATCAAATTAGTTATCTGAGATAATTTGGAACCGAAAATGAAATTACTTAGATGAGATCCACTTTACTTCTATTATATTTGTAAGGGAAAAGAGGCTGTGGGAATAAGATCGATTTATTTTAGATGTATTGATGTCAACTGATGAGGGCGAAAAGTGAGAGACTAAAATTAATTCGATCACATATTTAAGATACTTGTTTTTTACAGTTGTGGCTAAATATTTTTGTGCTAAGTCTGGGAGCTCCGTATTTTAGATACTACTTATTTATTAGGATTGAAATACTAGAAAAACAGTCGAAACGGGGGTTAATAAACCATTTAAGTGATTCGACAGTTTCGAAACTTAAACTACTCAAAAGTCAATTATATCGATTGAAATGGAAATGATATAGATCTATATTCTCCATTAAATTCTATGGAGTATGAAAAAAACAAATAAAACCAAGACATTTATACAACTTGAAATTACAATTCTAGTACCCACGTCTTCTTGTAGATATACACTCCTAACTAGGGTGCTTATCGGGCCGGGTAACAAAGCGATCCGGGGCGGTTCCCGGGAACCAAACCGGTAGCACCGCCGGTTTTCGATGCTACCGGTTTTCCGGAACCGGTTGATTTAAAAATAAAAAATAAAAAGTGTGTTGTGGTTGTCAGCATGGCAACGGCTCAGCGTTCAATTTTTAATTTTTTTAAAATTTTTTTTTTTAAAAAATCTATAAATATTTGTGATTTTTTGTTATAACCTCACAATTCATTCTTGCAATTTGTAAAGTTGTATACTTCAATCTCATATTTTCCTCTCAATTGTGCTATCTACAATTTACTTATATAATAATGGCATCTTCATCTAGCAGCGGCGCTTGTCGTAGTCGGGGTCTCGTCCCGGGTCGTCTATCACTGAGTTCATCTTCGGCAATGAATTTGCCTATGCCAATACCTGAGTTAAATGAAAGTTATGATTTTTTTGCTGACCTCAATGTTGGTGGTTCCTCTATGAATGTCGAACCACAACAACCCGAACAACCTGCCGAACCTTCTGCTGCCCAAGCCCAAGAGAGACAACAAGTGGAGTCATCCGGAGCCACTACAACAACGAGTAGACAACCGACTCGTGCCAAAAGAAGTAAGATATGAGATCACTTTGAACTCGCTCAAAAAGAAGGTACTAATGAATCTGTTGCAATATGTAAATTATGTAAAATGCAATATTCATATAAAGCTGGTGGTTCTAGTGGAGGCACCGGAACATTTAAAAACACTTAGTAAAAAACATAATTTTGATGAAACATTGATCGCTTATTTTTTTAAACAATTATTTCCCAGTGTAGCGATTCTACCGCAAGTGCACGGTGTCAAGTTTTAGTATAGTGTTATATAAGAAAGGATGTCGAACCCACAGGGAGTAACGTATACGTACCAAATAAAATTAGTTAAATTATATTTAACCTACGAAAAAGATGATTAATTAACGAATTATACTAAAGAATTAAAAACTCAAAACTAACACAATTCCTTTGAAGATGCGAAGGAATTCCTCTCTAGAAATCTATCAAGATGTTTGTTCAATTGTGCATTGTCAATGATTGGTTTGTTAAAACAACTTCTTAACAATCAATTCTTAAGGTGACGGGTTTCTGAATATAATCAATACACTCTCTCGAGCTGTGTTGAAACTAGCAGTAAATTGACACTAGTAACTCTCGTTCACTAATACCAATTTACTACCGAATAAATCTCTATGAAAACCGTTAATCTTTAAATCGTTCAATTTAAATTGACCACGTATGTGATTTAATCTCTCGATCTAAATCTTAAACATACAACATGAATTATTTGAGCGTATTACAATTTTATCTCTCGATCTCAATTGCAATTCACAAGTTCAATCAAAGGTAGCTAGGCTTTGATAGCATGGAGCATATAATTCATGAACAAAAGATATTGATTCACTTAAACACAACCAAATCAAAGATTCAAACACAAAATCACTTAGAATTGATAGAATAAACCAGATTAAATTCAAATCAAATTCAAATAGATGTTCAATCGTTTCTCAACCTCAAAAACATCAACTAAATATGAAAATCAAATTAATCTAGAGTTTAGAAATACGATAAACGTAGGAGGACTCCGTGCGTTGAACGATCTTTCTTCTCTCGCTTCCTTCCTTGCACTTCAAAGGATTCTTCGACCTTCTCTTGTTCCGGGAGGATGAAAGGCGGCTAAGAATAATTTAGGTCTGATTATTCTTCAGAATATGGGATGAAATTTCCGTGCCTCTTTTCCTTATTTATAGAGGAGGGGAGATATGAAATTGTTTCCATAGAATCAGACCAAATCAAGAGTTTTATTTTCAGAAAAATCTGCGTCTCGATCGATCGAGCCTTACGTCTCGATCGATCGAGCGCCTTCAGCGTCCGAGTCTTAACTTCTCTGCCTCTCTCAATCGATCGAGAATTCAAATTCGTTGTTGGCCAGAACCTCTGCCTCGCTCGATCGATCGAAAAGCTTGTTCCGATCGATCGAGATTTCCAGAAATCAAAATCTTCATTTATTGGCTTTATTTGATCCGTTTTCTTCCTTGTAGCTCAATTCTTCCCTATTCCACCTAAATTCCTGAAACAAGCAAATAACTACCAAAAAGCATAACATCTTCACGGAATTTACACGAATATATATACAAATCAAGACCTAAATACGCGTAATAATCAACCCTATCAAACAACATTACAACCATTAGGTCGAGAAGCAACACAAGCACAAATTATTGTTCTCACTGGCACGAATTTTATTTTAACTGCTAAAATTAACTGTAGGTCACTTGTTAGATATGTGATTAGATGTGAACTACCTTTTATACAAGCTGAACATGCTGGTTTTATTGAATTTGCTTCGTCTATACAACCCATGTTTAAACATATTTCCAAGCACACAATAAAAAAAAATTGTATGGACGTATTTGTTGAATATAGAAACATTATTTCAACATCTTTCTAGTGTGCCTTGTAGGGTTAGCTTAACAATCGATATTTGGACAAATGTAAATTCGAATTCATATCTTTTTGTCACTTGTAATTGGATTGATGATAATTGGTGTATGCAAAAACGGATTTTGTCTTTAGATGGGTTAGATTTTGCACATACTGTTTATGTAATTGCTAAATGTGTATTCAACACTTGTAGACATTATGAAATTCAGGATGAGGTATTATCAATAACATTAGACAACGCTGCGAATAACAATGCTGTGATGCGTGATTTAAATACTTATCTGAAACCAATGCTTGATGGTGTTTTTTTCATGTTAGATGTGCATGTATGTGATTAATTTGGCTGTTAAAGTTGGTTATGAGTACAATCACTCAGCATGTGTTGAGAAAATAAAATACTGCACTAAATGGTTACGCACGAGCCGTGTTAAGCGCGATTGGAAATAATTATGTTTATCTAATGGTTTAAAGCATCTTCTTTTTCCATCACCAACAGAAACTAGGTGGAATTCGTTGTACAATATGCTGAATGCTATGTTACCTTACAAAAATATTTTAACTCCATTCTATAATTCTTATCAAATGCCTGATAGCAATGAAAGTATTTATTTGACTAATGAGGATTGAGAATTTGTTGAAAATTGTGTATCAATGTTAGGTATTTTCAAAGAAGCGACGGAACGCTTCTCCGGTGTTACTTATCCAACTTCCGTTTATTGTCTTCCTTTAGTATTTAATATGTTTGATAAGTTTATAGAATTTAGATATGACTATGACTTGCATGCTTCTGTTAGTGCAATGAAAACTAAATTTATAAAGTATTGGGAACAAATCTCATACGTGCACTGCATCGCAACATTGCTAGATCTTAGTCAATGTTTATCTTCATTTGAGATATTTTTTAAATTTTTGGGGAAGGTTGTTGACGATCAAAAGACGTCTACAATGCAATCTCTCCAAAATAAGTTTCAATTGTATTATAATCAACGGGCAACTGAATCATCGCAACAAAGGCATGTTGAAGAACAACCCCAAGCTCAATCTAAAGGTGGGGGCATCAATTTGCTTAGGATGCTGGGCATGAAAAAACTTAAGGAAAAAGGACTTTCTACTAGCACGCCGACTAAGTTGTAAATTTATCTGAATTATCAATTTGTAACGGAAGACAACTTCGACGTCTTACAATGGTGCCATGTGACATCTCAACCTGGACAATACTCTAATGAGTAATGATATATTCTTCCCAGGGAAATTTTGGGTCGGTACCATGTAGAGAACAATAATTCACCATAATCTCCCAAAAACGAACATGAAACCGTTTAAGTCCATTTTATAGGTAAATGCCGAATATACACCTTGGTTTAAACCTTATCTTGACGAATAGAAAAGAAATTTCAAATTTTTTTTTTTCTTACAATCGATTTATCGTTCCATCTCCACAATTTATTCTGTGTTTTACTTTCAATCCACCATCGAAGTTTGGAGAATGCAACTCAACTCTCAAAAGATGCTACCATCAGTAGAAGAAAGAAAACCAGACCAACGTCGACAAAATCTGGTAAGTACGAGTCCGATTTTGGAATTTCCGACTATGGTTTTTTTGTAGCTGTTAAATGGTGCATAAAAGGAATTTGGTTTTATGTTTTTTGTTGATGTTCAAGTCGGTGAATTATTTCGAAAACCATGGGAAATTTAATAAATTTGTTCAAGCTTTTATTCTACTTTCTGCTACTCGTACTTGATTTGGCCAATTTATCGTCCAATGACCAGTTGAAATATTTTCCTTTTTTATTATTTTTTCGTGCAATGGTTGTTTTGTGTGTTGATTGATGCACATATGTTTGAAGATGGATGGATGCACGTCCAACATTATATGTGACCCAATTTGTATTGGTGCATGTATGTACATAATTGAACAATAGTTTTTCACGTAAACAGGAGTTGAAAATAGGTGCATCTATAGTAGACTTGCACAGCTTGTATATTTTATGTTGGTCTATCGTACACGTATGTACAAAAGTTGACCCTTTATATATTTGCCCATCAATGAGCACACGTTTATATCGGACATCGAAATTTGAAATTTGTTCATCAGTGGGTGAACGTATGGTCTGCTTGTGTTTGTAGTTTGGGTACTGCTCTGTGCTAAGATTCATTAAACATGCACCACTATTAAAATTTTGATGGACCAAAGTCGGTATCTTCCTGTGCATTACTCAAACGTGCGCAAATAAAATTTGATGCTCCACATTCAGTGAACCTATTTATTTTGACAAATGTGTCTTCCGATGCATGAGTGAAACGAGCACCAATTGTGTAATTAATGCACCCTGTGCGCAAAATTAAAGTTTATGTTTAAATGTTTACCCTGATTCAACTCGTCCATCAACATCTTCGGAACCTTCAACAATCTGGTGCATGTATGATAAGTGTGATTTTTACACTTATTTGCTGTGAATTTTAGGTGTTTTTTATATGGATTCCTGGACGATTTTATGCTTTCTGGTATATTTTCATTGATTTCAAGAATCTATGTCCAATTGCATAAAAGTGGAGGAAACGAGCTAAAAATGTTAAAAAAAATGACAAAACTGAGCGAACACGTTGAAAGAAGAACCAATATCTCGAGATTGAAGGTTTTGAACTCCACGATCGATCGGCAGTAACTCCGCGATCGATCGCGGAGCTGAGTATTTTGAAAAAAAATTTAATCAACTGGCGATCGATCGGCATATCAAAAACTTGATCGCTTATTTATTAAACAATTATCTTCAATATAACGATTTTATACCGCAAGTGCACGGTGTTAAGTTTTAGTATAATGATATGAAAGTAGAGATGTCGTACCCACAGGGACTAGTAGCAATTAACAAAGTTAATTAGTCTAACTATATTTAGCCTATGATTATTGAGTGAAACTTAATGAAAATAAACTCAGAAAATTAGCCAAACCAAACAAGCTAGCGATGAAAAGCGACGGAAATCAATAGAGACGAATATCAAGACTTTGGTTCACCCATGTCCCCCACAATTCTCCTATTAGTCAAGAGTTCAAATTCTATGTTCTAAGGTGCCGAGTTTTCCTATGTTATCCAATATACTTTGGTCAAGTTATATTGAACCTATTATTAAAATGTAACAAGTCAATGGTCATGCATTCATTTAACATTCAATATCGCATACGCTCTATGACAACTTCTAGCTTTCGATCTTGGTAGATCTATAGCTATCACACGTGTGCTAGATTTTACGTGGTCAGTTTCAATCTAAAACCCACGGTTTGAATTATCTTGTCAAATTACAATTATCGTATGGTCAAGTCAATTATAATTACTAGCATCAATTCAAAGGTAGCTAATCCTTGAAAAGCATTAAAACATAATCATACTCCAAGAATTGTAGAAAAAATCAATCAAAAACTCAAACTTGAATCATGGGTTCATACAAAGGATCTCATAGTCTTGATAATTAAATTAGCCAACTACCAGCATCAAAAATGAATGCAAAAACTTGTTTAACAACAAATCCAACATCCTAAAATCCGAAAATAAACAACAATAAGAGTTTAGAAATACTAAAGATGCTAGGTGTCGACTCCTTGCTTCGTTGCGTCGTTCCGTCCCTTCGATTCCGGCTTGCTCTTCAATGGCTTGAGGTTGAATGGAGGTGGAGGCTATGTTTTAGGGTATAAAACTAAGCAAAAGTCCCTAAGTCGTCCAAGTCCATCCTTTTATAGTGGTGCAGGAGTTTACCAAAGTTTGGACACAAAATACCCAACAAGGAAATAAAATCTCGATTTTTTCGCTTCTGGCGATCGATCGCGGTGAATTGCCAATCGATCGCCAGAACATTCTATCTTTTATGTTTCAAAATATGAGTACTCGCGATCGATCGCCGAGAATTGGCGATTAATCGTCAAATCTTCTGGTCCATCGCGATCGATCGCGATAAAATGCCGATCGATCGCTAGTTGATTAAATTTGTTTTTCAAAATACTCAGCTCCGCGATCGATCACGGAGTTGCTGCCGATCGATCGCGGAGTTCAAAACGTTCAAACTCAAGATTTCTGTTCTTCTTTCAACGTGTTCGCTCGGTTTTGTCATTTTTCAAAAAATTTAGCTTGTTTCCTCCACTTTTATGCAATTGGACCTAGATTCCTGAAATCAATGAAAATATACCAGAAAGCGTAAAATCGTCCGTGAATCCAAATAAAAACACCTAAAATTCACAGCAAAATAAGTATAAAAATCACAATATCAACTTCCCCAAACTTAGACTTAGCAATAAGATCAAAATGTATAGTTCATCCTTAATACTTTAAAAGAACTAACTTAGCAACTCAAATATAAAGCTTAGAAATCCCACTAACATATCAACCAGAGTCAATCCAAAAATCAACAAGAAGTGTTTTCCCCTAAGCCAAGCAATACATCACAAAATCGGAACGTGTGTTTGTGCTATTGTCAATCTTGAGTTTCATACATATCTTTAAGATCAAATAATGCTATTAAACTCAAAGTCAAGATTACTATCAAGCACTCCATAAGTCTACTTTTCAAGCACTTCTCCACTAATGTAATTATTCCCTAGACTTTGATCAAAATGTCTTTTAAGCTTATAATGTCAGGCATTTGGTGTCGGTTCAAAGAAAAGGTAAGGATACCAAAGAAGAGAGTATAATTTGTAAATTTCATCTTAAAACATTTTCAATTCCCTCCTCATTTATTTTCTTTTCTTTAAATCGTGATGACCATGGGCTTTGTTAGATTTTACTAAAAATGTGGTCAATGGAGGACCTCTACATAATTCATCACATAAATATGCTATTTTTTCACTATGCCTTTCTTTTTCCTTTTTCATTAGGCATTAAATTTTTTTTTGTAATAACCCAAAACATAGTACGCACATAAAATTCAATATATAAGGATAAAATTTATTTTTAGGCTCATATAAAGGTCGGTATAATGAGTTTCATCAACAAAAGTCGAATGGTGATTAATTTCCATTCTTTTTCAATTAAGCTCAAAAGTGGACACCAATGGTTAATATAGATAAGGTAGGCTTGAAAGGTTCAAACGTTCCAAAGATCACCTAAATCATGTCCAAGTCAAGTTCATAATTAAAATCTCGCCTCAAAGTGCCATCAAATAGGTTCTAGAGTACTCTACGATACTCAAAACAAATCACAGTTCACAAAATTTTTCACTTTCCAACATATACTCCACTCAATCATGACTCAAAGTGTCCAAATTATTCCTCGATTTTGAAGTACTAACTCAACCAATGATATTCACAAACAAGTCAAAAAAATTTCAAGACTCTAGTTGAGATGGGGATTATTTTCATCATGTAGTACAATTTAAATTCTAATTCATTCATTTCTTAAGGTAGAACTCATTTTCCTTTATAAAAAAAAATTTGTTGCTCAAGGATACAAGTCATACTTTAATTGACAAATAGAAGGAAGAAATAACAAGAGACGACATGCAACAGTAATGCATGCAACAATAACGCATGCAATAGCAGTAAATACTCCCCACATGTGCATTGTCCTCAATGTACTAGGCAGATAAAATAAAAAAGACAAAGCACGTACTTGTGATGACGATCGTTAGTGATCGTCGTCCTCCTCGTCGCGAGCTGGTGGGTGTATGGTGGGAAAACATGACAACACGCATGGAGTCGCTCACCAAAAATAAAAAACAAAAGCAAAAAGCAAACCAAAACAGAATTCAAAAACAAAGATAAGGGATAAGAAAGAGTTCTTGGTTTATAGTCCCAAGCTGGACTCTTTACCAATGACGCTTTAACGACTTGAAATATGTGGATTATTGTCATCCACTTGGTAGTGCCACAACCGCTTATCATTGACCACATAAGTGCCTAGAATATGATCACTTACCTTGATTGCTCCATAAGCATAGACAGTATTCACCGTGAATGGTCCAACCCATGACGCCTTTCGGTTGCTTTGGAAGATGCGAGGTGGTGGCGCTTTATGTAGTTTGACTGTCTCTCCCTGCACGAACGTCCTTTTGTATTTTTGTTTCTCGCCTTCCTTGGTGTTACCATATCATGGCTCTTGCCTTCTTCAGTCTTTAGCTCGGTTGTTGCCTTCATCTCATCAATACCTTGCACCACATCATCAGACAAAGTTTCAATCACATTTACTTCTAAAATCATGCTTGCTTTGTGTGTGTGCTGAAGATTTAAACACATTAAATGTAACGGATGTCCGAGAATAATGGTGTACTCACATCCTCCTCCATGTCCAACACTAAAAAACCCACCAGGAAGGAGAATTGATCTATCTTGACAGGCACGTCCTTGATGATTCCTAGTGGGTATGTGATAAACTTGTCATCCATTTGTAACACCACCCTAGTGGGCTTTGGCTCTCCCAATCCTAATCGCCTGAAAATAGACAAGGGCATTAAGTTAACACTAGCACCCAAATCACATAACGCTTTAATAGAAGAAATGGACTCAATAGTGCAAGGACTAGAGAAACTCCCTAGATCATTCAATTTTGTGGCCAATTTCTTTTGTACAATGGCACTACACTCCTCAGTCAAACATACAGTTTCATGCTCTCTCAATTTCCGCTTCTTAGATAACATATCCTTTTCTTGTGATGTGATAGGCGTAGTGGTATCAATGGACTTACCCCTATTGTGTGGTTGCTCCTTCTCCTCTTGCTTTGCGTCAACCTTTTCCTTTGTTTCCTCCTCATCACCAAGCTTCTTTTCACTCCTAAGGGTTACGGTATTGGCTTGCTCCCTTGAATTCTTCTCTGTATCACTCAGTTGAGTTCCTTGTGCTCTACCAGCCAGTATGGTTGCCAATTGCCCGACTTGAGTCTCCAAATTCTTGATAGATGCATCTTGATTATTCATCCTTGTCTCAGTGGATGATATGAACTTGACTAGTATTTCCTCCATGCTCGACTTTGACGGATAGCCCGGTGGTGGTTGGGAGTTCAAAACATTCTTTTGGTCAGACCAAGAAAAATTTGGATGATTCCTCCATGGTTGATTATGGTTGTTGGAGTAGGAGTTACATGTGGTGGCATGTTTCCTACAAAGTTAGCATTTTCAATAGACTGAACAAAAGGATTACATGTCTGACATTTCGTGCTCGGATGGTTGCCTCCACATAAATCACACATGATCACTTGAGCTTGCATCGCTGTCATTCTCAAGCTATCCTATTTCTTATTCAAAACCTCCAAAAGAGCAGCTATCGTTGTCGTCTCGAGAGATAATAAAACTAAATGCAAAAACTGAAAATTAAAATAAACTAAATAATAAAGGATATTGCTAGGGTTGCCTCCCAAGAAGCGCTTGATTTCATGTCTTCGGCTTGACCATTAGAAGCAACCATCAAAGAGCTGTTTTTGCCCATAGCAGGTATCATATGATACCACAAATGAGTCTTTTCTGTATGCCCTCAAGTTTGGCAAGGTATGAACAATGTAAGTTCGTCGCTCCAACAACATTCTTCTTGAATTGGTAGGCATGGGAGAAAGGTTCTTGGTTTGGCTTCATCTCTTGGAGAACATAGTACGGTGAAGTTGACATCGATGGGAAGAATGAATCCACATATGGTGTAAGGCCTCTCTACCTTAACAGTGAAATCAAGATATAAACAGGGCTAAATATGTATTAGAGACATCTTAGAGTTCTGGTTGTTATGTGAGCTCAATGAAATTACAGGCCAAAAATAAAACTTCGACAGTTAGTTAATTACATTCCCAATATGAATGTTAAGACTATCAAAAATCCTGTATTCTATCTTCTTTCATGCCTCCTTCAGCTCACAGTTCAACCCAACCCTTAGTCCCTTTGGTCCAAAAGCGTACCTACAGGAACAACTCACCATGAGCATATATATATCACCACTTAACACAATCAACTTGATAAAATAATTAAGCGCATGAGACAATTAATAGATATGCTCCTCGATCACCACATTAGCACATTTCATTGTTGTTCATGTTTCACAAACTTATGCACAAAATCATTAGTTCACAATATAATGATCGATAACGCGTTTCCAATTATATCCACAATATTCCACATTAATCACTAGAATTGTGACTGTTCCGGTCCCAATACAACAGCGGAATTTTAGGACCCCTCGCTTCGACATATAGCGGCATCATATGATATCCCTCGCTTCGACAATGACAGCGGCATGTTACCTCGCTTAGACATGACAGCGGCAAATATCATATTACCATCGCTTCATATGACAGCGGCAAGTACCTCCCTCGCTCGGAGATAAAGGCTACCGAAACATTCATCAATTCCATCACATTAATCAAACACAATAGTTGATTCCATTATCACAGTAAATCACAGTCATTTCACATATACCATCACGTATAAGGATTCACTATCCACAATATACATAATCAAAGGTATGACACGTTTTACCGTCTGATGCTCGTACGTCTCACTAAGTACCTTAGTCTCAAAAGTGGAGAAGTTGTATAACTTTATCTCCTCGATGTTGTTGGTACCTGGGATGGTTCAAGAATCACTAAAATGAAGCTTTTGCAAGAACTTCCTTCCCACTTAGGAGCTAAAAACGAGTTGGAGGAAAATAAGGGTTTTGGGAAATGGATTTGGGGATTAAGAGTGTAAGGAGTAAAGTGAAATGAGGTGGTGGGGTAAAGGGTTAAATCCTTTGTTTAAATTTGTACCCCAACAATTGACATGATGTAAATTATACCTCAACATGGTATTTTAAACACATTTCACCACAATGCACCAAATCCCAATCAAATGTATGTTTCAGAAAATAAATGACTATCAACACATGTAAGCCATTAAAACACCCAATTACCCAACATGCATAACATGCACCCTGAAATGCTCTACCAGCCCACATGACCAAGCATTTCCACATGGCAATTAATTCTAACACATAAGGCAATTACCACCATAATTAATCATAATTAATCATATGAACACAATTAATGCCTTAAACACAATTAATCATTTCGGGACCTCACAATACTCCCCTACTTAGAAGATTTCGTCCTCGAAATCGCATGCACTTACCCCAAAAGAAACTAAACATAAACACATACCAGAGAATAGTTCCGGGTAGTGCTGCACCATATGCCGTTCCGTCTCCCACGTGGCCTCTTCGACACCCCGACGATCCCACTGAACCTTGACCATCGGTATAACCTTGCTTCGAAGTCTGCGATCCTCTCGATCCAGAATTCTGACTGGCCGTTCAACATAGGATACATCTGAACTCAACTGAACCTCTGAAGGCTGCAACACATGAGATGGGTCTGGCTCATACTTCCTCAACATAGATACATGGAAGACATCATGTATACCAGACAAGGACGGCGGTAGGGCCAACGATAAGCCAAAGTGCCGATGCACTGCAATACCTCGTACGACCCAACATATCTCGGAGACAACTTCCCACGCATACCGAAACGAACTACACCTCTGAAAGGTGAGATTTTCAGAAAGACTCTGTCTCCCACTTGGAATTCCAATGGTCGCCGTCGTTTATTAGCATAGGCCGCTTGCCTATCTTGAGCCGCTTTCATTTTCTGACGGATCACTTTGATTTTCTCTTCCATTTCTCGAATCAATTCCGGTCCTCCGACCGTCTTACTAGTCAAATCTTCCCAGTACAATGGTGACCTACAGCGTCGACCGTAAAGGGCCTCGAATGGAGCCATCTGAATGCTCGCCTGATAACTGTTGTTGTAAGAGAACTCTACAAGTGGCACTGAATCTTGCCACGGAGTATCGAACTCCAAAACACATGCCCTCAATATGTCCTCAAGCGTCTGTATGGTACGCTCTGTCTGACCATCTGTCTGAGGGTGATAAGCCGTACTCAGCCTCACTTCTGTACCCAAAGCCGATTGAAGACCCTCCCAAAAGTGCGATGTGAACCGCGGGTCTCTATCAGACACAATCGAGACTGGGATGCCAGGCAATCTCACCACGTCCCGTACATACAACTGAGCCATCTTTAAGTATGTGTAAGACATACAATATGGGATGAAGTGAGCCACCTTCATCAGTCGATCCACAATCACCCAGATCGCATCGAATCCCGAGGCAGTCCTTGGCAAGTGGGTCACGAAATCCATAGAGATGTGCTCCCACTTCCACTCTGGTATCTCTAAACTCTTCAACTCGCCTCCGGGCCTCTGCCTTTCTGCTTTCACTTGTTGGCAAATCAGGCACTTCTTAACGAATGATATAACGTCTCTTTTCATCCGTCTCCACCAAAATTGATCACACAAGTCCTTGTACATCTTTCTCCCACCTGGATGGATGCTAAATCTGCTACTACGAGCACGATGCAAGATTCCTTGACGCAACTCTGGTGCCCTCGGCACTACCCAACGGTTACCAAGCCTCAAGGAACCATCTTCCGCCACTCTGAACTTTGATGACTGACCCAGTCGCAAATATGATAACCATCTCTGCACCTCAACGTCTGTCACCTGAGCTTTCCTGATAAGTTCAAAGATGTCCGGTTCTGCCAATAGGGTCGATACAAGCACCGGCGATGCATCTAAATCAAAGTCATATCCCAGATGACAACAAGAGGTCATCTAGGCCGATAACTGAATAACATCCTCTGCCGTATACTTCACATTCCTACTTAAGGCGTCAGCTGTCAGGTTCGCCTTCCCTGGATGGTACTCTATCTCGCAATCATAGTCCTTGAGCAAGTCCATCCACCTCCTCTGCCTCATATTCAGTTCCGCTTGGGTAAATAGGAACTTCAAGCTCTTATGGTCCGTGTAAATGGTAAAAGAAGTACCATAAAGATAATGCCGCCAAATTTTCAAAGTGAAAATAATGGCCGCCAGTTCCAAATCATGAACCGGGTACCTGGTCTCATGAGGCTTCAACTGCCTCGATGCATAAGCCACCACATGCTTATCCTGCATCAGTACACAGCCCAATCCCTGCAGTGATGCATCCGTTTACAAAGCAAACCTCTCGTTCTCCGAGGGGATCACCAGAACAGGTGCTGTAGTCAACCGGTGCTTCAACTCTTGGAAGCTTTGCTCACATGCCTCAGACCATGAAAACAGAACACCCTTCCGAGTCAACTGCGTCAACGGCTTAGCGATCTTAGAGAATCCCTCGACGAAACGTCGGTAGTAACCCGCTAAACCGAGAAAGCTACGGATCTCGGGCACAGATGTAGGCGCAGACCAATCCATCACTACCTCCACTTTCCTGGGATCCACAAATATCCCATCACTAGAGATCACATGCCCCAAAAATACCACGCTGCTCAACCAAAAGTCACACTTGCTCAGCTTTGCATACAACTAATTGTCCCTCAGAATCTGGAGCACCGTCCTCAAATGATTCCTGTGTTCTTCTTCGCTCCGAGAATAGATAAGTATATCGTCAATAAATACAATGACGAATTGATCCAAATAGGGTTGGAACACTCGATTCATCAAGCTCATAAACACAGCCGGGGCGTTTGTCACTCCAAACGGCATGACCAAAAACTCATAGTGACCATAACGGGTCCGGAAGGCTGTCTTCTGCACATCATCCTCTCTAACTCGGATCTGGTGGTACCCCGACCTCAAATCAATCTTACTGTACAACCTCGTGCCCTGCAACTGATCAAACAAGTCATCGATCCGCGGAAGAGGGTATTTATTCTTCACTGTGGCCTTATTCAATTGCCTGTAGTCGATGCACAATCACATCGACCCATCTTTCTTTTTCACAAATAATACAGGCGCACCCCAAGGTGATACGCTGGGGCGTATGTAACCCTTATCAAGGAGTTCCTGTAGCTGCTCTTTCAGCTCTCTTAACTCCGCTGGTGCCATCCGGTAAGGGGCACGAGAAATAGCGGATGTCCCCGGTAATAATTCGATCCCGAACTCGACTTCCCTAACCGGCGGGAATCCGGGAATCTCCTCCGGAAATACATCGGCAAACTCGGCAACTACGGGTATATCCTCGACTCTTAACTCTTCATTCTTTCCAGCAATGTCAATGGCATAAATAAGATAACCCTCATGCCCACGTTCCAATAATTGAGTCATCTTTAAGGCCGATATCAACGGAATTCTTGAGCCGGAACCATCCCCATAAAAAGTCCACCGAACCCCTAAATCAGATCTGAACCGTACTGTCCTCTGACTGCAGTCCACTACTTCCTGATATTTGTTCAGCACATCAATACCCACAATGCAGTCGAAGTCTGACATTCCCAGAACAATCAAATCTGACTTCAACTCGTTGCCCTCAAAATAAATGAGGCCGCCATCAACAAACCGATCTGCAATCACACTCTTTCCAGCGGGTGTCAAAACCACAAGAGGCGTGGGTGACAGAGTCGTGCATATACGGTGCCTCTCCACAAAACTCATCGACACAAAGGAGTGTGACGCACCTGTATCTATCAAAATATAAGCAGGGTGCGTAAATAAATGACACGTACCCGCTATCACTTCCTCTGGAGCTGCTGTAGCCTGCTCCCTGGTCAGGGCGTACACTTGCCCTTGAGGTGGCCCCAACGGCTGTCCTCCCAATGGCCTCGGTGCAAATGGTGGTCTCTGCTGCGCTGGCCTATCTGAAGGTCTCCCATAGTGTTCTGTGGCCCTCCCCGGTTAGGACAATTCCGGGCCAAGTGGCCATGTTTACCACATTCATAACAAGCGGAGCATCCTTTCACTGAATGGGGTACTCCGCACAGAAAACACTTAACTTTTTCGAAACTGCTGGCCTGAGACTGTCCCTTATGAGGCGGAGCATTACTTCCACGACCACCCCTTCCACGAGCATCTTGCCATCTACCACTGAATCTGGAAGATGATGAGTTTCCCTTTGACTTAAAATGGTCGCCCCTTGGTTTCAAGTTTTCAGGGGTCGGCCTCTGTGATGGTGCTGGAGGCGGTGCCACAGTCGGATATGCACCCACTCCTAATTCTGCCAGCTCAGCTCGTGCCAGGGCGTCATCAAAACAAGTAGGGCCATAAGTGATCACCCTATCATACAACTCCGGCCTCAAGCCTTTCATAAAGTTCCTCATCTTTGCTTGGGTGCTAGTGGCGATATGAGGCACATATCTAAGTAAGGAACAGTACTGGAGAGCATAGTCAGACACCGGCATAGTACCTTGCTTTAAGCTAGTAAATTCATCCTCTTTAGCCTGCCGTGCCGCCGCTGAGAAGTATCAGGTCAGAAATCGAGTCCTAAACAGCTTCCAGTTTATTTCCTGACCAAGAGCCTCCTGTTCAATTACTGTGGTCTTCCACCACATCAGCGCCTTTTTGGCCAATTGGAACTCTGCTAGTCGAATCCAGGATGACTTTGCGCACGGGACCGCCACGAATATCTGCTCTATCCTTTCTAGCCATTCCTCAGCCTTCTCCCCTGTTTCAGTCCCTTCAAAAGTCGGGGGTCGATAAGCTAGAAATTGAGTCAAACTCAGTTCTCCTGGCAATAACTGCTGTTCGGACGGCTCTTCGCCCAAGGCTGGCGGCGGTAGGGGATTTGTGTGCCTAACACTAGCATTTACACTTACTGTATCACCAACATAGACATTTGCTGCCATACTGCAACACAAGGGTTAACAACAATATCCAAAAACAATTCACATAATACATCGTTAGAAAGCCATAACACGTTAGCATAACAGTCACATACTTCATATGCGCACAACATGTTTAAAAGTAGACGCCTAGCCAACTTATTGCTAAGGCTACCCTTCACTCGTTCCCGGGTTCTCTAACCACTGCTCTGATACCACTAATGTAAGGCCTCTCTACCTTAACAGTGAAATCAAGATATAAACAGGGCTAAATATGTATTAGAGACATCTTAGAGTTCTGGTTGTTATGTGAGCTCAATGAAATTACAGGCCAAAAATAAAACTTCGACAGTTAGTTAATTACATTCCCAATATGAATGTTAAGACTATCAAAAATCCTGTATTCTATCTTCTTTCATGCCTCCTTCAGCTCACAGTTCAACCCAACCCTTAGCCCCTTTGGTCCAAAAGCGTACCTACAGGAACAACTCACCATGAGCATATATATATCACCACTTAACACAATTCAACTTGATAAAATAATTAAGCGCATGAGACAATTAATAGATATGCTCCTCGATCACCACATTAGCACATTTCATTGTTGTTCCTGTTTCACAAACTTATGCACAAAATCATTAGTTCACAATATAATGATCGATAACGCGTTTCCAATTATATCCACAATATTCCACATTAATCACTAGAATTGTGACTGTTCCGGTCCCAATACAACAACGAAATTTTAGGACCCCTCGCTTCGACATATAGCGGCATCATATGATATCCCTCGCTTCGACAATGACAGCGGCATGTTACCTCGCTTAGACATGACAGCGGCAAATATCATATTACCATCGCTTCATATGACAGCGGCAAGTACCTCCCTCGCTCGGAGATAAAGGCTACCGAAACATTCATCAATTCCATCACATTAATCAAACACAATAGTTGATTCCATTATCACAGTAAATCACAGTCATTTCACATATACCATCACGTATAAGGATTCATTATCCACAATATACATAATCAAAGGTATGGCACGTTTTACCGTCCGATGCTCGTACGTCTCACTACGTACCTTAGTCTCAAAAGTGGAGAAGTTGTATAACTTTATCTCCTCGATGTTGTTGGTACCTGGGATGGTTCAAGAATCACTAAAATGAAGCTTTTGCAAGAACTTCCTTCCCACTTAGGAGCTAAAAACGAGTTGGAGGAAAATAAGGGTTTTGGGAAAGGGATTTGGGGATTAAGAGTGTAAGGAGTAAAGTGAAATGAGGTGGTGGGGTAAAGGGTTAAATCCTTTGTTTAAATTTGTACCCCAACAATTGACATGATGTAAATTATACCCCAACATGGTATTTTAAACACATTTCACCACAATGCACCAAATCCCAATCAAATGCATGTTTCACAAAATAAATGACTACCAACACATGTAAGCCATTAAAACACCCAATTACCCAACATGCATAACATGCACCCTGAAATGCTCTACCAGCCCACATGACCAAGCATTTCCACATGGCAATTAATTCTAACACATAAGGCAATTACCACCATAATTAATCATAATTAATCATATGAACACAATTAATGCCTTAAACACAATTAATCATTTCGGGGACATCATATATGGCGTAGAACACGTCACCATCGACGGCTGTTCAACAATCTCGTCAAAAATCTGCTCATCCTACAACATCACTCTCGGCTCATCTTTTCGTCCGTGGGAACTCCTCGGATAGCTTTTCTAAAGTAGGCTCAATCACTTTAGGAGAAGTTTCTTTACATCTTCCTCATTAGTAGGATCACTCCACCAAACTTGATTGGTGTAATCATCATCATGCAACCATACTTGATTCGTTACCATTTGATTTGTAGATATCTTCTCCTCTTTATGGCAACTTACTGAAAACGTTTCCATGGGGTTAGCTACTTGCTACTCCAGGCGACATATAGAGTTGGTCTGGCTCTCCAATGCTCTCAGATGATGCTATGAATCTATTTTGTGTAGCCTCCAACTGAGCCATGACGTCTTCAGAACTATTTCTTTATATCCTTGATGCTCGAATGTTTGGTGTGTAAAATGATGGTAGTGAGGCTCTGCTGGGTAATGATGACTCCAACCCTGTAGTGAAGGATCTCAATATTAATGGTAGTCGAAATCCGCAATATCGTTGAACAGTTGAAACACAATATCCTAATCTCTATCAAACAGGGGACTCCTAGTTGCCAAAGCTCCATTAAATACTCATTCTTGTGTTTCCCAATCCAATCCATTGTAGAAAAACTGAAGAAATGCGTAGTTCGAAAAGTCATGATACCGGAATATGTCTACCAATTCAGAATCTCTTCCACGCTGCATAGAATTGCTCGGAAGTTGTTGGGCATAACTTGTGAAGACTTGTTGATGAAAAATCCCAAGTACATCGCAAGAAAAACAAAATAAAACAATTACTTTTGTTTTGGCTTTTCGAATATATATATATATATATATATATATATATATATATATATATATATATATATATATACAAAACAATGGTTAAACTACAATAAAAGAATATCGTATGATAGTACAAAATTAGTCACCAGCAACGGCGCAAAAACTTGATCGCGCTTTATTTAACAATAAATTCTATTTATACACGCTTTTACTCAAATAGCACGATTTAAACCGCAAGTGCACGATTGTCAAGTGTTAGTATACATTATGAGAAGTAAAAGTTTCGAACCCGCATGGACTAATTGTAAGTATCAATTAAGATGCTTTACACTATATTTAACCACGATAATTAATTTAAGAAAATATTAATTAATTAAACTACTAATCCAACCAACAAATCAAAGTTAACGGGAAAATTCTACTTGAGAAGATTATCAAGACATCGGTTCACCAATGTAATCACATGACCCTCGATTGAATATCCATATATCTCTAAGGCGGTGAGTTTTCCTAATTTATTCAATATACTATGGTCAAGTTATATCAAACCTAATATTAACGTGTAATAAGTCGCTCTTGTATCCTTATTGAACAATCAATATTGTATTGGGATTTGTGAAAACTACTAGCCTTCGATTGGGTAATCTATTGCTATCACACGAATGTTTGATTTCATCTGGTCGATCTCAATCCGAAACCCACGGCACAATTTACTACATCGTATCACAATATCGGATGGGCAATATCAATCATGATAACTAATATCAATTCAAATGTAGCTACTCCCTTGAAAGTATTAAGAACATAAGTTATGCACATATGATATATGAGTTCAATCAATAACGAATAATCAAGTCATATGTTCAAAACAAAGGATCATCTAATCTTGATAAACAAACTTAGTTCATAATTAAATTGAAAAAAATCAAATAAACTAAAACTAGAGTTTAAAGATAAAAAAATACTCATGGCGTCGACCCCGTTCGTAGATCCTAGCTTCATCTCTTGCTTCTTTCTCAATCGCCTATTTTGATCTTCTTGTTGAAATTATTCCAAAGCCTAGGCTGTGTATGGTGGATGGTGGATGAAGATGGTGGATGGAAGATGGAGTGGAGGCTTGTCCTAGGTCAAAACCGTTGTTTATTGTATGTTAAATTTTGTCCATGTTGATGCATTTATAGAGGAGGGGGACTAAGTAGATTCCTTGTAGGATTCAAACTCTAAAAGACAAGAATCTGTGCAGATTTCCGCCTCGTGATCAATCACGCTCCAACTCCTGATCGATTGCGCCTCATTTCTTTTTAATTTGCAAAATCTTGGCAGACGTGATCGATCGCGCCTTCAAATTTTTCCATTCTTCGATATTTTTGTCCTTCCTTTGACGTGTTGGCTCGGTTGGGTCAAGTTAATCATTATTTAGCTCATTTTCTACATTTTCTCGTACTTTCACCTAAATTCCTGAAACATGTAACTCAATACCAAAACGAGTAATATCATTTAAGAAACACATTAAAATATAACGAGAAAACATATAAATATAAGTGCAAAAATGGCACTTATCAGTAGGTTTTATTTAGCATTTTTTTTAATACTGTGTGGAATTTAAAAATTTTAGTAATGGAATTTAATGTAGGTTATTGATATAATGTCAAATCATTATTTAGCTCATTTTCTACATTTTCTCGTACTTTCACCTAAATTCCTAAAATATGTAACTCAATACCAAAACGCGTGATATCATTTAAGAAACACATTAAAATATAACGAGAAAACATATAAATATAAGTGCAAAAATGGCACTTATCAGTAGGTTTTATTTAGCATTATTTTTAATACTGTGTGGAATTTAAAATTTTAGTAATGGAATTTAATGTAGGTTATTGATATAATGTCAAATCATTATTTAGCTCATTTTCTACATTTTCTCGTACTTTCACATAAATTCCTGAAACATGTAACTCAATACCAAAAAACGTAATATCATTTAAGAAACACATTAAAATATAACGAGAAAACATATAAATATAAGTGCAAAAATGGCACTTATCAGTAGGTTTTATTTAGCATTTTTTTAATACTGTGTGGAAAATTTCAAAATTTTAGTAATGGAATTTAATGTAGGCTATTGATATAATGTCAATTTAGCATATCCCAAAACGGACAACAAAGAAAATGATGGTCAAACATGTGCAATTACTTCCTCACCAAATATTGATGTCTCATCTTCTCTTCCTAAATCTCCAAGAATTGAGGTTGAAAAAAATCCATATTCCATCAACTAGTGGTGGTCCTTACGTGGAATGTGATCTCGGATTACGTTCGCCAATATGGTCCTATTCCGTTGAAATGCATTATGATATTAGAAATGAGTATATCAAAATGGGACCATGTCGACCTAAACAAAATAAGTATCCACCCATTGCATATGCAAATCAAAATCGACATTTTCAATATGCTTGATTTTGACAATTCTCATGGTTAGAGTACTTAATAGCAAAAAATAATGCATTTTGTTTTCCATACTGTATTTTTTATAGTTGTTCTTCGAAGTATGTCACATTTACTCAAGAAGGATTTCAAGATTGGAAGAGAGATAAACAAAGAAACAAATGTCAATTTGTACAAAATGAAGTCAACCATGATTCACTACATAATGCTGCCATGAAAAAGTGGCATAACTTAATGAACACATCTCAACACATTGACAGGGAAGAAAGTAACTTCTCAAGAAATTGTCAATAATCGATTGTGATTAAGATGTCAATGGAAAACATGAAATGGTTAGCTATGCAAGGGTGTGCCTTTAGGTCATGATGAATCCACACATTCTATTAATCATGTAAATTTCATTGAATTAATAAAGTTGTAAACAAGAGTGCATGTATTAATAATTTAGCTAATCAACGATCTCATCACCATTTATCCAAAAATCTACCCAATTCTAAAAATGATTTATTTAACTCCTAGGTTGTTCAATTGCCTTCAGGAAACTCGGTTAGCCCTGATCCCGGGTTGGGAAGCCCAGTTAAGCCCCTGCCTAACACTCAGCAAACCTCCCCCCACAAGTGCCAACGTGTGTTGATCATCTTGAAAAATGTTCAATCCCTTCATCCTCAAATTATAAATCTAGCTTTTCTACTCCTTTAATGAAATATGGTTTTCTAAATAATAAGAAATCTAGATTATTTAAAGGGGAGCCTAGAAATCCACAAGTTCCTCCTTCATCCCGTAAACTCTGGGCTGGATGTTCAGAAGATCATGATGACTTGCCCTTTCAAGTCTCAGATTGGCTCGAGAGGGCATATGCAAAATATGACCCGAATAGTGCATAATACTTAGTTAATCATGGGCATTTGGAGTCTCGAGTGCATCAGTGTTCAGATGATGAGGACAAGGATGAGGTGATTTCGCACGCGCCACCTGCACCACTTCGACTATCAATACATACAGTTTGAGGCCACGAAACCATAAAAATTGGACTTGTGTTATCTTTTGAAACATTTTTATTTTGGTTGTATTTATCTTCTTTAGGTTCTTTTTTTCACTCAGATGTCTTGTCCTAGTTTAAGGTTACTCAGGTTTTACATTTCTGGGAGGTCTTGGCCTATTCCACCTTTTATATAATATTTTAATTTAATACAATAAAATAAGTGGCACCATGTCACCTTAATTTGTTTTATAAAAAAATAAAAATTGATTCACTTGTCTTATAAAATGCTCCTCAAAATGCCAAGTACACGTATTCTTAGATTCATAAAGAACTATATTCTTGCTAACAAAGTGTGAAATATGATCTGTGAAGAAGTGGAGGATGCCAAGTTTTGTATTCTTGTTCATGAAGTCCTTGACGAATCTAATATGGAACAAATGGCCATTATACGAGATATGTGGATTGTAAGAGTTTGTTCGAGAACGTTCTTTGAAGTTGTTAATGTGAATGTCACAAATGCATTGACTCCAAAAAGAGATATGAAATGTGCTTTCTTGTTACAACCTTTTGAATGAAAAATATGTGTTGTCAAGGATATGCTAGAGCTAGTAATATGTGGGGTGAATGTAATTGATTATAAGCCTTATTTCACAAAGATTGTCCGTATGCCTAATATATACATTGCTTCGGTCACCGTTTACAACTTGATTTAGTTGTGGTATCCAAAAAGTGCATGAGGTGTGGCTATTCTTTTCAAAATTGAGTATCATTGTCATTTTTTTTAATCTTCTTTCATGCGTCATTGTGAATTAAAATCTGTTTGAGAAGATGAAATCATTGATATGATAACTTCAGATAAATTAAACTAGTCAGGGGCTAATCAAATTCGTAATACAATGAGCTGGAGCTACTCGTTGGAGCTCTCATGCTTATGTTAGTAATTTAATTGATTTGTTTGGTTCAACTTGTATCCTTCCTGAAAGAATGATTGATGATGGATTTAGTAACATACGTGTAGAAGTTACAAGCATTTATAAAGAGATGATGTTATTTTAATTTGTGTTTATCTTGCACTTGATGAATGAAGTTCTTGAAATCTCTAATATTCTTTGCCAACCATTACAAATAAAATCTCATGTATTAAACGCAATCAGTTTAGCCTCATCAACCAAGATACTGCTTCAACAGTTACGAGAAATTGATGGGATAAATTTCAAGAAGGCGTCGTGAAGGTTTGTGAAATGCATGAATTTTATTTATGCAACCATTTTGTTTTCGTTTTTACAAGATATTTTATATAATGATAAATTTTTTTTTTGGGAAAAGATATCACATTGAGATGTCTAGCATGATTGCTCGATATATGGATGACACAAGACGTTCCTGTCAACAAAAAAATGATATCATAGTTGAGCATCATTATCATATTAATATATTCAATGTTATGATATATTTTTAATTGATGGAGTTGAATAATAGGTTCAATGAAGAAACAATGGAACTCTTAACTATCAGCTCGGCTTTGAATCCTATCAATAGAGTCAGATCATTTAAGTGTTGACTCTTCCAGCTTTAACAGCAACCATAGAAAGAGCATTTTCAGCAATGAATTTTGGTAAGGCATCACTTCGCAATAAGATGAATAATAATTTTCTTGCAGATTTCATGATTGTTTACATTGAACTAGAGTTTGATTGTTTAGTAGATGTTGAACTAATAATATGTTAGTTTGATGAGAAGTCTAGTAGTTTAATTAGGCCCCTAATACAAATCATGGTTTCACCCCGGGATGTTGGAATTTGAACATTGTTTCTTGTACATAAATTGCAAATGGAGGAAAAAAGACATTTGAAGAGATACTACACTCGAGTCTTAGGGAAAAAAAGTCTTTTAAAAACATATGCAGGAAAGACCACAAATGCGTAGACAATCCATTTGAGGTCCGTGATATTCAAATTTTGTGAAACCCTAAAAATATGGCTCTGTGTGCATCTCTATGTTGGTTATTCTCCGACGATGAAAGGACATGTCCGGCTCTAGGCACGGCTTCACGCAGTGCATACACATTTTATACCACCACGTACCCGTGGCATGTTCGTGTCAAGTTCATGCCAACTTCAATAGCCCGCAAGTTTATTGACACAACTCTAGACACTGCGTTGATACTCTAATACTCAAAGGCTACGTTTGGTTGCTATTATAGAATATGGATAGATAATTTGGTGGATAATATGATGATAAGTAAAGTAATTGTACTATATTTGGTGCACATAATTAGTAAGATGTGATAATTTATAATGTGTTTGGTGTACTTGATAATATATGATATAGATTTATATTTATTTATAATACCCAAAATACCCTTGCATGAGTTTTTACTTTAATATATGTTTACAGTCAACCATTTATATTACCTGCTCCACAACCGGCTTCTTTTCGTGATTTCATATTAATATTAAAAAATAAAATTAACAAATTCATCCTCGTATAAAGGTAAATTCATGTCCACTGATCAATTTTAACATGTTTATATAAAAAATTTAAATTTGTCATGCACGTGTCTTAACACAACCATGAATTGTGGTAACAATGAGACATTAAAATAAATGCTAAATAGATTACAAATGAAGCGTGTTACATTTTTACTGAGAAATGAAAACTAATTGACAAAGCACTATCACATACTGCACAAAAAGCATAATTCCAGCACTGATACCTTCCGGTATCATATATTTACAAAAGAATAACATTTTCTTGCTTGAAGATTAGATAAACAAATGGCTGAATAAACTTGACACCATCTCAGCTTGGAAGAGTGTCTGCGCCAGGGGATCAAGTTGAGATAGAAGCCAGATTCCTGTAGCTGATGCAGTCTTTCTAGTATGTAAAATCTCAGCATTAGTGAAGCCCCAATACAATATTCCAGGATACTTGAGAGCTATTAACCCAACTCCTAAATCCCCCAAAGCAGGATAGACTACATCTGATTTTTCTTTGATTAGCTGGAAGATCTTGGTGAACCAAGATACCAAGCGAGTGAAGGCTACACTTACTACTCCACATGGCAGTCCCAATATAAGGCACAAGAATAGCTCTGAGGCAAGAAAATATAATGGTCAGAACCACGTTCATGTCACTGATCCAAAAGAGTAACAATGTTTGGTGGGTTATGTTGGGTTTTTTGGCCCAATAGTTGTAGCTGGGCTTTGGCCCTTCTCACACACCCCATAACCGAGCCCCATCTTCAGCCCCCTTCCTTCTCCTTGCAGCCATCACCTCCTTGTGCCCTAGCTCCAGAATGTTCCAGCCCTTGCGCCTCTTCAGCTGGGTGTCTCTTCGGCTGGATTTCTTCGGAACTCGCACCATCCTTTTTCGTCTCCCTCTTGCCTTTATGATGGCCTTGGTTCATGATGAGGCTAACACCTCTGAAACCCTACTTACCAGAGTGCAATTTTCGTCCCCCTTTTTCCGTTACTGTGTGTGCGGTGGGTGGCTGTGAGTTGTGGTGCTTTGTGCGCTGGTTTGTGCTGTGTGGTGCTGTGTGCGCCTTGTGCTTGGGGAGGTGCTGTGTGCGCTGTGGTGTGTGTGGCCGTGAGCTTGGCTTGGTGCTGTGTGTGCGCCTCGTGCCTTGGTGCTGTGTGCGCTGGTGTGGCCGTGGTGAGGTGCTGTGTGTGCGCCTCGAGCCTTGTGAGTGTGGTGCTCTGTGTGGCTGTGACAGTGGTGCTTTGTGCACTGGTTGTGCTGTGAGTTTGGTGCTGTGTGTGCTGGTTGTGGCCGTGTGTGTGCTGTGTGCACTGGCAGAGGTGCTGTGTGCACTGGTTGTGGTTGTGTGCTTGGGCCGTGTGTATCGGGCAGTGCAGTGGGGTTCGGGCAGGGTCTTCGGGTAGTGTCTTAGGGCAGTGTGTGTGTCTCCCCTTTAGGATACGATACCTTGGTTCCCCGGTGACGACGTTGGAAGGATACCCAGCTCGACCTGAGCCCTAATTCTTTACTCTTGCTTTGCATTTCAGTTTATAGTTTTATTCGTTGAAATTGTATACTGTGATTTGCTTTTGTTTCTTGATTGCAGGTTGTTGATCGAGATTGAAAAGCGGAACGAATTCCTAACAGTGGTATCAGAGCGTTCCGTGCCTGGTGGAGTGCTCGGTGGACTTCGGGCAGCAGCAAGAGTGTTCGGGCAGTCCTCGGGCAGAGGACTTCGGGCAGAGGCAGTAGGCTTCGGGCAGACCTCGGGCAGCTGCAGAGGGCCTCGGGCAGCAGGCAGAAGGCCTCGGGCAGCAGCTGTTGACCTCGGGCAGCGGGCAGGAGAGCTCGGGCAGCTACTGGAATCTCGGGCAGATTCCGGGCAGGCGCTTCGGTGCTTCGGTCAGTGTGGTTTCGTCACCCCAGAGCTTTGTCTCTGGGTTGTAAGTGATTTCTCAACCCTTAATCATTTACTATCGTGTTTCTAGGTGTAATTGTGTCCCTTACCCGTAGGAAAATCTCTATCGGAAGCCCCATGCTCGTACACCGTTGAGTGTACTGTGATCTTGTGGGTGATAGCGATTCTTCCTCCCTTAGCTTGGTTAAATTCTTTCATTGTGTGTTTTGTGCCTTGTGGTCCTTGCTTCTGCTGTTTGGTTGTTGAAATTGTGTGTGCCTCTCTGCTTTGTGCGATGGCTTCAATTTCTGGATATAACCTTGAACCGTTTAATGGAAAATCTGATTTTTCTATATGGCAACAAAAAATGAAAGGAATTTTATTACAACAAAAGGTATTTAAAGCTATTGATGGTAATTGGGCTGAGAACGTTACAACTGCTAAGAAACTGGAAGATGACGAATATGCTTATTCTTCTATTATCTTGAACTTGTCTGACTCTGTGCTCAGGAAGTGTGGTAAACTATCATCTGCTAGAGAACTTTGGGAAAAATTAGAAGGAATGTTTACTGAGAAATCTTTGCCTAGTAAACTTTTCTTGTTAGAAAAATTTTTCAGATTCAAGCTAGACTTGAACAAAGACGTAGATGAGAATTTAGATGTGTTTACTAAATTAATTCAAGATATTAAATTGACAGGAGATAAGAACATTGACGACTATTCACCTATTGTTCTTTTAAATGCTATTCCTGAGAATTATAGTGATGTAAAATCCGCTATTAAGTACGGTAGGGATTCTGTTACATTGGATACTGTAATTAACGGCCTAAAAAGCAAGGAACTAGATTTAAAAGTGAACAACGGCGGTAAGCACGATTCAGGTGAAGTTATGCATGTTAGAGGTAGATCTCAACATAGGTATAACAACAATCATAGATCTGATTATAACCAAAATCAGAATAATGATAAGAACAAGTGGAAAAGATCTAAGTCTAGGCCTAAGAATAGGAGGTGCTTTAATTGTGGTGATCCTGATCATTTTATTAAAGATTGTCCTGAAAAGAATAACAAGAATCAAAATAATAATAACCAATCTAATGAACAAGTGAATCATGCTTCTTTATCTGGTGAAGACTCTGGTGATGTCTTTATGGTGACTGACTTATGTGATTCTGTGAATTATGTGCATTCATCTACTGTGTGTGAAAATGAATGGCTAATTGATTCTGGTTGCTCTTATCACATGTCACCTCTTAGAAATTTGTTTTCTAATTATAAAGAAGTTGAGAATGGTTCTGTTTCTATTGCTAATGAGAAACTTTGTAAAGTTGCTGGGATTGGTGATATTTATTTGAAATTTGATTCTGGTTATTCTATGACTCTAAAAGATGTAAGACATGTTCCTGCTTTGTGCAATAATTTGTTGTCTTGTTCTGGTTTAGAATCATGTGGTCTAGAGGGTAGATGGGGAAATGGTGTTATGAAAATCATAAAGGGTTCTTTGGTTGTTTTTAAAGGTAAAAAGAGAAGACATCTTTATGTTTGTAAAACTGAATCTGTATATGATAATGTTAATTCTGTGACTGATGACTTGACTAATCTGAGGCATAGGAGATTAGGTCATTTAAGTTCTAAAGGTCTAGAGAATTTGCATGAAAAAGGTTGCGTTGGTAAAGACGGGTTGTCTTGCATGCCTTTCTGTGATTCGTGTGTTTTTGGCAAACAACAAAGAGTGAAATTCCCGGATTTCCCTTCCCCTAATGTGACTATGTGTCCTGTGCATGTTGACGAGTCTGAGTCCAGTGCTACTCCCTGCGAGGTGGAGCATTTAACTGGTGTACATGACTCGTGTGTTAATGAACCTGAAATTCATGGAATGCCTGTAAATCATGGTAGTGTTGTTGAACATGAACATGTTGTGCATGATGAATTGGTTTCGATTGAACATGAAGATTTGCATGATATAGCTTATGCTATTAGTTGCTTAATGTATTTGGTGATTAATACTTGGCATGGTATAGCTTATGCTATTAGTTGCTTTAGTAGGTATATGACTAATCCTAGCTTTGTGCTTTGGAATGTTGTTCGCTGGTTGTTATCGGTAGGTGATAATCTAAGTGATTATGTATTTTATCCCGCTGATTTGTGTACTAAGTGTTTGTCCATTAGTAAATTTCAATCATGTTTTAAATTTTTTAAATTTGATACTGATGATTGATGCAGGTTTTTGTCCCTTGGTTAGTGTTTTATAACCTGCTGTGTGCTCGTTATAAAACTGTTACCCTGGTTACTTTCCCACTTTAACTTGCTGTGTGCTTGTTATTGTTATTCCTTTGTCTGTGCTGTGTGCTATGACAGGAATTTGGTCCACACAATACTGTGTGTGTTGTGGGGACCCTTTGGGCGATGATGAGTCATCTATTGGGTTATCCTTACGTCGAGGTGGAGCCGGTATTGTGCCAAGGTGGAGATTTGTTGGGTTTTTTGGCCCAATAGTTGTAGCTGGGCTTTGGCCCTTCTCCCACACCCCATAACCGAGCCCCATCTTCAGCCCCCTTCCTTCTCCTTGCAGCCATCACCTCCTTGTGCCCTAGCTCCAGAATGTTCCAGCCCTTGCGCCTCTTCAGCTGGGTGTCTCTTCGGCTGGATTTCTTCGGAACTCGCACCATCCTTTTTCGTCTCCCTCTTGCCTTTATGATGGCCTTGGTTCATGATGAGGCTAACACCTCTGAAACCCTACTTACCAGAGTGCAATTTTCGTCCCCCTTTTTCCGTTACTGTGTGTGCGGTGGGTGGCTGTGAGTTGTGGTGCTTTGTGCGCTGGTTTGTGCTGTGTGGTGCTGTGTGCGCCTTGTGCTTGGGGAGGTGATGTGTGCGCTGTGGTGTGTGTGGCCGTGAGCTTGGCTTGGTGCTGTGTGTGCGCCTCGTGCCTTGGTGCTGTGTGCGCTGGTGTGGCCGTGGTGAGGTGCTGTGTGTGCGCCTCGAGCCTTGTGAGTGTGGTGCTCTGTGTGGCTGTGACAGTGGTGCTTTGTGCACTGGTTGTGCTGTGAGTTTGGTGCTGTGTGTGCTGGTTGTGGCCGTGTGTGTGCTGTGTGCACTGGCAGAGGTGCTGTGTGCACTGGTTGTGGTTGTGTGCTTGGGCCGTGTGTATCGGGCAGTGCAGTGGGGTTCGGGCAGGGTCTTCGGGTAGTGTCTTAGGGCAGTGTGTGTGTCTCCCCTTTAGGATACGATACCTTGGTTCCCCGGTGACGACGTTGGAAGGATACCCAGCTCGACCTGGGCCCTAATTCTTTACTCTTGCTTTGCATTTCAGTTTATAGTTTTATTCGTTGAAATTGTATACTGTGATTTGCTTTTGTTTCTTGATTGCAGGTTGTTGATCGAGATTGAAAAGCGGAACGAATTCCTAACAGGTTATACAGCAAAAAACAATTACATTGTGCTTGACAGTATGATTAGTCAATTTTTTTGTATTTGTTCAAAAAATTTGAGACTTCTGCATATAGTTTATGAACAATATATTCTAGCACAAATATCTTGCAAATCCAATGCAACTATTATTTCTCATTTCAAACATGTCTAATAGATGACTGTGATACATAAAAAATATGATTATGGAGATCCACATGAGGCCAACAAGTTCATAAAATAACACCGGTATTCATTAAAGTATATGCAAAAAGATGATTCCAATGACCAAAATGTGGCAGCTTCGTCATATTAGTGTTAAATCAACTAGAACCTTCTTCAATAACCTCTTTCTCAGAGTTCAGCTCGGCTTTCCTTCACCAGTTCACCAGCAGTAAGCGGCATAAGAAAACCTCGAGAGTACATCCGGCGCTTTAATGTTGCTAGTCTGGAGGTGCTTGCTTGCCCAGCATAGATTATGATTAGCGCATTCACCCAGGGCTTGAAGGCAGGGGAGTTTTTCCGATCCTTGATGAAGAGACCCCCCATCACGTATTATGATCTACTAACACGAGCTGAAAAGTATATCAACATGAAGGAAACTCAAGGGATGAGGAGAAATGAAGGTGCAAAAGTTGGTGACATGCAGTTTAGGCCTGCAGAAAAGAGGCCTGCGGAAGACGCAAGACTCGGGCGTTTCTCCCACTTTACGCCCTAAAGATTGCTAAAGAGGGGACAATCCGGATTTGTGAAGAGCAAACCCCTTGAAAATCACCACGAACCGAGGACGGATCGAGCAAGTGATCCGCAGAGAAATATTTTGATTTCCATCAGACTCCTGGGCATGACACACAAGAGTGCCTTAACTTGGATAGAGGACTCGAGCCGACCCTGCGGAATGTTCCTCGGTTTTAAGGGTTTGGGGTTGTCTAGCAAAGGTACAAATTCCTCCTCCTAAACGGACTAGGATAGGACATAAGACAGTGGATTGTGTATTTAATAGTAGTGCCTATCATTTTCTAGTACACAAGTCAGATAATGCAAAATGCATATAAATACTATCATTGAGCCTAGGGATGCTTCATTCTTTGAGAAATCTTTCCACACAAAACTCAGACATTGACTGAAACCAATGTTGAGAGATATGAGATTCTCAAGAAAATGTAGAATCACCTAGACGAAACAAAAGAGCAAGAAAAGAGAAGTCTTTTGGCTCGAATTTCCTAACATACTTGTTGGAAAAGGATCCGACTACTTTCAAGGAAGCAATATCTTCACAAGACTCTGATCTTTGGAAAGAAGCGGTGAACAGTGAGATAGAATCAAACTTACATAATCATATTTGGGAACTATGCAGGTTGTAAACCACTAGGCCACAAGTGGATCTTCAAGAGGAAGATGAAAGTTGATGGTGCGGTAGATAAGTACAAGGCTAGACTTGTATTCAAAGGCTACAGACAAACTGAAGGTGCTGATTATTTCGTCACATACGCTCCTGTATCCAGGAAACCGTCGATAAGGTTAATAATTGCATTTGCTGCATTATATAATCTAGAGATCCATCAAATGGATGTAAAAAAGGCTTTTCTAAATGGAGAGTTAGAAGATGAGGTTTACATGGACCAACCTGAAGGGTTTGTTGTTCCAGGTAAAGAAACGAAGGTGTGTAGACTTGTGAAATCCTTGTATGGATTAAAACAAGCACCTAAACAATGGCACGAAAAATTTGATAGCGTCATGCTTTCAAATGGGTTTAAAACAAACTAATGCGATCAATGTGTCTACGTAAAAGGAGACAATACAAACTATGTGATAGTATGTCTCTACGTAGATGGCATGATAATTGTTGGTAATAACAATAACATCAAAATTACAAAGAAAATGTTGTCACGAAATTTTGAGATGAAAGACATAGGTCTGCAGATGTGATTCTTGGGATGAAGATCACCAAACATAAAGATGGATATTCTCTTTCCCAGAGTCATTATGTCGACAAAATACTTGACATGTTTGACAAGGGAAATAATATCATCGCGAGAACACATATGGAGGTGATGTCAATCTTTGCAAGAATCGCGGAGAAGGTGTGCAACAACTCGAGTACTCTAGGGTCATAGGTAGTCTTATGTACCTCATGGACTGCACTAGACCTGATATAGCTAACTCAACAGCTTGAGCAGATATACGCGTAATCTCAGTTATGAGCACTCGAAGGTAGTAGTTCGAGTGCTTAGGGCATTTTAGTTATTTTACCAAACAATAATCTTCTCAACAATCTTATCCTCCAATCAAACACCATATACCTTATCTCACATTATTTTTACAATCATTTCATAATAAATAATTTTATTCTTTACTTTACTTATCACATTATTCACTTCAAACGATATATTTATTCAAAACCTATGTTGCACTGATACTCCAAAAAATTTCACGGTCAAGTATCGGATACTTCTGGGATACGGATACGACACCGATACGTATCGGATAAACCACGTGGCGTATCTGGGGATAAGAATTAAGTTTTTATTTCGTATACAGTCAAGATACACCGGTGACCGTATCTGACACGGATTAGATACGGGAACTTTCAGAATTTTTTTTAAAAATAGGGTTGAAACTGTAATTAAAATTAAGTTATTTTAACTTAATCCCTATTTCTTACCCACCCTAATGTGTTTAATGTCGATTATATGCTTGAAATATTTAGATGTCATTGATTAATATTCTACCATTTGTCGTGAATTTGGTGAGTTTGTAACTTTATTCTGATTTCTAATGTGTTTACTGTTGATTATATGCTTGAAACTTGATTTCTTACAAATATTAGTGATTATATATTTATATATATATATAAATAAATAAATATAATTTACCGTATCCAAACGTATCGTATCCTACAAATTTTGAAAATCCGGTGCAATCGTACATGTATCTGCATGTCCACTATCCGCGTATCCGTATCCGTGCAACATAGTTCAAAACATAATTTAATATGGCTTTTCAATATAAAACTTATTGTTAATTTTTCAAATCTATTAATACATTGTTATTATTAATTAAGAGATATTTGTTGATATCATATTATTGTGGATTTATTTTGAAGCTAAAGTAATTCATTTTGAGGATTTATTATGCTACTTTTATAAACCATTGTCATACATTACATCGTTAACTGTTTATATATATATATATATATATATATATATATAGTATTTGTTTGTTTATAAAAGCCATTTTAGAAAATTTTAATTATGTTAAAAAATATCAGATTTGAAAAGAAATCATAGTTTAAAAACGATCGTTCAAGTCAACTGAAAATTTAGGTTTGGTTTATAATTATTAATAGTTTGTTTGGTTTGATATTTCGTAAACTAGACTTACTTTGGTTCGAGTTTGTATCAAAAATCGATCCAACTTGCATTTGATCATCTCTAATGTGCATGTTTTTTCTAATCCGACAATAATATTCTATCTTTTTATTGTAAATTTACATATCAGAAAATTCTTACTTATTTAATTATTTATCAATTAAATTTCTTTTTATAATTCTATTTTTCATTTTTTAAAGAATAACTATAAAAATAAATCGGGGTGACCTGAACCATATCGAATTCGAACCCATTTTTTATAGGCGAACTATTTTCAACCTCAAAATCAGTTTAAAACCTAGTCTACCAAATCTATTTAAGGCTCTACTATATATTTTCATTTTTGCCGCACCTATCCTTTCCCAGTACAAAATTTCAGGCCCAACGTCCCTTTTCATATATATATATTATTTTCCTTAATAAATATATACAAACTACATGTTTTTTCGGAATATAACAATATCTTACTATCTTATAAAATGTGACGGTGCTAGAAAAATCAACTTGATGAAACTTTTTTCAAAACCCAAAATATAGATGATGTTATAAGATGAGGGCGCATCCACTATTAGGAAATTTATCATCTTGGTTTTTATCCTCGGTTCTTCACCCAATGTAATTGGTAAAGACACCTGCCCCATCGGGATTACAATTTCCCCAGCAAATCCATGAAGATGGGTGTTTACCTTTGGTATTGCTATGATTCCCAACTCCATATGGGTCAAGGTGCTGAAGAAAAGCACATCAATTGAGCTCCCCGTGTCTACGAAAATTCTCTATATGTTGTAATTGGCTATCGTGACAGAGATAACCAATGCATCTTCATGGGGGAAGTGAATCCCCCGCAAATCTTCGGGTCCGAAAGCTATAAAAGGGCCTTCTGGTGTGTAATCTCGGTCGATGGATAGTACTTGGAGCTTTCGAACATGATTTTTTCTTGCTTGGTTAGAATCCCTACCTGACATTCCCCCAGAAATCATATGTAAAGTTCCTCGATTAGGAACATTATTTAAGGCCACCTCTCCGACGGCTCGATTATCTTTTTCTGGCCTTCCTCCTCGAACTGCCCACGGTACTGGCGAGGTAACCCTTCCCGGATTGGCATTATTCCGAGGAAAGGGATTATTACCAATCGGCCCATCATGGAGCCCTTGCCTTCCCCCAAATCTACCAGCTCTCGTACTCGAAAATGTTCTCCTCGGAATGGCCCTCCTCTGTATGATCCACCCCGACCCCTTTTCGGCATTATTTGATTCATGGCTACTTCCTGATGAGACCTCATCGGAAGATATTGATCAAAGTTCCTCTTGGGTTGTTCCACTTGCTTATCCCTCCTATTGAGTTCACTACCAGTTTTTGAATCTCTCCTCTGCTCCATCTTTCGGGCTTCTTCTAAATTGATATATTTAGAAGCTCTCCCCAGTAGTTCGTCATAATCCAAATGTGGCTTCTTCGCTAAAGACCTGAATAGGTCTCCTCCTCCCAGCCCCTGAGTAAAAGCGTTAATCAGTATTTCTGAAGTAACGTAAGGGACATCCAGGCATGCTTGATTGAATTTCTTCAAAAATCTCGAAGAGATTCCTTCTCTACTTGTTTGAGTCCGAACAGACTAAGGATTGTACTCTTGCAACTTCTACTGCTCGCAAACTGATGAAGGAATAATGAGCTGAATTTGGAGAAAGAATATATGATGCCCGACGGCAGCTGATTAAACCATGATTGTGCAGCTCCAACAAGAGTGGTGTCAAAAAGACTCTACACTTCACTCCGTCTGTAAGTTGATGAAGGAGTGAAGCGTTCTCAAACCGGGACAAGTATTTCTCAGGATCTGTGCCACCATCGTAATTCCCAACACTCAAAGTTCGGAAATTGGATGGTAGGGGATCATTGATAGCTTTGGGAGCAAATGGGGTCCCCCTTCGTGCTGGATATATACGCCACTACATTTTGTTACGCATCTACTGCAACTCGTCTTGTAAGTCCCCCATTTGGTGGTGCAAATCTTGTCAGGTTCCTCCCCCATATGATTAGAGAGATCATTTATCTCTTTCGCACTTTCCTTTGGTTCCTTTGAAGAGGCAAAATCTTCTTCCTCTTCCTCGGTTTTCTCTGGCTGGGGTAGAGTCATAAACTGCTTCATGACTTCTCCCACAGTTCTGGCGATTACCTCAGTTAACTGTCCCATGTGCATTCCCCCAGCAGGAAATGCCTGGGGAACATTTTGAGATGACTCTGCCCCTTCCTCTTCTTCCTGTGCCGGACAAATAGGGAGGGGGGCTTGGTATATTCCCCCTCGAAGTTTGTCCACGACCCTTACTCTTAACCATTTTTCCTTGAACTCTTTGCTGGATGAAAAATTTGCTTATTTCAACATCTTTGCTCTAAAAAATTTTCCACAGACGGCGCCAATGATGTGATTCGATTTTTTCTGGGTTCGGTAGGTTTAAGTGTTTGATAAAAATAAAAGAAAAACACCAAGATTTTTTACGTCGAAAACCCTCGAATTGAAGGAAAAACCACGGGATACAAGTCCAGTATAATTTATACTAGTCACTCTTTTTATTTGTTACAGGACTTGACACAATATCTAAGTGAAAAATCAGCACTCAAGAATATCTGGTAAAGTAACAAGAGATGACCGAAGAGGCAAGATAATGTTCTCTTTGGAGTCTCCTTTTCCTAAAAAGTCAAATGTGATGAACTCTCAGTCTCTATCTATAGGGCCAATTTCAGTGTTTTATTGGCTTCATATCGTGTTCAGTCGATATGAGTTTACCTTTCTTTAAAGCCAAAATATCGGGACTGATGGTGAAGTGGGCCACTGAGCTGAGTGAGTTTGATATTTCTTATCAACCTCGAACTACCATCAAAGCTCAAGCCTTATGAGATTTCCTGGTAAAGGTGACCCACGTCCCCGAGGAGAAGGAGTGGAGCTTGTATTTAGATGGATCATCCACTCAATTGGGAAGTGGTGCGGGAATCGTGCGTATTAGTCCCGAAGGAGAGGAAATCAAAGTGGCCATTCAGTTTGGCTTTCATTCCTCAAATAATGAGGCTAAATTTGAGGCCTTATCTCTGGTTTTCAAATAGCGTTGGTTGTTGAAGCTCGGAAGGTGGTATCATTTATGGATTCCATGCTCATAGTACAACAAGTGAATGTAATATACAAAGTGAAGGAGGAAAAGCTAAAAAAATATATGGAGAATGCTCGAACATTGATGAGTCAATTCCAAGAAATAAAGTTAACACAGATACCTAAGGAAAAAAATGGCCGAGCCGATGAATATGCAAAGTTGGCCAGCTCAATCCATGAATGGAAGAACATAAATGTATTAGTGCAAGAACTTTTGATCTCCCACATGTTTGTCAATAGCATAATGAGTCTGGAACCATGTATTATGGCTGACTGGCGCGAGCAAATCATTAAGTTCTTGAAGACGAAGACTTTGCCATCTGATAAAAAAGAAGGTGCTCGGGTGAAGAGAATGGAAAAGCGTTTTGTATTGATGGAATGTAGGTTGTTAAGAGGGGCTTCTCAACCCCTTTTCTATAGTGCACTTCAGTCCAAGAAGGGGAGCGTTTGCTAAGAGAAAATCACGAGGGCTGTTGTGGTATCCATCATATATTAAACCAAAAAGCTCTTCGGGCCGGATACTATTGGCCCACAGCAAGAGAGGATGCCGAGGGGATTGTAAAAAATGCAATAATTGACAGAAGCACGCCAATTTATTCCATGTACTGGCCGAAGTACTAAATAACAGTATCATATCATGTCCCTTTGATCAGTGAGGAATGACATTGTTGGACCTTTTTCCCCTGCGATGGGGCAAGTTGAATATTTAATCAAATGGGTAGAAGTTGAACCCTTAGCAAAGATAACTGAAGAAGAGGTCATCGGATTCTTATGGAGAAGCATAGTATGTCGGTTCGGAATACCGAGGAGGTTAATTTCCGATAATGGAAGGCAATTTCAGGGTGGAAAAGTGCAAGAGTGGTGCAATGATATGAAAATTAAACAAGTGTTCACATCAGTAGCTTATCCTCAAGCTAATGGACATGCCGAAGTGTCTAATAGGATTTTACTGCACGGGATTAAAACAAGGCTAGAAGGAGCTCAAGGAGCATGGGTGAACGAGTTACATGGTGTTCTGTGGGCATACCAAACAACACCTCGGGTATCTAAAGGAGAAACCCCTTACAGTCTAGTATATGGTTCAGAAGCCCTTATCCCGGTGGAAATTAGAGTCGAACCTCTTCGAGTACTGTCACGCCCCGGGCCCAGGCCCGCACAAGCGCGACTGCACAATGGACTCCTATAGCAACTATTTTGTATCCGTCATCGCTCAACGAAAATGGTTAACCCAAGTTGCTATAATAGTCCATTGTAAGCCTTTATAAATCACTTTAAAAAATTTTCATCCACAACCAATGTGGGACAATGGTATTACAATCACTACTTCTTTAGAACGCGACGTCCTCGTCGCCACCTAACTCATCGATCCACCGGCACCGGGAATCTAGAGGTGGCTCCTACAGATTCAAGAGGTGGCTCCCGTCATGTAGCACTTTGCCCCGCAGGTTCAAGAGGTGGCCCTGTCGTGTAGCACTTTGGCCCTTTAGGCTCAAGAGGTGGCTCCCACGCACGTAGCACTTTGCCCCGCATAGCACTTATCTCCCGGTGTTGCCTGCCGGTGACCGGCTCTGATACCATTCTGTCACACCCCGGGCCCAGGCCCGCGCAAGCGCGACTGCACAATGGACTCCTATAGCAACTATTTCGTATCCGTCCTCGCTCAACGAAAATGGTTAACCCAAGTTGCTATAATAGTCCATTGTAAGCCTTTATAAACCACTTTAAATTTTCATCCACAACCAATGTTGGACAAGGGTATTACAAGTACAATGTTATAATCCCAAAAATAATGAAGATATAAGGAAGTTAGAATTGTATGGGATTGACAGGCTAAGAGAACGAGCTGTGACAAGAACTGAAATGTATAAACTGAGGATAACTAACGCCTACAACCAAAGGGTTCGCCCGAGAACATTTCAGGTAGGAGACCTGGTGTTGCGGAAAACTAATCCAGCTGGCAACTTAAAGAAACTAGCACCAAAGTGGAAGGTCCTACAAAGTGAAAGGGGTGATCCGAAGAGGATCATATAGACTGGAAGACCCTGAAGGTCGCGAGCTGGTGAGACCTTGGAACATTTATAATTTAAAGAAATATTTCATGTAACATTTTAATTAATGTCTTTGTTTATGAATTTGTTCTCAATGAAATAAAGTTGTTCTCAGTGAGCTTGTTCGGAATTTTATGATTTACTTGTAGTTTGGTCCACGTTTAAACGTAAAATTGCCTAAGTGATTGTGCTCGGGGTAGCGAGCTTGTTCGATTTATTCGTGGGATCGGGATGTTTGGTCCACGTTTTAACTTAAAATTGGATAAGTGATTGTGCTCGGGGTAGTGAGCTTGTTCGGAATTTTTATGATTTACTCGTGGGATCATGATGTTTGGTCCACGTTTAAACATAAAATTGCCTAAGTGATTGTGATCGGGGTAGCGAACATGTTCGGTTATTCGTGGGATCGGGATGTTTGGTCCACGTTTAAACTTGAAATTATCGTTCTTTATTCGTGGGATCAGGATGTTTGGTCCACGTTTAAACATAAAATTGCCTAAGTGATTGTGCTCGGGTAGCGAGCTTCTTCGGTTATTCGTGGGATTGTGATGTTTGGTCCACGTTTAAACTTGAAATTACCATCATTTATTCTTGGGATCGGGATGTTTGGTCCATGTTTAAACATAAAATTGCCTAAGTGATTGTTCTCGGGGTAGCGAGCCTGTTCGGTTATTCGTGGGATCGGGATGTTTGGTCCATGTCTAAACTTGAAATCACCATCGTTTATTCGTGGGATCGGGATGTTTGGTCCACGTTTAAACATAAAATTGCCTAAGTGATTGTGCTCGGTAGCGATCCTGTTCGATTTATTCGTGGGATCGGGATGTTTGGTCCACGTTTAAACTTGAAATTACCACCGTTTACTCGTGGGAGCGGGATGTTTGGTCCACGTTTAAACTTTAAATCACTATCGTTTACTCGTGGGATCGGGAAAATTGGGTCACATTTAAACTTAAAATTATCAAAGTTATGATGCTCGAGATAGTGAGCTTGTTAGAAATTTTTATGATTTACTCGTGGGATCGGGATGTTTGGTCCACGTTTAAACATAAAATTGCCTAAGTGATTGTGCTCGGGGTAGCGAGCCTGTTCGGTTATTCGTGGGATCAGGATGTTTGGTCCACGTTTAAACTTTAAATTACCATCGTTTATTCGTGGGATCGGGATGCTTGGTCAACTATTAAATATAAAATTGCCTAAGTGATTGTGCTCGGGGTAGCGAGCCTGTTCGGTTATTCGTGGGATCGGGATGTTTGGTCCACGTTTAAACTTGAAATTACCATCGTTATTCGTGTGATCGGGATGTTTGGTTAACATTTAAACTTGAAATTACCATCGTTTACTCGTGGGATCGGGATGTTCGGTCCATGTTTAAACTTAAAATTATCAAGGTCGTGTTGCTCGGTATACCAGCTTTTTCATGAATTCTATTTTGTGGGATCAGGACAGTTGGTCGACTTTCTAAACTTAAATTTGTACAAGTGTTGGGGATCGGGATTTTGAACAGCAAAATGAATAAATCCATTTTTATTCAATCAAGGAGATATTACATCGGAACAAAAGCAAAAAAAAAAAAAAACAATTAACACCCTACTCTATGGTTGAAAGAATTCCTCAGGAAGACTTTCCAAAGCAGCTCTAACATCAAGAAAATCCTTCGAAGTCTCTTCGGAGGATAAGTCTTTGCCTCAAATTGGCGGACACGGGACCCAAACCCGTGATAAAAAAACTTTGTTGCGCGGTTCACCACCATGTCACTGAACTCTGAAGACTTCAAAGTCAGCCTTCTTTGCAAGCCAAAACTCCTCCATTCGAACAACTAGTAAAGATTTCTCTTGGGCGAATTGTTCGGAAATGGATTTGTATTGTTCCGATAAAGTCTTGTTGACCTCATCTACTTCAGCCGACCTCTTGCACTCTCTCTCAAGGGCATCCTACGCCTCATCCCTAGCGGCCATCATTGCAGAATGCCGATCTTCCAGTAGCTTTATAGACTTCTTTAAGTCATCGCCCATATTTTCAAGTTGCTTGATTTGTTTCTGGCGATTAGCATTTGTTGATCGAACCGAATGGAATTGGGTGAGAAGTTCACCCGCCATCATGTGGGTCTGCGTAAGAACGTAAGAAATGAGTATATCGAAGATAAAAAACTTAGAAAATTATCAATAAAGGATAATTACATGGGTGAAGGAAGTGGCAAATTCATTCACCAGATTACTGAAGGCCAACTCCCCGAGGTATTTGTGATCGGCGGAGTTGGAAGAATGACAGAGGATGGATTGGGAGTCTTGGGGTCTGGTTTCTTCAGGAGAGGGACATTGGGAGAATAGGTGTAGGTATGTGGTATCTCGAGGTGGGCCGAGAAGCGCTCGGACCACCTGGAGCAGGTTGAGAAGAAGCTCAGGGTACATGGGGAATGATGGAAGAAGAGGTTTTTTTGGAAGGGGCTTTTTCGAGGAAGAACCCTGGCCCTCGGGAATAACCATTTTTCGGGGTCGAAGTGCCAAGGCCTCCTAATGTGAAGTCCTCACATCGTTTGGAGAGGTAGGTTCAACATATGGAGGAAGGGCTGGAATAACAACAGATTCGGAGGCCTGTCCTTTCTGATACTTGGCTTTCAGCTTCTCGGCCATATTATCTTTCATCATTTTTGTTTCTGAAAAGAATACGATGTTAGTCCGAGCATAACAATCAGAGTATACAAGCATGTGCGAGTGCTCAGAAACACTCACCGAGGGGCATCTTCAAGGATGCACCCTTCGGGTTCAGCTGGTACAAATACAGCAGTACGTCGTCAATTAGCTCCGCTAGGTTAAAACACTATTCACCAAGCTTACGACAAACCAACAGATATGGTTCCTTCTCAAGGTGTCCCTTGATTGATTTTCCGTTCGGGATGTCTTCCCTCCACTTCATGGGACAATCCCAAGACTGGAGTTGATGAGCAAAGAAATAGAACCTCTTCCAATTCTTGATCGACGAGGGGTAGTTCTTGAGGAAACCAACCCCTGTTCGAGAAGAAAAGTAAAAAAGTCCGATCTCTTTCTTATTTAGTTGGAAGAAGCAATGGAAGAGTACGGGTGTAGAAGTGAAACCCAAAAAAGAAAGACCTATAAAGAAACCCGCCAACAGTCTATAGCTGTTGGGGAACAGTTGGCTAAGAGAGATGGGAAAATAAGAGGACACTTCAACAAAAAATGAGGGGACAGGAAAACGAAGACCTCCTCGGAGTTGGTCTAAATAGAAAGGAAAATAGCCCTTAGGGGGCAAAGGAGGACGAGATTCTGAAGGGGGATCAATAATAGACGTCCCCTCAGAAATCTCCCACCTCGTACGAATATTAGATAAATGCTGGTCCGATCTAACCCCTGATTCAAAATTTTTGAACCAAGGGACTTTGGCTTTCACCAAGTCTTGTTCCATAGCAGCTCGTTGCTCTTCTTTACGAGCAGCTGAAGCAGATGAAGAGCTTAGAGTCTCCTCGCTATCCAAGGAGGATGACGGTCGAGGAGAAGGGGTATTAACACCCTCCTCATCGTACGTATATATCGCGCTCAAGGAGGAATCATATGAAGAAGAGGTCATACTTGATAGATAAAAACCGGAGAGGATTGAAGATAAATTTGTAAGTAACCCCATGAGCATACAGCGCAGCGGAATAAAATTTTGGGATTACAAACCAGCGATCTATACATAGGGATTCATATCGGATTAGAGAATTACAAGTGTCTTACCCTTGTAGCGTGTTTGAGGCCGAATCCACGGAGCTGCACCACGTCTTACGCCTTCTCCGAGTCAATAGCAAAACTCGAATGGTTTTGCCTCAACGGTATCCACACGATCAAATCGAGTGAAGGGATGGATTAATAACACGTTGCTAGACGAGTTATTAATCCGATACACGAAGCTAACTCGATTCACAATCGAAGATCACCACCAAACAACCAAATCACCTTCGGCTACCTTGAAGAAGCCGAGAGCTTGGTTGATATCCTAGGCGGCCGAGAGCTTGTGGTTTTGGGTTAGGTTTTGTGTTATGATAATTGTCTTACAATTAAACACCTTGCTATCATATTAAATATGATTAATTAAAGGCTTTCTCAAAGCTTCATGGGCTTAAGCCCATGATTTAATTAATCCTTATGATTATTAATTAAGACTCCTCTTAATTATTTAATTCATCTCATGAATTTAATTTCCCTTCTCGATTTAATCTTTTGTGCGACCCGATAGGATCTCGTAATGTTGGCAGTGACATAAAATCTCATTTTATGTCGCAAGCATTGAGCGGTATCTAGCAACACATCGATGCTACCCAAATTACGAGAATGTCAATGACTCGACATAACCTTTAGAACTTGTGATAATATTAATCATGTAACTTAATCCCTTTGTCCTTTGTGTTTAGATTGAACACGAGTCATGGAATAGTCATACTCGTATATCCAATCTTTATTTCTTGATCCCCAAGTAGAACTAGAATAAATGAATAAGCTCGATATCTCATATCGACTCATTCTAGCATGGCCATGCATTTTAGTTCTCACTTGATCAAGGGCCAAACACATCTCCTGTTATATAGGAGGGACAAATCCTATCTCGATCAGTCAACATCCCTCTACATAATTCGTAGTGTATCCAATAGTCGCCTTTATAGTATACCCTGTTACGGGTAACATTTGACGATATCAAGATACATAACTCCTTATGTTGGGATCTCTGATGATCACAAGTCGTAAGGATTACATACATTATTATCACTATGAGAATTGCATATGACGATCATATAGCTATCCATGTTGCATTCTCATGGTGGGTCTGTTCAGTACATCGTTCTCTAACATGTACCCATATGTTGATTTGATATCTCATATCAATGAACAATTCATCGATCAACATATACTAGTCTCTACATATTATCATTATCCCTTTCATGATAATACTTGACTAGGAACATCTTTAAGAATAATACAATATTATTCTAAGGACATTAACATATATATTAATTCACAATGCACAGTAAAAGAATAATATATAATAATGAATTGCCATTCATAAATCCATAAACATTGTATGTCTTAAACAATCATCTAATGACTTGTCTTAGGGCATATCCCAACAAATCTCCCACTTGCACTAAGACCACTCAGACATATACCTAATGCCTAGAGATCTAGTATGACGATCATGCTTCTGCTGTGACAGCGGCTTCGTCAATGGGTCAGATACATTATCATCTGTTGGTACTTTGCATATTTTAACATCTCCCCTTTCAATGATTTCTCGAATGAAATGGAAACGCCTAAGTATGTGCTTGGATCTTTGGTGAGATCTTGGTTCCTTAGCCAATGCGATCGCTCCATTGTTGTCACAATAGAGTTCTATCGGATCTTTAATGCTAGGCACCACTCCAAGTTCAGAAATGAACTTCCTCATCCAAACAGCTTCCTTTGCTGCATCCGAGGCAGCAATATACTCAGCTTCCGTTGTAGAATCGGCTACTGTTTCTTGCTTTGAACTCTTCCAGCTCACAGCACCTCCATTCAGGCAATACACATATCCAGATTGCGATCGAAAATCATCTTTGTCGGTTTGGAAGCTTGCATCAGTGTAACCCATTACATTGAGCTCTTCCTCACCTCCATAAATCAAGAATGTATCCTTAGTCCTTCTCAAGTACTTTAGGATATTCTTGACAGCAATCCAGTGACCTTCACCTGGATCAACTTGATATCTGCTCGTCATGCTCAAAGCATACGATACATCGGGACGAGTACATATCATGGCATACATGATAGATCCAATAGCTGATGCGTATGGAATCTTACTCATGCGTTGTCTCTCATCTGGTGTTGAAGGACACTGTTCCTTCGAGAGATAAATACCATGTGTCATAGGCACGAATCCTTTCTTGGATTCTTGCATGCTAAACCTTTTAAGCACCTTGTCTATGTATGTACTTTGACTTAGACCAAGAAGCCTTCTCGATCTATCTCTATAGATCTTGATTCCTAATACATAGGTGGCTTCTCCTAAGTCTTTCATCGAAAAGCAATTCCCTAGCCAAATCTTTACAGATTGCAAGGCAGGGATATCATTTCCAATAAGAAGTATGTCATCTACATACAACACTAGGAAAATGATTACGCTCCCACTGACCTTCTTGTAGACACAAGGTTCATCTTCATTTTTGATAAAACCATACTCTTTGATTGCATCATCAAAACGAAGATTCCAACTCCGAGAAGCTTGCTTCAATCCATAAATGGATCGTTGTAGCTTGCATATCTTTCCAGCATCCTTTGGATCGACAAAACCCTCGGGCTGTGTCATGTACACATCCTCGAGCAGATTTCCATTAAGGAAAGCTGTTTTGACGTCCATCTGCCAGATTTCATAATCATGAAATGCAGCTATTGCAAGTAAGATCCTTATGGATTTAACCATGGCCACTGGTGAAAAGGTTTCATCATAGTCAATACCATGAATTTGTTTGAATCCTTTTGCAACCAGTCGACCTTTATAGGTTTGTACATTACCATCCATATCGGTCTTTTTCTTGAAAATCCATTTGCACCCTATGGGTCGTACCCCTTCAGGTGGATCAACCAAAGTCCATACTTGGTTTGCATACATGGATTCCATCTCAGATTTCATGGCCTCTTGCCATTTCTCAGAATCATTGCCCATTATAGCTTGTTGATAAGATGACGGCTCATCCTCATCAATAAGTAGTAAGTCACCTTGTTGAGTCACAAGAAATCCATATCTCTGTGGCTCCCGGTGTTCTCTTACAGACCTACGTTGGGCTTGTGTCTCTTGAGCAGGTACTTCTTCCACAACAGTTTGTGGTGCCTGCTCTGTTTCCATCTCAATCTCAGGTTCAGTGTTTTCTTGTGGTTGAACTTCACTAAGTTCTATTTTTATCCCACTGGTTTTTCTAGAGATAAATTCTCTTTCAAGAAATACACCAGTCCGAGCAACAACTACTTTGTTCTCGGTGGGATAGTAGAAATAGTATCCTTTCGTTTCCTTAGGATACCCCACAAATAAACACTTATCAGATTTGGGTCCAAGTTTGTTAGTGGCGTGACGTCTAACGAAAGCCTCACAACCCCAAATCTTCATAAAAGACATACTAGGACGCTTCCCAGTCCATATCTCATATGGTGTCTTTTCCACTGATTTAGATGGAACACGGTTCAGTAAGAAAATCGTTGTTTCTAGAGCGTGTCCCCAAAATGATATCGGAAGATCTGCATGACTCATCATTGATCTAACCATGTCTAACAAGGTTCGATTTCTCCTCTCGGATACACCATTCCATTGTGGAGTATACGGAGGAGTGAGTTGTGGGACTATCCCACACTCCTTTAGATAGTCATGAAACTCTTGGCTTAAGTATTCACCTCCTCGATCTGATCGAAGGATTTTGATACTTTTGCCAAGTTGGTTTTGTACTTCATTCTTGAAATCTTTGAACTTTTCAAAGGTTTCATGTTTATGTTTCATTAGGTACACATACCCATATCTACTGAGGTCATCAGTAAATGTAACGAAGTATTGAAAACCACCTCTAGCTTGCGTACTTATTGGTCCACATACATCACTATGTATTAGTCCCAATAAAACATTTGCCCTTTCAACATGTCCCTTGAAAGGGGCTTTAGTCATCTTGCCCATTAAACAAGATTCGCATGTTTCATATGATTCAAAATCAAATGAATCTAATACTCCATCCTTATGAAGTTTAGATATGCGGTTCTCGTTTATGTGGCCCAAGCGACAGTGCCAGAGATAAGTCGGATTACAATCATTATTTTTAATCCTTTTAGTATTTATGTTATAGATAGGCATATCAAGATTTAATACATAAAGACCATTCACCATTTGTGCACTAGCATAAAACATATCATTTAAATAAATAGAACAACAATTGTCCTTTATTATAAATGAAAAACCATACTTGTCTAAACAAGAAATAGAAATAATGTTTTTAGTAATTGAAGGCACAAAATAACAGTCTTTTAAAATCAACGATAAACCAGAAGGTAAAGCTAAATGATAATCTCCTATAGCTAATGCAGCAACTCTTGCTCCATTTCCAACTCGGAGATCAACTTCACCTTTCGCCAATGTCCTACTCCTTTTGAGATCCTGCACATTTACACAAATGTGAGATCCACATCCAGTATCTAATACCCATGATGAAGAAGTAGATAAATTGACTTCTATAACAAAAATACCTGAAGCGGAAGTCACACTTCCTTTCTTTAGATCCTCCAGATATACTTTGCAGTTCCTTTTCTAATGGCCGGTCTCACCGCAATGGAAACAGTTCCCTTCCTTTGCTATCCCTCCCTTTGGCTTCAGTGCAGAAGACTTTGGCTTAGATTTAGCAAAGACTTTCTTTGCTTTCTTGTTGCCTTTAGCTTTGGCCCTTCCTTTGCCTTTATTCACAATAAGGACATTTGTGGCCTTAGTCTTCTTAGTGTTTGCTTCATATGTTCTCAACATACCAAGCAACTGGGGCAGAGTCTTTTCCATATCAGTCATATTGTAATTTACTACAAATTGACTGAAGCTCTCCGGCAACGATTGCAAGATTACATCTGTGGCCAACTCTTGGTCCAATGGAAAACCTAGCTTGTCCAGATTCTCAATGTACCCAATCATCTTGAGCACATGAGTTCCAACTAAGCTTCCTTCTACCATCCTGCACTGGAATAACGCTTTAGAGACGTCATACCTCTCTTGTCTAGCTTGCTGTTGGTACAACTGCTTTAAGTGTTCGATCATATCGAACGCCTCCATTTCCTCATGTTGCTTCTGAAGCTCAGAGTTCATAGTGGCAAGCATGAGGCACCCAACATCAAGTGCGTCACTCTGATGCTTCTTGTAAGCATCTTTTTCAGCTCTTGTAGCTGTTAGGGGAGGTTCCTCAGCGAGCAAGGGTTCCTCTAGAACATATTGTTTCTTTTCTTGTTTGAGGACTATCCTCAAGTTCCTATGCCAGTCTAGGAAATTTGTCCCATTTAATTTGTCCTTCTCAAGGACCGATCGCAGTGATAAAGTGCTAGTAACGTTGTTAGTTGCCATGGATATCTACAATATAAATATGCAAAATAAGTTTATGATTTAAATCATTTAACATGGTCTTATATTAAATGATACTCCCACTATTTTATTTGAAAAATATCAACCCTCGAAACTTTTAGTGGGCCAAGATCCATATTTCGCCTAATCTTGAGTTAGCTTTGGCTAATCGCCCAAGACTCGGTTATTTAGGTAGACAACACTTTGTCAATTACATCACATATAATTCTTGGATAGTTGGACGAACAACACTTTGTTCAATTCATCTAATGAATTATAATCCAACCCATGCCTCTAGGTTCCCAATCCTATTGAGATAACCTAGTTAAGTCGTACCCAATTAAAGTATGACGGATATCACTTTTATCCTTTCGCGCCTTACTAAGATTGCCACGGTGCTTTGCTTTGGCAAACCCACACATGTACAATCGAAGTTATTGACGAGTACTTTTATTTGGAAGGCATCTAAAACTTAATATTTTAGAGGGATTTATTGATCTCATGATTAATTTGATAATTTAAAATATGTCCACTACATATAGTTGTATACATATCTACATATATGTGTAATACTATTATCAAACTAAAACATAAGATAAATCATGCATCAACATACATAATTAAAACGTGACATGGTTATAGCCCCTACTAATGAGTTTCTTAAGCCAATGAGAAACTCCTATGAGTCAACCTAAGGTAACTTCATAAGCACCTTCCTTTGGCTCCAATTTGTGAATGGCCTCCTCATCCCGGCACGATGCTCCATCTTCATTGATCACCATCAATAAAATAAACTATACTATTTACAAGATATAGAATTCCTCGATTCACATTCGAGGGGAACATAGGGGAGGGATTACATTTAGAATAAAATAGAGAAAGGCACGACTCGCAGGTCGTATTATAAATTACAATCATTCACAAATCCTATCTAATAGGTCAAAGGGCTATAACCACGCACCATGCTCAAACAACACATAAAGCATGCATTAACATTTAATTAATTAAATTCTAAACATTTTAAATTTAATTCTAATTAAAACTGTAAAATAATTTTTGAAAAATTATCGTACGCTCGGGACATCACATGCCACGAACTAAAGCGACTAAGACACGAACCACCATGGTTCGAACCAAAACCCACGGCTGGACCAATAGTGGGCCTAGGGTTCGAAACCCTAGCCCATGGCCGAGCCATGGTCCATGCGGCGGCGGCACTAGGGTTCCAACCCTAGCCGCCTCGCACCCTTTTGATGTTTTTATCGAGCCATCTTGATTTAAACGCCGGAATTTGTTAGCCACGAGTCACGGTCATGCCATGCACGGGGTTCGCTCAACCATCTCGAGCTAAGGGTTCGAAAATCCTTGCTCTCATGTGGTAAAGTTACTAATCCATGCATGCATAAACCATTATCGAGTCAAGGAGTTCAAAACTCATCCAAGCATCACAATTTAAGAAAATAGGGCGATGATGGCCGAGCCATGCACGGCTATTAGGGTTCGAAACCCTAGCCGTCATGAGCTAGCCGTCATGCCCAATGGGTTCTAAACCCTAATTAATTTTCGACACTTCTATGCACAATTATTAGCCACAACGACTAAGCCATCTCGAGCCAAGGGTTCCAAAACCCTAGCCCTCATGTGGCTAGCCATGGTGACATTTGTGATGGTGGTGGCCGAAAGTTTATGCTCAATAAATAATTTTATTCGCCAATTATATCAAATACAATTACTACGATGATTTTCATAAACTAAAATTAATTTCATATCAAATATGAATTTAAACAGTTTAATTAACATGCAATATTAATTCTAACATGATTAAACTATTTAACCACATAAATCCGATATGAGCCTTGTACACGGCTTTGATACCACTGTAAGTAACCCCATGAGCATACAGCGCAGCGGAATAAAATTTTGGGATTACAAACCAGCGATCTATACATAGGAATTCATATCGGATTAGAGAATTACAAGTGTCTTACCCTTGTAGCGTGTTTGAGGCCGAATCCACGGAGCTGCACCACGTCTTACGCCTTCTCCGAGTCAATAGCAAAACTCGAATGGTTTTGCCTCAACGGTATCCACACGATCAAATCGAGTGAAGGGATGGATTAATAACACGTTGCTAGACGAGTTATTAATCCGATACACGAAGCTAACTCGATTCACAATCGAAGATCACCACCAAACAACCAAATCACCTTCGGCTACCTTGAAGAAGCCGAGAGCTTGGTTGATATCCTAGGCGGCCGAGAGCTTGTGGTTTTGGGTTAGGTTTTGTGTTATGATAATTGTCTTACAATTAAACACCTTGCTATCATATTAAATATGATTAATTAAAGGCTTTCTCAAAGCTTCATGGGCTTAAGCCCATGATTTAATTAATCCTTATGATTATTAATTAAGACTCCTCTTAATTATTTAATTCATCTCATGAATTTAATTTCCCTTCTCGATTTAATCTTTTGTGCGACCCGATAGGATCTCGTAATGTTGGCAGTGACATAAAATCTCATTTTATGTCGCAAGCATTGAGCGGTATCTAGCAACACATCGATGCTACCCAAATTACGAGAATGTCAATGACTCGACATAACCTTTAGAACTTGTGATAATATTAATCATGTAACTTAATCCCTTTGTCCTTTGTGTTTAGATTGAACACGAGTCATGGAATAGTCATACTCGTATATCCAATCTTTATTTCTTGATCCCCAAGTAGAACTAGAATAAATGAATAAGCTCGATATCTCATATCGACTCATTCGAGCATGGCCATGCATTTTAGTTCTCACTTGATCAAGGGCCAAACACATCTCCTGTTATATAGGAGGGACAAATCCTATCTCGATCAGTCAACATCCCTCTACATAATTCGTAGTGTATCCAATAGTCGCCTTTATAGTATACCCTGTTACGGGTAACGTTTGACGATATCAAGATACATAACTCCTTATGTTGGGATCTCTGATGATCACAAGTCGTAAGGATTACATACATTATTATCACTATGAGAATTGCATATGACGATCATATAACTATCCATGTTGCATTCTCATGGTGGGTCTGTTCAGTACATCGTTCTCTAACATGTACCCATATGTTGATTTGATATCTCATATCAATGAACAATTCATCGATCAACATATACTAGTCTCTACGTATTATCATTATCCCTTTCATGATAATACTTGACTAGGAACATCTTTAAGAATAATACAATATTATTCTAAGGACATTAACATATATATTAATTCACAATGCACAGTAAAAGAATAATATATAATAATGAATTGACATTCATAAATCTATAAACATTGTATGTCTTAAACAATCATCTAATGACTTGTCTTAGGGCATATCCCAACAAAATTGCTCGGTCGTCTAAACGCTAGCTCGGAAGCATAATGCAGCAGAGTGAGACAAATGAAGGGAATGGGAGAGTATTTATAGGTGAGACCACATGAACAGTCGTTAAATCCACGTCGTCCGAATTAAACTGAATGGACGGTTGCGGATATGCCTCAGGAAATGAAAACATCGCGCGGCGTTTGTAATGTTTTAGCGAAAAAAAGAGCGGCAAACCCGAGCAGGTCAAGATTTGGATTTTATCTGAAGACAAAACAAGACTCCAATATTCTCATCTTGATTTACTTCAGGGGGGTGAGGTGATGTCATATGACATATTGGCATTCTCGGGTGAAATCCTCTGCAAAAAACCAAACAACAATGCACCGAACAGATTATAGCTGAACGGCTGTCAAACCCTGCTCGATTTAATGGTCAAAGATTAGTGGAAGACCCCTGTAACCAACAAATTAACCGACGGATATAAACGTGTATTAAAGGGGTGCGGATTTCTAGGACACACTTGCCACATTAACGCCACGATCAGAGGAGATCGTGTTCTAAGCTTTCCCGCCAATAAAACACTAAAATTGGCCTACAAATAGAGGCTGAGAGTTTCATCACAATGGTTGGACTTTTTAGGAAAATGAGACTCCGAAGAGAACATTATTTAGCTTGTTCGGTCATCTCTTGTTACTTTTCTAAATATTCTTGAGTGCTGATTTTTCACTTAGATTTTGTGTCAAGTCCTGTAACAAATAAAAAGAGTGACTAGTATAAATTATACTGGACTTGGGTCCCGTGATTTTTCCTTCAATTCGAGGGTGTTTCACGTAAAAAATTTGGTGTTTTTCTTTTATTTTTCGGAAACACTTAAACTTATCGATCCCGAAAAAAATTGAATCACATCAATAGATTTTCTATTATTTTTAAAATATTAAAAAAATAATATAATTATATAATATTTAATGCACACAAATTGCATGCCCTATATAGTCTGACCGTTTGTGTTGTTGTCATCTTTAAAATTTTTACCTTAAAATGTATCTAAATATTAGATATGTGGTATAGATGCTTCGAGGGGGTTTTTTAAATAAAATAATCGATTTTTTAAAAGTATTTAACAATAGCACCAATTTTTTTTTTATTAGCAAACTAACCGAAGTCGCAATGTCAGATGACGACTTCATTTGAAGTCGCCATCTCACATGGCGACTTTCTTAAAAATCTTATTTTTATTGATGTCGCCATGTGAGATGGCAACTTCAGGTGAAGTCGCCATCTGACATGGCGACATCTTTAAAAATAATTTTTTTAATGTCGCATGTAATATGGCGACATCTTATTAAAAAATAATTTTTTCACCGATGTCGGTATATAACGACATATATTTTTTTTTAAACGTTGCAGCCATCACAGATGGCAACAATTAGAAAAAAAATGTATTTGATGTCGCCATCTTAGATGGCAACAACAATCAGTTACTTCCTCTACAAAACCGAACACAATGTTGCTCATTTCGTAAACCAAAATTTCTTCGGTATTCATAAACAAATTCTAACAGAATTCGTAAACATTTTCTCTCCAGAATTCGTAAATCATAATCTTCATTATTTCCTCCAGTCGTTTCCTCCGGTGGGCGCATTGCAGGTACGTTGTTATACAAATAATCAAATTTAGCAACATCATATATAATGTACTAATTTATAAAATTTGTCTTTATCTTTTAAGGTATGTCAATTAAAGTTTTGTTGTATTGGGGAGACGATATATACAAGATTCAGAATCTGTTAGATATGATCGTGGTCCGTCGAAAGGCATGACAATATCTCGCACTATTAATTATTTGCAGTTATTGAACGACGTATATGATATTACTGGCATCGACCGTAACCAGATCATTCTGAAAATATATTGTAAATATATATTTAGTGATTTTTCTGGGATGAAACAAACAATTTTTCCCGTTGACAGTGATTACAACTTAGCATGCGTATTGGATTCTGAACAAAATTATAGTTGTTTGGAGTTGCATATACAAACAGAATGAAGAGCTTATGATTTTATTACAGAAATGCCAACAAGTGGTAGTGGTCCATTTGTAGTAGATACAGAAAGACCAACTACCTCTAGGATTCAAGATGATGCTCCTATAGTTGTTGACAATATTGTTCCCGAGCCACTAGCAGGCAATTTTGTGGATTTTGGAGATGATATTCAGACTGAACCGGAGGGAATTGCATCTGAGGATGAGTCTTATAACGATGAGGTTGATATTGAAGAAGTGCCAGTTAATGTACCAGACACAACCACGACAAATACTCATGTCCTTTATCCAACAATTCCACTCTTCTCAATGACACATCCCGAAGTATTTGGAGACTCAGTAGATAATCCAACAGGTAGATGGGGGAGTTATTACGACTACTCCAACATCTAGATATGGTCTTCAAAATAAAGTTCATCTGCAGGCAGCTGTAAATGATTACTCTGTACGTATTGCAAAACGGGAGTACCGCGTTGTCAAGAGTACAAAAACATTGTGGAAAGTGGTGTGCAAACAAAGTACAGAAGATATGCCTTGTAGATGGTACCTGCGAGCCTCGTTGAAGAAAAAAAGTTGGATTATTCAAAATAAACAAGTATGGAGGTTCTCACACTTGCCTTTTGAGTGAATTGTCGATCGATCGTGCAAATTTGGACAAAAACATGATTGCCAGCTTGTTAGTGGGAATTGTTCGGCGTGATCCAACTTACGAAATAAAGTATGTAATTCAAACAGTTAAAAATAAATATGGATTTGAGATCTCCTATGCAAAAGGAAGGTTTAGTTTGCGACATGCTGTTGAGAATGTGTACGGAACATGGAGAGCTCCGTGAAGAAATTGCCTTACTACATGGAAGCTTTGCACAAAAGGAATCCGGGCACAATCATTGGGTGGGTTCACTTTGAAAATGCCAGACCAAGAGAAAAGACTTTGAATTACGTGTTCTGGGCCTTCCATCCATGTGTAGAAGGATTTCAACATTGCCGCCGGGTAATAAGTGTTGATGGAACACATCTGTATACTAAATATCAACATAAGATGTTGATTGTCGTGGCAATGGACGCTAATAATCATGTCTTACCTTTGGCATCTGCAATTTTTGACGAAGAAAACTTTGTGTCATGGAGATGATTTTTGGAGATGATTAGCAAGCATATTGTGAGAAGATCTGAGGGTGGTGTATGTTTGATTTCTGACCGTCATCCAGGCCTCATTGCATCAGCCGATTGTATTCCTGACTTCAAATCACCCCTTGGGGTACATTGATTTTGTTTGAGACATGTTTGTTCAAACTTTAATAGTCGCTTCAAATCCGTTCATTTGAAAGATTTATGTTGGAGAGCGGGATCAGAAAATCAGCTCAGAAAATTTGATCGCACAATGGAGGAGATAAAACTTATAGAACCAAGGGCTTTTGATTACTTGAGTCGTATTGATAAGTGTCAATGGTCTCTTGCTCATGACGGGGGCTGGCGTTGTGGTATCATGACCACAAATATGTCAGAACGCATAAATGGAGTTATGAAAGGTGCTCGTCGACTTCCAATCACCGCCATTGTGTGCTATATTTTTTCGAACGGCTTAAGAAGACGGGGAATGATTCAAAATAATCAAGAATGGCCAGATTATGTGTTCGAAAGATATGGTCATGCTGACTATCATTCCATCCATCATGATGTCCAGATGTTCGATCGTAGACGTCTAACAGCTTCTGTTATCACAAGAGTACAACCAGGACGTGTGGGTAATACACATGTTGTGCATCTAAAATCAGGGGAATGCTCTTGTGGAAAATGGAAAGAGTTCGGAATACATTGCTCACATGTGATCCAAGTGTGTCGAAAGTATGGCTTAAACGCTAAAACATTTGTGAAATCATATTACAACATGAATGAATATTGGAGCACATATCAAGGACGATTCGAACCAATGTGGGGGGAGGAGTATTGTGACACCCCATGTTTTGAGTTGTACCACAACTCCACTATGCGAAAAAGCAGAAGAGTAGGTCGAAATCGAACAACACGCATTCATAATGAGATGGACTGGCCAGAAGCCCGTGCAAGACAACAAATGGCTTCAACTTCTCGAAATCAATAAATTTTTTTATGTGTAATTGATTGTAAGTTTATTGTGTAAATGATTATTATGAAAATTATTGTTCGTTTAATTTTTTTATGTGTAATTGATTGTATGATCACAAAACTCATAAACAAATTGAAATAACATAACTCATAAATATTTACAACATAAATGATGACTTCAACGACGATGACGAGCTAAATTTCCTATCATCATCTATCCCCGACACTACGATGTCATCTATTGGCAACACCCATATTACTGCAATGTCTTGTAGTGTGATGGACGCTTCTCCCAATCAAAGATGAAATGTGTGTGTTTCACTGCGCCATCTCTCAACTAAAGTCGTGGTCAGGTGCATGTCAAGTTCAATCTTACCACACCTAGATATACCATAAAATACAATCACGTGCAACAAATTAACAACATGCATATCTAGAGGACACATATCCCAAAAATAGCTATCTGGGTTTCTCACACGAAGTATGCTATCCATATCACCTCCCCATATCCTCAGATCGATGTGAAGACTGCAATGACAAGAGATGTGTGTCAATCGTGTCTGGTTGTCTAATTTGATCAATCCTGAAATATAATACAAAAAATTATCAACATTAATATCAACATTACAAAACTACCCACCGGCTGTCCACGACCGCCGCCCTCCGACCGACGCCCACGCCGCCGCCGCCCACGCGACACCAACAAATAATATACTCACAATATATATATCAAAATCATAATTTATCTAAAATCAACAAATAACAAAAATAAAAAAACTTACCTTAAATAATTTGGAGAGAAATCGGACGATTTTCGCGAGCTTGCAGATGGAGAAATCTGAAATGTGTAAGTGAGCGGCAGGCGTGTAAGATAGGAAACTAGGGTTTTAATTTTCATTGGTGTCTCCATCTGAGATGGCGACACAAATAAAAAAAATTATCTTTTCATTGGTGTCGCCATCAAAATATTTTCCACTTTTAGATTTAAATTTCATTAATGTCGCCATCTGTGATGGCGACACCAATAAAAAATTTATTTGATGGCGACATCAATGAAAAAATATTTTTCCATTTTCAGATTTAAAAGATATCGCATTCTCAGATGGCGACATATTTTAAAAAAATAATATGTCGCCATCTGACATGGCGACATCAGAAAAATCTTATTTTTTTGCAAAGTCGCAATGTCAGATGACGACTTCAATTGAAATCGTCAAAGTCGTCATCTGACGGCGACTTTGATTAGTTTGTTAATAAAAAAAAAGGGTCATATACTGTTAAATAGTTTTAAAAAATAGATTATTTTATGAAAAAATCCTCCCGTCTAAAAAAACATTAAAGGATCTTTCTGAACCCATCGAGGACTGCAAATTGATTAAAATACATAAATTTTAACCAATTAAAACTTAGATGCCTTATTTTATTGCTATTGCCTATTGCTGATTTTCTCTTCATTTCACTACATAACAGCGTTTACACTGAGCTTCCTTATTGCTTCAATGGCGGCCAGTCCAATTCCACCGCTAGTAAAAGTCGCAGCTCTCAGCGGTTCTCTCCGTAAAGGTTCCTTCAATCGAGGCCTGATACGCGCTGGTATTTTCCTTTTCTTTTTCTTCATCATTTTTCATTTATAATGATATCTTGTTATCTAAGATTCACATCTGTCGTTTTGTTATTTAGAAGTGATCGGTGAAAAAGTACTTCCACATAAACTTAGCTTTTGTGCGCTTGATTTTACGGTATATTGTGTTGTGCATTTCGTATTTCAACTGAATTTTTTTTTTTTTTTGTGTTTTTTATGAAAACATGAGTTTCTGTTTAGGATTTTTTTGTTGCTGAGTTTTTTCCCTTAAATTAGCAATTTCGTCCTTTAACTATAATGATTTCATGGATCTATTCAAATTTCAAATCTTTTTTTTATGTAATTCAAATTTCAAATCTTTTTTTTATGTAATTCAAATTTCAAATCTAATCATGTAATAATGCTATAATATCTATTAATATTCAAATTGGCATCTGTTGTAAATTTGATCTTGTATGGTGGAGCATATATGAAATGTAATATTTTAGATCACAAAATTATAATCATGACAATGATATTAAAATTTTAAAATTTTGATTTTTTAACAATGTAAATAGTTTCTGAAAAATATTATAATTTGTATGTTGACGATAACTCAATATAATATGAAAATTATGTAGATGAAAATGCAAATATTTAATACAAGAAATCTTAATATCACAGCGTAGACAATAAATATTTAATTAAACATGTTTAACATAAAACAAATGTACTTCAACTTACACAATTTACTATTCTTTTTAATCTAATTGAAAAGAACTTCAAAACTAAACACAACCTCGTATTTCTTGTAGTTGTGACCAAATTTGTTAATTGGAGCATATAAATGTTATTGAATTTGACATGGTTTTAACTCCACAGGGTGGTACACTGGTACCCTCTGTGAAGCAAATATTCGTTCTTTTATGTATATTTTGTCATTTTCAATCTGCTCTTATTGAAGACACCGGGGTTTTCATTTTTCATTTTGCTAAGCAAATATGCATTTTTATTTCTTTGTTTCCTGCCCGTTTTACGACGGTGGCATTATACATGCGACAAATGGATATGGAAATCTAGCTATCGAGATATCGGAATCAATTAATGGTTTGGAGATAGAGTATGTGGATATATCACCTTTACCACTTCTCAACACTGATCTTGAGGTAAATGGGACTTACCCGCCGGCTGTTGAGGCTTTCCGGCAGAAGATTCTTGCCGCTGATTGCTATCTTTTTGCTTCACCCGAGTACAATTACTCTGTCACTGGTAATGAAACAACTCTTATTTCATGCTAACTTAATGAAGCTAATAAATTAAATATTTAGCAGTTGATATTCTGTACTACATTAATTTGCTCACTGAATTAATGTTCATCTTGTCTTTTCATCCTTTTGAAGCTATTTGTTTATCTGCCAACATTTACAAATTGATCTTTATTCTCGATATCATATAGAGGTTCTTTGCTCGTGAAAGTTTTAGATGTGTTTGTTGCACTCACATTCTTCATGTAAAGAGAGAGAGAGGCTCTATCTCTACGTTTGGGACTTGGGTGAGCAATTTGGTTGTAGTTACATTACCGAAGGAAATAAAATTTTTTGACCTTCATCTGGAAAAAGATTTGCATGGACATTAAGTTTGATATGTATGGAATATGGATTGGGATGAGTCAGAAGTATAGCACTTTTGAAGAACAATCAAATCCTAATAATTTTGGAGAAGTGTAGTAATGAAATATTGGATTAATGTCATCAGAATTTATCAACAGCCGTCAGGCTCCGTAGATGAAAAACTAGTAAGAGGTACTTGTCAGGTGATCTGCATATACGAAAGATGCAATGTAATTTTTCTTTTGGAACAGAAATAAAGAAATTAAAATGTACAATTGATGCATATGTCTTTCAATCCATTTATCGAATTTATAGGTAAACATCTGTCTTTACTAGAATATGTGGTCCTGATACAAATAAGATATACAATTGTTTCTTTCAGCTAATAAAGGTTTCCAACCAATTAATAATGAGCTTTGAGTTTTTTGAGTTCATCTGTGGTTGACTAAAGTGCAATCCGGTATTTGATGTTCTCTCGCAGCTGGGATGCATATTCTTATATCCTTCAAATAAGTTACTAATAATTTTGACTGGAAAGCAGCTATAAACGAGCACATAAACATGGTTGGATAGAATCACACTTACTTATGTGCGACCGACAAAAGCTTAAGATGACCATTGGTGTGAAATGGGTCTTTAGAACCGAACCGAATGCCAATGGTTCCATCAACTAGACATTTCGGTTGTATGATAGAACTTGGTTATTGTGTTATGCCGGACAATCAATGTTTTCACGTACAACAACTAAGGAAAGCAAATGGACTATAATTCACGTGAAATTTGTATTCGCCATTTACATAGGGGAATGCAGGAACGAAATTTCGCTTCTACTGGCATGACCAATAACCTCTTCTTTTAGATTCCATGGATACTTTATTGATCTGAACAGTTTTTGTATCTTAGCACATTATAATCTATTTAGCTTCTTTATTGCGTCCAGGACCTCTGAAAAATGCAATTGATTGGGCATCCAGGCCACCTAATGTATGGGCGGATAAAGCAGGTGCGATTGTAAGCGCAGGCGGAGCTTTTGGTGGGGGCCGTTCACAATATCATCTCCGTCAAACCGGTGTTTTTCTTAATATTCATTTCATCAATAAACCAGAGCTTTTCGTCCAGGCATTCCAGCCTCCTGCAAAATTTGATAGTGAAGGCAACTTACTTGATGAATCAATCAAAGAGAGGTTGAAAGAGGTTCTATTATCATTGTATGCATTTTCATTGCGACTCCGTGGTAAATCTGCTACCAGTATGTAAGTCTGATTCATATTCCCACCGTGGTACGACATAAAGACCTCACAAACATGGAGTTGCTTTGATTGTCTCAATACAAAACGATGTGATCCGTGTGTTTGATGAAATTGCTTGTTCTTGTGAGAATAAATTGAAGCATCATTTGTCCGAGCATAATAAAAATACAACCTCTTTTAGGACAGTTGAAACATAACATCCATTCTGGGGGACAGCTTACCGATCAAACATAACATCTTTCAAAGAAGGCGTAATTAAGTGTCACAAAACTCATTCTATTAACATCCATTCTGAGTGAAAGTGTAGTCCTTTGTTTTGTAGCAGAAAATGTAGACAGATATTGGGGGCTTTTTGGGAATTTCGACTAAAAAATGTATAAGAGACCACTCGATCAGGCTTTTCCATTATATATGGCCTTTGTTGTATCATACTCAGGCATTATGCATTGGTACTCTTTGGCGTGGTCGCTAAGGAAACTATTGATTGTTCGCACATTTTTATCTGTATTTTCGAAGATCTTGATCTAATCTCCCTCCTGTGTTTATTTTATCTAATAATATATCCCGGTTTTCGTGGAGATTTATTTATTTTTCCAGAAAAACAAACATGTGAAGAAAATAGTTGAATCTTTTATGGAATTTTAGGGTGAAAACCAGAGGGTTAGGCGTGCCGCTTGTGAAATATTGTCTAAATTGTCTTGGCCATAGCACGTCTGCGAGCCTCATGGATATTCATCCGTCTTTTGGTTGACGCAACTTTTTGCAAAAAATATTTTAATATTTCATTAAACATGTAATTTTTATTACTTAATAAATAAACATCTTTTGATCATACAGGGATGATACATAAAAAAGTTCCCACATTTGGGTCTATTCCCGGTTCAATCCCTAAATTTTTCAGCTTCCCGATTTAGTCCTAAAGTTTTTTAAAAAATTCTCAGTTCAATCTCTGACATTAAGTCGTACTTGAGAAGCGAACAAAAAGGAATTGATTCAGTAATATTTTAAAACTTTATGGACCATATCGGGTATGGTATATTCCCAATTCAGTCTATAATGTTTTAAAAATATTATTGATTCAGTCGCTCTTCGTTCGCTTTTTACGAATGGCTTAAAGTCGGTGATTGAATTACGAAGACTTTAAAACTTTAATATTATTTTCATTCGCGTCGTTAAATCACATCATTTTAGATTTGGGACGAAAATTTCTTTAGGGGAGAATGTAGTGTAATGTCATGCAACCTTTCCATCTAAAATATAAATTTAAAACCTTTTTCAAAATAATTGAAAAAAATATTAGAATTTGTTTAAAATTTAAAATTATAAGGTGCACGAACCTAGCATATTAAATTTATCATGTTGATTTATTTATGTGAAAAATAGACAATTGTCTACTAGATGATAGGCTTAGTTGAAATTTTATTTAAAGCATGGAAGGTGCCTTTATAAGATAGACTCGGTAGGGGTTTTATAATGCATTAACCTATAAAAACAATTAATTTAACAAAATAATCGATATTTTAAAATGTTTTAAAGTAACCTAAACGCTATTTGAAGTGGCGACTTTAGTTGAAGTCGCCACTTCGGATGGCGTCTTCATTTCTGAATTAAAAATTATTGAAGGCGCCGTATTTTTTAAAAAAAATTATTGTAGGCGCCTCCAATAATGTTTTTTAAAAGCGCCGGGCCTTCTCTTTCTTCCTTTCTTTCTTCCTTTCTCCTCCTCTTCCAGAAGAAATTTTTCCCCAAAAATTCCAAAATCCTTCCACTCTTTTTGCCAAATTTTCAAAGTTGTTGTGGTTTGCAATTTGTGGAGCTTAGTTGTTTATCATTCTTGAAGCTGATGTAATATTTCTTTCTGTAATATAAATTTTTTAAAGTCGAAAAATTTACATTATTTTATTGTTTGTGTTTGATTTTTGTTGTTTAGTTGTTGTTATTGAAAAGATAGTTATAGTTTGGAGATGAGTAGAGAAGACCGCCGAATGATTTACGGCCGTTGGGGGTGTTTGGAGGTGGCCACCATTTTTTGGCAGTGGCCGCCGGTGGGGCGGCGGCAGGCTGCCAGCGATGGGGCGGCGGTGGATGGTGGCGGGTGGTGGTGGCCATATTTATATTTTGTTATGCTGATATTTGTTGTGTAATATTTCAGGATGGATTTACATAGAGCACCAGGTTCGATTGACAGTCATATCCTATCATTGCAGTCATCTCATCGATCTGGGAATGTTTGGGTATATGATATTGATACTACACTTCGAGGCAGAAACCCTGATAAATATTGTTGGGATCTTTGTCCCCTCGATACACGTGTTGTGAGTCGGTTGGACAGTATTGGTTTTTATGGTGTTTACAGGTCAGGTAAAATTGCACTTGATTTTCACCTCATCACGGCTTTAGTTGAGAGATGGCGCCGTGAAACACTTACTTTCCACTTCAGATCTGGAGAGGCAACCATCACACTGCAAGACATTGCATTGATATGAGCATTGCCAGTAGATGGTATCGTATTATCTGGTGTTGATTATGATAGGAGTATATCTGAGTGGAAAGAATATTGACATATGCTTTTGGGATTTACACCGGATACTGCACACTTTAAAGGTGCAAAGTTGTATCTATCTGCAATAAAGAGTCATTTGGTGAATAATGCTCTTATTGAGCACAGTACGACAGAAGATGTAGTAAAATATACTCGGGCTTGTGTATTACTGATGTTAGATGGAATTTTGTGCCCTGATTCCTCCGACAATACTGTAAAGTTATTTTTTTTACAGAAGTTAGAGGATATTGATTCTGTTGGAATTATAGTTGGGGTAGTGCCGTGTTGGCATATTTGTACCGTGAGTTATGCACTTCCTCGATGAGAGGAAAAAAAGTGATAGGTGATGCATTACAGGTCGTACATGTAAACTTTACGTTTGCTCCTTTCAAATGTTTGAAATATTTTTATCGTCATAATTAACTAATATTATTCATGACAATATTTTAGATTTGGGCATGGTCAAGAATATCAGGTTTAACTCCTCAAATTAGTGATGCTAGATTCGACATTGGCCCAACCGATCATTATTGATGAGAAGAATATGTTATCTGCTGCTCCATATGGTGCAAGGTAATAATGTAATTATGTTTTGTGTTATTTTATATGTTTAATATATTTATAGATTTTGTAATTGTGGTTCTATAGATTAGTATGTCATTTAAGGTTTATGGAAACAGGGAGGCATTATGTACGCATCATTATGGACATTCTTGATGAGCAGCCCTCAACTCAAGGAAGCAATATATTAGTTATGTTTGTTATGAAAAATAAATAATGTTGTTTATAATATTATAATGCAATTTGTATTTGTAGTTTAATTGGCAGCCATACCCTGATGAGTGCACTGAACATCTGATCCACCAATTATGGACATATGCATGCCCATTAATTTGTTATGATATTGTTGAAATGCACTGTCCTGATAGGGTTCTTCATCAATTTGGAATGCTACAAGACATCCCCACACATCCATGACTACGGGATGATAAATGACATTCAGTTGACCGAAGGGGTAGTATCAATAAAGATTGGAGTGCACAACATGTTGAGTATATACAGAAATGGGAGATGACACGTGATCTATTGTGGATATACCACTATATTGTGCTGTAGTGGTTGGATATAGTGAGTGGTATGAACGAGTAATCCGTAGATATATTGGTCATCAAAGATAATTTGTACAGACTGGATACCAACATGTGACAGCCCAGCGTGGCATCATGTGGTAAGTTAATAGATTTGAACATTATTTTTTTAGAAGCTCATATGGATTTATAAATTAAAAAGTTAATTATTGTTATTTACTTTTCAGATTGATTAGATGCAGCAGTTAAGTGTTAGTTGTGATCGCTATCTTACTGATGGGGAATCTGTTATAATGTTTATGGAGTCGATGAGAGAGCATAATAGGGCAATAACGCAAAATGTGATGCAAGTGGCTCGTGAACGACGAGACATGAACTTCCCACCATACGAAGAAGTTCATGGGCATAATGAAGAACCAGTACAGCCGGTCCATGCACGCAGCGAGAGTGATATTGCAGGTCCATCTTTGTATACACCTATCTCGACAGATGTGGCAGGTCCATCTATGTATATACATATACCGACAGATGGGGCAGGTCCATCTACATCTTTTGGCACCGATGTATATACTGGTTATTATGTCCCGAGCCACTGACGTATGATCATTCACCATTCACTCCATATGCTCCAATCTACACACATCAGGATAGAGATGTTGGGATTGAATTTGCACAATCATATAAAACATCTAAAGGTCTCAGTTTTGACGAATCACCTGTTGTATTCCCCCAGTTCACACCATATCATCCACGTAATGATGTACCTGTGGTACAACAGAGGAGCAAGTGGATAGGAGAGAAAGAGTTCAAAGAGAGATTATTCCTCCTCGTTGTTGTACCGGAGGACATTTACAGATGGCTTCGTGGTCGTTGATATCATTTGTTGCATTCCTCTTGTAAATATTTTGATAGTTAAAAAAGTTTGAAAAAAGTTTGTTTTGTGAGCAACTAAATATATACAAAACTCGTGTTATAAGCGAACAATCAACGTACAATAATTTTGTAATTAAACGTAGAATAATTGTCACAATAACGTACAATCATTTACACAATAAAAATACAATCAATTACACATAAAAAAAATTATTGATTTCGAAAAGTTGAAGCCGTTTGTCGTCTTGCACGGGCTTCTGGCCAGCCCATCTCATTTTGAATGCGCGTTGTTCGATCTCGACCTACTCTTCTGGTTTTTGCATAGTGGAGTTGTGGTACAACTCAAAACACAGGGTGTCCCAATACTCCTCCCCCCACATTGGTTTGAATCGTCATTGATATGTGCTCCAATATTCATTCATATTGTAATATGGTTTGACAAATGTTTTAGCGTTAAGCCATACTTTCGACACACTTGGATCACATGTGAGCAAGGTATTCCGAACTCTTTCCATTTTTCAAAAGAGCATTCCCCTGATTTTAGATGCACAACATGCGTATTAACCCCACATCCTGGTTGTACTCTTGTGATAACAGATGCTGTTAGATCTCTACGATAGAGCGTCTGGACATCATGATGGATGGAATGATAGTCAGCACGACCATATCTTTCGAATACATAATCTGGCCATTCTTGATTATTTTGAATCATTCGCCCCGTCTTCTTAAGCCGTTCGAAAAAATATAGCACACAACGATCAAAAGTTAATTGCACAATGGCGGTGATTGGAAGTCGACGACACCTTTCATAATTCCATTTATGCATTCTGACAGATTTGTGGTCATGATACCACAATGCCAGCCTCCGTCATGAGAAAGAGACCATTTACACTTATCAATACGTCTCAAGTAATCAAAAGCCCTTCTGAGCTGATTTTCTGATCCCACTCTCCAACATAAGTCTTTCAAATGAACGGATTTGAAATGGCTATTAAAATTTGAACTAACATGTCTCAAACAAAATCAATGTACTCCATGGGGTAATTTGAAGTCAGGAATACAATCGGCTGCTGCAATGATGCCCAGCTGACGGTCAAAAATCAAAACACCACCCTCAGATCTTCTCACAATATGCTTGTTAATCATCTCCAAAAACCATCTACATGACACAAAGTTTTCTTCGTCAACAATTGCAAATGCCAAAGGTAAGACTTGATTATTAGCTTCCATTGCCATGGTAATCAACATCTTATGTTGATATTTCGTATACAGATGTGTTCCATCCACACTTATTACCCGGCAGCAATGTTGAAATTCTTCGACACATGGATGGAAGGCCAGAACACGTAATTCAAAGTCTTTTCTCTTGGTCTGGCATTCTCAATGTGAACCCACTCAACGACTGTGCCAGGATTCCAAATTTTGCAAAGCTCCCATATAGTAAGACAATTTCTTCACGGAGCTCTCCCATGTTCCATACACATTCTCAACAGCACGTCGCAAACTAAACCATTATTTTGCATAGGAGATCTCAAATCCATATTTATCTTTAACTGTTTGAGACTTTATTTCGTAAGCTGAATCACACTGAACAATTCCCCGTAACTAGCTAGCAATCATGTTTTTGTCCAAATTTGCATGATCGATCGAAAGTTCACTCAAACGGCAAGTGTGAGAACCTCCATACTTGTTTATTTTGAATAATCCAACTTTTTTCTTCAACGAGGCCCGCATGTACCATCTACAAGGTATATGTTTTGTACTGTGTTTGCACACCACTTTCCACAATGTTTTTGCACTCTTGACAACACGGTACTCTAGTTTTGCAACACATACAGAGTAATCCTTTACAGTTGCCTGCAGATGAGCTTTATTTTTTAAGGCCATATCTAGATGGATATTCCCTTTGGAGTAGTCGTAATAACTATGTTACGATCGGTCCGGAGTGTTTAGAGGGGGGTGAATGAACACTCCTATTAAAAATTAATCCCTTGTGATTTCTTTCGGATTAGTGAAAGAAATCTGTTTCTTAATCAACTCTTTTGCAGAACAGACCACTGAATATTTTAGTGCGGAACGGTCTGTTCTTAAATTTGTAAGAACGGCTCGATGGCTTGAATAATAGAACGAGTGCAGAATGATAAAACACAAAATATGTTTCTGGAAGTTTGAAAGTTGTGTAATCCTTCTACGTCTCCCCTTCTTCCAATTAAGGAAGGATTCCACTAGAAGACTTTGATTTATACAATCCTGTTGTACAAACCCGATTCAGCTGGATTTACCTCACAACCAGACTGAAACTCCTAGTCTCTCGATCTGTTCAGACACACTCTGTCTGACAGTTACAATTGTTTCTCACTTCTATATTTCAATACAGAATACACAAGATAGACTTTAGTCTATGCACACAATGATCCTAAATGATCAAATATTACAATATACTTGTGCTTATGAAGATTTTCAGCCCGAGAATTTCTGAGCTTGTAAGCTTGTGTTGTTTTGCTTTCTTGTGCGTTTTTCGATTGATCAGACTCTATCTTGAGCTCTTCTGTTGCATCCTTTTATAGTTGCATGTACCAACGACATTATTTCCCTTAATGTGCAACTCTTGACTCTGCTTAAACTCTGAGTAAGCTACAGTCTTCTTCTTTTAAGGTACTTGGCATTCTGGTTCATGCTTTCGACGACTGTCAGGTAAGCTCTTCTTTGTCTTCTTACCTTTTATGGTAATCTTCAGTCCTTGGTCTTTTTCAGCATTAATTGCAATATTAAATGCTTCAATAAATAGCCGTTAATGATTCGGACTGAAGAGTCAATCTTATTCAGCCTTGACTGCTCTGATCTGATAGAAGTTGAGATCGATCTGAAGCTTCGATCTGGTCAGGCTGATTTCCATTGATCCGTTCTGTTTTGTGATATACCATATCAACTTGATCTGTTTTGAGCGATCGATCTGGTTAGTCTGATTTCTCTCGATCCAGTCTGATATATTTTGTCATCTTTAAAATCCGGAACTAACAAATTCCCCCTTTTTGATGATGACAAAACCTAGCTTCTAAATCTTTTTATCCAGTCTTTTAAGAACTCTGAAGCGTATACTTTCGGATCGATTACTTCTTCTTGTTCAAAATAAATGAACATTATTAAGTTAGAGTTCGGATCGATTAAGCCATTTTTAGTTCAAAATAAATGAACAAGGACTTAACAACTTAACAAAGAAAGATTTTTATTGATCACAAAAATCTTATATACAGACAGTCTGATTTAAGCAACGAAACTTCTACTTTCTTGAAGACTGAGACTGATGCGGCTTGAAGTCTTTTCTCTTTTCCCCCTTTTTGTCAGCAGCAATCTCTTGAAGAAAATCGACAACTTGTGCTAGCTGAGCGCTGATAGTGTCAAGACGAGTGTCTTGAGCACGAAGGGAATTGGCTACGGATGCTCTGACTTCAGTGGCCAGCTCGATCTGCTCTTTTCTCAGGCTGTTTTTATAAGAAGCTTGCTGAGAGAACAGATCATTCAGTCCTCGCTGAAGGCTGCTAATACTGGTTGTCGTCTTCTCTTTAAATGAATCAAAATCCAAGACTGTGGTCCGCTGACTTTGATGAATCTCTATGACTCGTTGAGAGAGAGATAGACAGTTATCAGATAACTGCTGAAGGGTCCTAGCCAAGGATGGAGGTGCGTCAGATAAACGGCTTGGAGAGTGATCAGATGACGACAGGGTGTGATCAGCTTCTTCAGTAATTGGTATAAGTGAAGATAAGGCAGCTTGGCGTGTTTCGGACTGGATCAGGGTGACCAAGTCCGAAGAAAAATATTCTAAGAACGCCATATCTTCAGCAGATTGTTCTGGAGGAGTGCTAGGTCTAGAAGGCTCCTCAACCTGTAAAGCTGCAACAACGTTGGACACCACCAGATCCGGATCGACGAACTCTGGTGAGACAACTGTTGTAAGTGCGACGGTTGGACTGAGTTGAACATGGGAGACTGATGATCCCAGAGGAATAGACGTTGCTGGGGAGTCCAACAAAACATTCAAGGGTTCATCTTCTGTAGCAGACGGAGCATTAGTCATTGGCTGCTCCGCTGTCTGATCCGCTATTCGATCTGCTGTCTGGTCCACTGTTCGATCTGCTGTCTGGTCCGCTGCTCCAGAGGGAACAGTCTCGATGAAAGGTTCTGCCAGAGTCTTGCTCGCAGTTGGATGATCCGGGCTGGGTACTGGAGTGGATATGCTGAGCTTCTGTCGTTGAAATCGGACAGCTAAGTGAAGAGCATGAATATCCATTTCCAGTTGAGCAATAACTGCACCATCATCTTTGGCAGTTGGAGTGCTCGGATCGAAATTTGCTTTCTTAGCTGCCAAGAGCAAATTCGCCAGTCTGAATCTCTGGTTGGCCTGAAAGAGATCTTTGCGAAACATCGCGACTCTCACATCATCCGTCTCTGTCCCCTTAAGGACTTCTTGTTCCATTTTCTGCAGTCTTCTCAGCTTGCCGAAGAAGATATCAATGTGGTTGATCGTTCTGTACTCGACAAATTCATCAAAGACCACAATGAGCGCCTGGACCTTTTCTTCAACATCCTCCATAGCGATGTCGATGGCTGTTTGCGCGGCAGATTTGGGTTTGGAGGAGAGAGGTTCAGTGAGAATGGCTTTGCCCTTGCCGGTGGAAGATGGAGATTTGATTCCTGATTGGGTGTAGTCTCCCAATTCAGTGATAACAATCCCTTTGACCACGGGAATGGCAGAGGGGACTCGGATGGTTACTTTGGGTGCAGTGGTTGAAGCTGTTGAAGGTTGGGTTGTAGGTTGGGGTGCAGGGGAGGCTTTTGTGGGAGGCAATATGGGTAGGGTGTTGAGAGGTAGGGTTTTGATGGGCTTGGTGATCTGGGTTCTTTGCTTTTTGGGAGGGGGCTTGGCTGGAGATGAAGGAGCAGACTGAGTTTCCTCGGAGTCAGTCTGAATGGTCAATTTGCGCTTGACTCAAGGTCTTCGAGCAGCAGCCTGTTCTTCTCCTTTCTCAATCTTGACGGCCACCAGATCGGTAGGAGTGGGTGGAGCACTCTTGGACTTTAGGAGAGCCAGTCCCTTGGAGTTGAGAATTTTAAATGGACTGAGAGCAGACGGCTTCCCCAGCTCGATGTCTAGCGTCTCCAGTAGTTTGCTTAAGGGCACAGCAAAACAGACAGCCTGTTTGGAGGCGATGACTGTCTCAAGCAGAACTCCAAATAATATTGTAGACCAATTCATCTTCTGCCCTGAGTGAATAGCAGCCATGGCCCGAAACTTCTCAGCAGTAACAGCATCATAGCTTCCGGCTTTGCCCAATAATGGCTTGCCAACAATCTCGCATAACACCTGGAAATGAAAGAACATTTCCTTCTTCTTGAATGAAGGCTGCAGGCGGTGGCCAAAGATGGATACCTTCCCCTGAAGATTCGTGAGGGAAGCTTGAGGAATCTGGCCAAACTCAGTCAGTCCGGAGTTGGGAAGACCAAAGGTCTTTGCCAGCGTTGACGGAGAGATTTCAAACGATTTGCCCTTTACGGTGGTGGAGATGAATGTCTTCTGTGATACAGCATTGGCGAATAGTTCGCGAATCTCCGACTCGTAAACCACCGTGCCACACTCCAGAAAATTCCTTAATCCAGATGATTCCAAAATTTTGAAAATAGAGACCATTTCTGGATTTTCAGCCCTGTAGATATCATCGAACTCAACGGAGAGAGAGTTGTGAGTGATAGTAGCCATTTGAGTGTAATGAAAATTGATAAGAGTTTAAAAAAAAATATGAGAGAGTTAGAGAGCAGACAGCGGTAAATTGTAAAAGAGAATGAAAATGAAATGTCCAGCCGCTAAATAAGAGAGAGAAGACACGTGTCTTTATCTCGATGACTGATCATTAAAAACATTCAAAATAAACGGACAGTATGAAAGAGAGATAAGGCGGTTAAAATTGCGATCAGTCCGGGCTGTTTTAAACAATTATTTTATTTAAAGATTTGTTGACCAGACAGATCATGGGATAACATCAGATTTGACATAGATCGGTCTGAAAGTTCGGACCGATCTGTGTCGTTCTGATCATTGTATTATCGATCTGTGCCAGCATATAATCTTTAAAAAAATAACTAAAAGAAAGATACTTCTAAAACATCAAGACAAGTCTATTAAACCAAGAATTTGACGAAAATAATTAAACTTAGCCTCAGGAAGTGGTTTGGTGAAGATATCTGCTGCTTGCTGTTCTGTTGAAATATGCTCGATCCGAATTTCCTTTTTGCCAACATGATCTCGAATAAAATGATGTCTTATATCAATGTGCTTTGTTCGAGAGTGCAAAACTGGATTATACGTTATAGCGATTGCACTTGTGTTGTCACAAAATATCGGAGATTCAACAGCTTGAATGCCATAGTCTTTGAGCTGGTGTTGAATCCAGAGCATTTGAGCGCAACAGCTTCCAGCGGCAAGATATTCTGCTTTAGCTGTAGATGTGACAATAGATGTTTGCTTCTTGCTAAACCAAGAGATCAATCTTTCACCTAAGAATTGACATGTTCCACTGGTGCTTTTGCGATCAATCTTACAGCCAGCATAGTCAGCGTCTGAATATCCGATTAAGCTGAAATTTGAGTCTTTGGAATACCAAAGACCAACGTTCTGAGATCCTTTCAAGTATTTCAGAATACGCTTAGCAGAAATAAAGTGTGATTGCTTTGGTTCTGACTGAAATCTAGCGCACATACAGACTGAGAACATAATATCAGTCCTTCGTCTTTATCTAACTTGATTGTAGGACTCATTGGAGTTGATGCAGTTGAACACGTTTCCATTCCGAATCTCTTGAGTAGCTCTTTGGTATACTTGGTTTGATTTATGAAAATGCCATTGCTGAGCTGTTTGACTTGGAGACCCAGAAAGAATGAAAGTTCTCCCATCATACTCATCTCAAACTGTCCCTGCATTAACTTAGAGAATTTCTCGCATAATTTGGGGTTAGTTGACCCAAAAATGATATCGTCAACATAAATTTGAACTAACAAAGTGTGTTCCCCTTAAAAAATTTAAATAGAGTTTTATCTACTGAGCCGATCTGAAAATCATGGTTCAGCAGATATTGAGACAGAGTATCATACCAGACTCTTGGGGCTTGTTTCAGACCATATACTGCTTTATTCAGTAGATATACATGATTTGGAAATGAGTGGTTCTGAAATCCAGGAGGTTGCTCAATGTAGACTTCCTCCTGAAGCTTACCATTAAGAAAGGCACTCTTAACGTCCATTTGATATACCTTGAAGTCTTTAAAAGCAGCATAAGCAAGAAATATTCGGATTGCTTCAAGTCTGGCGACTGGTGCAAAAGATTCATCGAAGTCAATTCCTTCTTCTTGTCGGAATCCTTGTGCCACCAGTCTAGCTTTGTTTCTAACCACAACTCCATCTGCGTCTATCTTGTTTCTGAACACCCATCTGGTTCCAATAACAGGCAGATCGCTTGACCTGAGAGTTAGACTCCAAACTTGATTTTGTTCAAATTGATTACGCTCTTCTTGCATGGCTTTAATCCAGTTGAAATCAGTCAAAGCTTCATCAATCTTTTTAGGTTCCAGATTTGATATGAAAGCAGCATGAGTGAATTCATCCATCATCTGTCCTCTAGTTCTAATTGGTGCAGAAGGACTTCTAATAACTAGATTAGGTGGATGCCTCTTTGTCCATCGATAACTCGATTCTGGATTGTCTGGTCCAGACGGATGAGTAGTAGTGGCATTATCAGCATCTGATTTAACATTAGAGCGAGGAACATCTGGATCGGCTCGATCTGAAGGAGATTCATTGCCGTGATCTGGTCTGTCTGGTACTTCAGGTTCCGGTGGATTGTCTCTTGACCTGGTATCTACAATCTCATGAGGAGGAGGATTTGGCATTCTTGTTTTTGAAGGATGATCTGATCTGTTTGCCCATTTGGCACGCTTCACAGATCTTATCCTTAGCAAAGTCGATCTTGGGCAGACCGACAACTAAATCATGTTTACACAGGCTAGAAATAGTCTTAAAATTGAGATGATTCAAGCGTTTATGCCATAGCCAGTGTTTATTATCATTAAGCAAGTAGGATTATCAGGTTGAGCAAAGTTCCAGTTAATCTTATATGTATTTCCATTTATGATTCCTACAAGCATGGTCACACCGTCTGACGATTTAACAGTGCAAGTGTGTTTGTGAAATTCTACAGCATAACCATTATCACATAGTTGACTTATACTAATCAGATTATAGCAAAGATTTTCCACTAACAGCACATCATTGATAATAATATTACCATGGATAATCTTACCCTTGCCCACGGTCTTACCCTTTGAGTTATCCCCGAATATGATTTTGGGTCCAGTACATTCTGTGACTTCAGACAGCAGCTCGATGTTTCCAGTCATGTGACGAGAACACCCACTGTCTAAGTACCAGTCTGATACAAGATTCTTCGGTACCTGTCATCAAACAAAATCATTGTTGGTACCCAATCCTACTTGGGTCCAGAACGGATTAGCCCTTTGGGAACCCACACTGTATCAGCTTTAATGGCTTGTGTGTTTCTGGTGTGCTGTGAGCTAATCTGTTTCGATGTTGTGTGCGATAATGTGTGCGATATGGAAACCTTTGATTCTCATAAGGTAGTCTATATCTTTGTTGAACTGGTTTTGAATTATGGTAGTTGGATGGTCTTCCTTGCCTTAGATTTTGCACTTTTAGATTTGGTCTGAAAGACGCAAAGCTTGCTGGTGCTTTTTCTTTGGCTTGGTTAACATATCCAATCCTTTTTCTCAAACCTTGATTCACAAAAGAGACTCCCGTTTGAATTGTAGGTGCTTCAGTTTCATATACTGTGCTGGATTTAACAAATGTCATTTGTTTGATTTTGTTCTTTACCAGCAACAGTTCAGATTCATCTTTGGTGCAGTCTTTGATATCAAAGCCTATGCCGGTAACATCACCGACATTTCTTTGTACCTCTTGCAATTCTTCCAATGATGTTCTGGATTTTGTCCATGTTTTGAAGATATGAGAAAGCTTAGCATTTTGTGTGCTAATTCTCTTATTTTCTTCATGGAGCTGATCATAAGAGATTTTTAGCTTATTCAGCTCGATCTGTAGATTGTTGCACTCACCCAGCTCAGAGCAGCTTGGTTTGATGTGCTCATCCATTTGATCATTGGCTTTAGCTTTGGTTTCCAAATGATTCAGCTAAGATTCTATAATCATTAGACATGTCTTGCAGTGCGGACATAAGCTCTTCACGTGTAAATTCATTTGAGTCAAGATCGTATACCTCGTCTGTTTGACTCATATCTTCGTCTGCCATTAGACATTGAATATCATCTTCGCTTTCGCTGGAAGAATATTCGGAGCTTTCTGAATCTGAATCAGTCTGAGCCCACTTGCTGTTTCCTTCTTCTGCTACTAGGACCTTTTGGGACTTCCCATGATGACTTTTACGATCTTTGTAGTGCTTCTTTTTCTTGTCATCACGATGCTTTTCTTTACGCTCTTCTTTCTTCGGTCTGGTGCAATCTGCAATAAACTGTCCGGTCTTACCACAATTGTAGCAAGCCTGATCATTAACAGCATCGTCCTTTCTTGAATTATAATGATGAGAGGGTTTAAAATTCCTTTTATTTTTAGACATGAATTTACCAAATTTCTTGATAAATAATGACATAGCATCATTACTTATATGTTCGATAGATCGATCTGTTGTGGGGGCGGTCTGGTCTGGAATGGCTGCCAGTGCTTTGTTTGGTTGAGAGATGAATGGCTCTGCTTCACCTCTGCTGATCAGTTCGAACTCATATGCTTTAAGATCTGCGAACAGATCATGAAGTTCAACCTTGTTCAGATATTTGGACTCCCTCATTGCAATGATCTTAACATCCCATTCTTTTGGCAGCGCTCTCATAACTTTCAGAGCGATCTCTCTGTTTGAGTATTCCTTGCCCAGACCATTTAGTTCATTGATGATACCAGTGACTCTTTCATCAAACTCATTTAGAGTTTCTCCAATCTTCATTTTTATGCTCTCAAATCTTTGAAGAGCAACAGTCAGCTTGTTTTCCTTGGTCTGGTCGTTCCCTTCACATAGCTGTGCTATCTTCTCCCAAATTTCTTTGGCAGTTGAACACATTTTGATTTTACTGAACATGTTCCTGTCCAATGTCTTGAACAAGATGTCTTTGGCAATGTTGTCGAGGTTTGCTTTCTTTCTTTCTTCATTCGTCCAGAGGGATCTGTCCTTCTCGACCATTTGGGGTTCACCACCAGTAATGGAGGCTGCTGTATTGACTTTCAGAATCTTCATTGGTCCATCAGTGATGACGAACCATTCCTGTGCTGCCATATGAGCTTGCATTCTGATTCTCCAATCATCATAGTCTTCTTTTGAGAACATAGAAATTTTGTTGAATGATGCCATCAGCTCAAGTGTCTTTGTGCTGATTAAGACGACATGCTCTGATACCACTTGTTAGGATCGGTCCGGAGTGTTTAGAGGGGGGGTGAATGAACACTCCTATTAAAAATTAATCCCTTGTGATTTCTTTCGGATTAGTGAAAGAAATCTGTTTCTTAATCAACTCTTTTGCAGAACAGACCACTGAATATTTTAGTGCGGAACGGTCTGTTCTTAAATTTGTAAGAACGACTCGATGGCTTGAATAATAGAACGAGTGCAGAATGATAAAACACAGAATATGTTTCTGGAAGTTCGAAGGTGGTGTAATCCTTCTACGTCTCCCCTTCTTCCAATTAAGGAAGGATTCCACTAGAAGACTTTGATTTATACAATCCTGTTGTACAAACCCGATTCAGCTGGATTTACCTCACTACTAGGCTGAAACTCCTAGTCTCTCGATCTGTTCAGAGACACTCTGTCTGACAGTTAGAATTGTTTCTCACTTCTATATTTCAATACATAATACACAAGATAAACTTTAGTCTATGCACACAATGATCCTAAATGATCAAATATTACAATATACTTGTGCTTATGAAGATTTTCAGCTCGAGAATGTCTGAGCTTGTAAGCTTGTGCTGTTTTGCTTTCTTGTGCGTTTTTCGATTGATCAGACTCTATCTTGAGCTCTTCTGTTGCATCCTTTTATAGTTGCATGTACCAACGACATTATTTCCCTTAATGTGCAACTCTTGACTCTGCTTAAACTCTGAGTAAGCTACAGTCTTCTTCTTTTAAGGTACTTGCCATTCTGGTTCATGCTTTCGGCGACTGTCAGGTAAGCTCTTCTTTGTCTTCTTACCTTTTATGGTAATATTCAGTCCTTCGTCTTGTTCAGCATTAATTGCAACATTAAATTCTTCAATAAATAGCCGTTAATGATTCGGACTGAAGAGCCAATCTTATTCAACCTTGACTGCTCTGATCTGATAGAAGTTGAGATCGATCTGAAGCTTCGATCTGGTCAGGCTGATTTCCATCGATCCGTTCTGTTTTGCGATATACCATATCAGCTTGATCTGTTTTGAGCGATCGATCTGATTAGTCTGATTTCTCTCGATCCGGTCTGATATATTTTGTCATCTTTAAAATCCGGAACTAACAAACTACCCCATCTACCTGTTGGAATTTCTTCGGAGTCTCCAAATACTTCGGGATGTGTCATTGAGAAGAATGGAATTGTTGGATAAAAGACAAGAGTATTTGTGGTGGTTGTCTCCGGTACAGTAACTGACAATTCTTGGATGATTGGTATCTCCTCATCTTGACCTGCAATTGTTTCTGACATTACACAAATGTCAACTTCATCGTCATCAGCATCATCCTCAGACGGAATATCCTCTGGTTCAGACTGAATATCATTTCCCAATTCAGCAAAACTGTCAGGAGCAATAACATCAACATCTATGTGATATGTAAATTTCCAAGCAACTACGACCCTGTTCTGAATCCAATAGCCATGCTAAATTATAATCATTATCTATTGGAAAAATTGTCTGTCGTAGCCCGAAAATATCTCTGAACATCTATCTTGCATTATTTTCAGAAGGAACTGGTTGCGGTCGATGCTAGTGATATTATATATTTCGTTCAACAACTGCATAAAATTAATTGTTCGAGATATTGTGGTACCTCTTAATGGACCACGATCATATCTAAAGGTATCTGAATCTTGTAATATATTACATCCCCAATATAATAATATTTGAATCGACATCTCTGAAAAAAATAAATAAATATTACAAGTAATTAATAAATTTAATTTAACGAATTTATATAATCTGGAAGATGATAAAATCACTAATATAACAAGAATTTTACCCGAAAAATACTTGAAGGGCGGCAAATTAGATTGGAGATTTGATAATTTCAGCGATAAAATCAGAGAAAAAAACTATAAATGTTATGTGATTTCGTTTCGGTGTAACAAATGAAGGGGTTCGGCCGGACTTTTATAGTTAATAAGGCGCCAGGCGCCTTCAGCAAAAAAAATAATTTTTATTGAAGGCGCCATCTGAGATGGCGCGTTCAATAATTATTTTTCCCACGACTGAAGACGTTACTTCAGATGGCGACTTCAGTGAAGTCGCCATCTAAATTGACATTTTGGGTTAGTTTAAAAAAATGTGTTAAAATATCGATTATTTTGTTAACTTAATAATTTTTTTCGAATATTTTGTTAAAAAAACTGGGTATGCCAGTCTCTACCGGCTACATCCAATAAAAAGTTTATTATTTTTTAGATCAAACTAAATTAATCAAATATTTTTAAATACTATTTGCTTATCAGAACCTAGAATATGTTTCAAGGCAAACCCTTTTTTTTCTGGATAGGGTGGATTTGGTAAAAATATTAAACAATAGTAATATAACATCCATAACATAATTTTGCAAAACATATAATGTCACGCCCGAGACCGGGACTGGTGATGTCGTCATTGCATCCAAATGTAAAATTTGAACACAACAAGCATCGGATACAGATCTCAAATAAACCAGTTTTTTCATTCCATGAAATATAAATTGTCTTTACAACTGAAACCGGTAATTACAAGACTGATACAACAGCAGAAGTTAAACTAAATATAACTGGAATAGCACAAAAGTTGACTCTTCAATATCAGTAGCGGTTCATCAACCCCAGAACTGATACCCTTTTCATCATCTTCAATCTCAAGCTCACTTTTATCTGGGGACATCTTCAATCTCAAGCTCACTTTTATCTGGGGAGGACGTAAGGATGAGTGTTTGGATAAACACTCATCAAGCAGAGGCCAATCGAATATCGCAAAACGTACTCGGAATACATAAACATAACATAGTATAGCATATTTTGGAACATAATCAGAACATCCAACACATATTACCACATTCAGAATATATAGAGCTTAAACATGGATCCATTAACATCAAGAATTCAGAGGTGTTTATTTGGATTCAAGTGATGACTCCCGTATATGTGGTGCTTATCTGAACCTAGAATATGTTTCAAGGCAAACCCTTTTTTTTTTTGGATAGGGTGGATTTCGTAAAAATATTAAACAATAATAATATAACATGCATAACATAATTTTGCAAAACATATAATGTCACGCCCGAGATCGGGACTGGTGACGCCGGCATTGCATCCAAATGTAAAATTTGAACACAACAAGCATCGGATACAGATCTCAAATAAACCAGTTTTTTCATTCCATGAAATATAAATTGTCTTTACAACTGAAACCGGTAATTACAAGACTGATACAACAGCATAAGTTAAACTAAATATAACTGGAATAGCACAAAAGTTGACTCTTCAATATCAGTAGCGGTTCATCAACCCCAGAACTGATACCCTTTTCATCATCTTCAATCTCAAGCTCACTTTTATCTGGGGAGGTCGTAAGGATGAGTGTTTGGATAAACACTCATCAAGCAGAGGCCAATCGAATATCGCAAAACATACTCGGAATACATAAACATAACATAGTATAGCATATTTTGGAACATAATCAGAACATGCAACACATATTACCAGATTCAGAATATATAGAGCTTAAACATGGATCCGTTAACATCAAGAATTCAGATGTTTTTATTTGGATTCAAGTGATGACTCCCGTATATGTGGCACTTTGCTCCGCAGATTCAAGAGGTGTCCCACATATACGTAGCACTTTGCTCCTAAACACTTAATTCCTTGTTGTCTTAAATTTCAGAAATCTTATAACTTATATTCAATTGAACTTCAACACAGTATAGCTTTTTAAAACGAAATGAAAGTAATATACAAAAACTCACTTACTAAATTGCTTGACGAATTTGGACTGAAGAAGGCTTGAAATGGGTCTTCTTCCTTGCTGAAATTTTTGCAGAGTGTGTGTTTCGAGATTTGGTGGTAGAGTTTGTATAATTTTTGCTTTGGGAATAATCGGGTATTTATAGGGTTAAAAGTCCGGGTGTTACAACACTTGATCTCTGATAAGTGCCATTTTTGCACTTACATTTCACCGTTTTCTAGTAGTATTTTATATTGATTCTTGAATGATATTACATTTTGTGGTATTAATTTACATGTTTCAGGAATTTACGTGGAAATGAAGAAAATGAGCTGAAATCGATGAAATATGACGCAATAGAGAGCATTGACAAAAATCTCGAGGGAAGAAAATTTGGCATGGCTCGATCGATTGGCACACACGGGTGATCGATCGGCCGATGTAGGGTCTGAAGAACCAAAACTTGAAAAACACGGATCGATCGCCAACTTCTGCTCTGATCGATCACCAAAGCGATTTGTTTCCAAAATTCATGCTACAGCTAATAATGAAAGAATCTTGTGTGCATGGAATCTCGGACTCTTGTACCAACTGATTATCATAACAGATTCACGTCACAAGGAAACTTATGCAAGAGAGGATTCAACAGCTCATAATTCACCTTAATTACGTGGCAAGCACATCAGATTTATGTGAGGATATCAGCAGCTAGGGTTGATTCAACATGGAATTGTAATCGTACAAAGATTATCTTGTATCCCAAGGTGAGTTGGAAGATTATACATGACAACATGATATCTTGGACATCAATATCGAAAACGTAGCATAAGGAAATTCTGCAAGATTATTCATGTTACTTGATACACAAGTTGGACAACACAGGAAATTCACATGCACAGCTGGAGGGGCGTCATTTAATTTCACGTACAGACATAACAAAGAAGAGAATTCATGCAAGATTTAATCCAAGATATTGTAGGGCCGATAACATGATTAGAATTTTCAAAGCATTACATTATAATTTAATGGGCTAAAGATGATAGAAAATAAGGGCCCGTGAATCAAATGAATATATTTAGCAGACGCCTCCTTTGATCAAAGAGACACACATCATACGCCTCCCTCCATCGAGACACAATTCACGTCCAGCCTCCACAAACTCATCACACGCCTCAGCACTTTCCTTCACTCCATCATCTCCACACTAGCCTCTATCTTTCTACCATCATTTATCATCCATCATACCACAATTATATCATAGCTTTGGAACAAGCCAACAAGGAATTGAGGAGCACAATCGAGAAAGAAGCGATGGAAGGATCAAGAATCAACGAACAAAATCGACTCGGGAGTTTTCTCTTACTTTCCTGTTTTTTAGTTTTGAATGATTATTGAACTTAAGGTGTTTTTGATGATTGAAAGATCTTAAACATAGTTTTTCCTTTGATATTGTGATTGAATTCATACATCTTCTATGTGTATGATGTATTGTTCTTCATACTTTTGAAGGTTTGGCCACCTTTGGATGATTCTTGTATTATAATTGAGATCGAAAGATAATATTATAATGCAATATAGTAATTCATGTCATGTGCTTAAGATCTAGATCGAAATATAAAATCACATACGAGTGATAGCTTTGAGTTATTTAATCTAAAGTTAGTGGTTTTCATAAAGTTTAATTCAATATTAAATTGTTAGTTAAGTGAACGAAAGTTACTTGTTGCAATTTAATGTTAGATTACCTTGAGAGAGTATATTGAATAAATTCGGAAAACTCATCACCTTAGAGATGGTTGGATAAAAGAATTGTAGAGGATTGGTTAAGTTAATCATTATCTTGATAATTCTTTCTTGTGGATTGTTCTCGTGATTATCGATTGTTTTGGTTGGGTTAGTAGTAGTTTAATCTAGTTATTAGTTTAACTATTAATTCATTACCATATGTTAAATATATTTTAAAGAAATCTTATTTTGTACTTGTTTGTTAGTCCAATGTTTGACACTCGTACTTACGAATCACTATATTAAAACTTGACACCGTACGCTTGCGGTCGATTTGGGCTATTGATTTATAACGCTTAATATTTATTTGCTAAAGAAAAGTGTGATCAAGTTTTTTTGTGCCGTTGCCGGGGACTAACTTTAGTAATATCATACGAGGTTATTTGACTGTAATTTAACCATTATTTTTGTTTTTATTTATTTCTTTCGAAAAAAAAATTTATAATGTTATATTATTTTATCTTTCTTCCAAGGTGCTTGTGATGTTTCATCACCAAGTCTTCACAAGTTTTGCCCAACAAACTTCCGAGCCATTCAATGCAGTTTGGGAGAGATTCAACAATTTGACGAAAACGTAGTACCATAGTTTTTTGAACTATGCCCCTCTTAAACATTTCTTCAATGGATTGGATGCGGATACACAAGGATGTGTATTGAAGGGAGCTTTGGCATATGTGAGCCCCTTGTTTGATAGAGATGAGGGCATTGTGTTGCACCTGTTCACTGATATGGAGGACTTCAACCACCATTGGTATTGAGATCCTTCACTGCAGGATTGGAGCCACCATTACCCACCAGAGCCTTACAACTCGCAATTTACACACCAACCATTCGAGCATCAAGGAGAGGAAAGGGCTAGTTCTGAAGGAGACATAACTCACTTAATGATATGGTATGCAGATTCATGGCATCAACTGAGCAACAATTAGAAAACCAGAACAATTCTATACGTCACGTGGAGCATTAAATAGTGATCCTTATGGAAACAATTTCAATGAGTTGTCAAGAGGATGAGGCGCGATCTACAAATGAAAATGTGACGAATCCAGTTTGGTTATTTGATAATGACCACTCCACCGACAAGTTTGAGGGAGTGATCTTACTCATGATGAAGATTCAAGAGAACTTGAGCCTCCTCAAGAGATGGAGCCTATTGTATAGATGTTATCCGAGGAGTTCCCATTGGAAGATGAGCCAAGGGTGATGTTGGAGACTGGGGAATTTTTCGATGAGATTGATGAGCAGACATCGAGGGAGACATGTTCTATGTCATATGTGGATCCTTATTTCTCATCAGTGCCAACTCCATCACACTACACCCTCCAAGAGATGAGTCAAGCCAAGAATCCTTCTCCCACGCCTATCAATTCATAAAGAAAGTTAGAGTGACGAGCCTACACTGTTCATATCTAGACAAGCTTGAGGGCATACTGAATGAAGATCCAATCGTAATATCATACGATACTTATTATGGATGGCATCCACTCTTTGATGGTTACTTTTAGGCTGCAGCCACTCTTTGATGGTTGCTTCTGATGGTCAAGCCGATGATTAGAAATCAGCGCTTCTTGGGAGGCAACCCAAGCAATATCCTTTACTATTTTGTTTTTTTTTTTAGTATTTGCTTTTAGTTTATATTATCTCTCGAGTGTACTTTTTACTATTTCCATCTCTCTTGTGAGGTACTTAGTTGGAGCAATACATCTCTGCAGCAGTAGAGCTTTCAAAAGCCAATTATCGTGAACTCGATGATTTGTCTTGAATATATTAGAGTTTTTGAGGTGAAATTTCATAGTTACAAACTTGACCTGAAAATGATCTAGACGATCTTTGACACGTGTGAGCTTTCAAGCTTACATTGTCTATATTATTCCCTAGTATCCTACTTTGAGCTTTAATGTGATGTCCAGAATAATTATTAATTGTCAAGTGGATTTAATTGTGATATTTTATGATATCTCGGGATTTAATTTTTGAGTATCGGATGTTGGGACCGGAAATTTGAAAAATGATTCCGGGATTGTATTATAATGTTAATTAAGTTCAAAGAAATTCTTTAAATTCATGAGAATATAATTTTGGCCCGGAATTGGAATAAATAAATTACTGGAAAAGTATGTATCTTGATTTAAATTTAAAAAGAGATGTTTGCATATTAATTTAGTAAGCTATGTATAAGAAGAATGACTTGAGGGTTAAAACACACAAAAACTTCCTACACACACTAAACTCACGCCTCTTCTCCAACTTCACGCCAACTCTCTCCTCCCTCACGCTTATAGGCGATTTTGGAGAGATTGAGCTCGATTTCTCTTGAAGATTGGTGTGGGTAAGATGCTATACACTACCTTGGTCATTATTCCTTCTTGCTCTTCGATTTCTAGGGTTTTTGATGCACTTTGGATCGATTTTGGGAAGGAAAGTTGCTGTTACTTCATTTTTCCTGTCAAGAAAGTTACTCTTCATGTTTTGATGACTATGTAGATGATTTATTGCTAAGTTTGGCTCGAAAATGTGTGCTTTGGTTGTTGATCGAAAATCACCTGCTATGGTTCGAATTTGTGCAGTATTGGTTTCGAATTTGTGCTGTTTTGATCAATTGATTCTTGCTGTTTGGGTTCGAAATTGGCCTGCTATTTTGGTTTGAATTTTAGGCTGTTATGGTTCAAAAATCTGTTGCATTTTGGTTTGAAAAATCTGCCCCTATGTACTTCAAAAATCTGGTTGTGGTAGCTCGATTTTTTAGACTGTTTTTGTGCTTGAAATCGTGCTTATATGGTGTTTGATATAATGCTTAAGTGGAGTTCAAGTGTGGCCAAAAGCTATACTAAATGTTTAGTATGAAAGCCTACTTATGGAATTATATCATGTTAGTGTTTAGGATTGTATTGACTTTAGTTTGAGATCCTTTTAACTTGGAACATGTGTAGTGTGTGAATAAATGGGTTAGACACATGGTAGCGTGAGTTATAACTTGGAATAAAGATTGTGGTGAGGTATATGCTTGAAGACATCATATGAGTTCTAGATTGAAACTCAATGCATGTTTAATTTGTTTAAGTTGAATTTATACAAATGAATGACTTTATGTTGTGATTAAGGGAATTGGATTTAAAGGGTAGAATCTTGTATCTACATGGATCCTTTCATTCATGTCTTGGTTTGAATCACTTCGGTGTTGGTTGGGATGTTTGGAACATGTTAATTGGCTAAATTGAGTTTTGTTGTTGGGTGGTTGGATTATGTGATATTATGGGAATAATTTATGAATTATTATGATATTTTATGCATCAAATATTGGTTATGAGATAACCCTTATACCTTTAAGTTCATGTAGAGCCTTCTTGAGTTCTCGGACAACAAAGAGGATGACTTGACGGTAAACACAGATTATAAGGTACGTAGTGACGTACGAGCAGATATATATATATACTATGAATAATGAGATATTCGTATATCATGTATCGTTGAATGTAATGATTGTGTGTTGAGTTTGACATATGCAGTATGGTGGTCACGTAATTTTATGTAATCCGAATTTATGAGTAAAGAAATGAATATGCACATATATGTGATATGGGGGATACGTAGTTGTACGTGATCTGAGGGGGATACATAGTTGTACGTGATCCGAGTATACGAAGTTGGGTAACGATGCCTTGGTCATGATCAATGTGAATATTGACAATGAGATAGACTGGTAGGAAGGATTACCTGAATCATGGAATTATTCATGATTAAGCATAAACTAGATTCTAGTTGTATTGAATTTATCATGTTGATGAGTATCATAATGTGAATAACGATACTGAACTTGTTGTTATGAAAGTGTGTGAGATTGAAACAGGGACAGTTCGTGGAAAGCTATGGATTCAAAACTTTACAGGGAGTACATCTTCATATAGATTTTCAATAATCTTAATTGTGATATTATGATCTCATTATAACCATTAAGCATTGTTATGAGTATGAGTATTGTGATGGGGTATGCTCACCCGTGTGGGGGCTGTTTCTGTTGAAACAGGTACTAAGCTATTTTGGGATATTAGTTCGAGCTTTGTTGGATCATGCCGCTTCCAGAAGCGTATATGAGTGTGGGTAAAAAGTATACGTTATTTATTCAGTTACATTGGTATCCATTTATTTGTTGCTCGAATGTGAGCAACTGGAAGCATGTATATGGACTGTATAAGGGTGTTGAAGCCCACTTTTGATGTCTTCTTAGTATGGTGTTTTCCGTGGCCGGGAACTTACTTATGGTTTTGGTTTCTTTTAAGTATTGTGTTTTTCCCTGGCTGGGAGTTATTTTGTTCATTTTCGGATAGCTCAATTTATGGGGAGACTCTGCCCAAATTTTTATAAAAACCCACAATGTAAAAGTGGTGCAATGGTGATGATAATGGGTGAACCTTGAGTTTTATTGCTGGTAGAAGTGATCATTCCATGTTGTTATTATTTATGTCATGGAGAATATGTGAAGCTTTAAAGACCTAAAAATTTCTATACTCATACGACGTCATAAATACACTAATGACGAGTTAAGGGGTTGGGGCTTTACATTAGTGGTATCAGAGCAGTGGTTAGCTCTTTGGGATGTTTAATGGCCTAGGGATGTGTTGATAGACATGTATATCATATACTTTTATGCATGATTGTAGTTTTCTGTCATTGTGACTTGGCGCCTGCTATGTGCATTTTATGATATGAAGCAATGAAAATTGGTGTTATTGCGAACCATCGTGATTGCAGGATCGTATGAGATACGATGAACATACACAGTGAGGGTGGTATGGTTGAAAAGCCTCGAGTATGGTAACTCGTTTTATTTATATCATTAGCTCGACTACGGTGAAAATGATAATGACTTTTAAGGTGCGTGATGAATGACATCGCTGATGGTAATTAATGTTGATGATAAGTGGACGTTGTTACTAGTAGAGGGATAAATGCATTTTATTGAGTTGAGTTTTGTGTACATGTTATGTATATGTATGTGCAGTGCTGAGAAATCTGATTTTGCAGGAGAAATCAGAAAATGAGATATGATATCTGAGGATAGGAAATGGCAGGCAGTACTCTGCGGTTGGAGTATGACAACAGATGATGTGACAATCGGGTATGTGTATGTCATTTACATGATGGCATAGGTACGTAATGATGTACAAGCATGGATGAATATATTTTCCACTGTATTATTGAAAAATCAAAGTGTCGCTTAGGTTTAGGGTCGCTTTTATGGTTGACCGATGTGTTATTATTATATGTGGGTCGCCACTAGAGTGTGCGATGTGATTATGTGTGTGTGAATGTACAGAGGGTCACCGCTGAGGCGAGTGATGTGTTTATTTAGAGGTCGCCACTAGAGTGTGCGATTTGATCATGTTATGTGAATGTAGAGTGGGGTCACCGCTGAGGCGAGTGATGTGTATATATGATTTGTGGGTCGTCGCTGATGAGCGAGCAATGTGATATGGGTCGCCACTGATTGAGTGAGCGATGTGATATTGGGTCACCACTGACGGGTGAGTGATGTGATCGCCGCTGACGAGCGAGCGATGTGATATTGGGTCGCCACTGAGCAGTGAGCGATGTGATTCGGGTCACCACTGACAAGTGAGTGATGTGGTCGCCGCTGGCAAGCGAGCGACGTGTATATTTCAGGGTCAATGCTAGAGAGAGCATGTGACATGTATATTGACATTGAGTCGGTACTGGGGAGATCATGCGATGTGATTATTGTCGGGATCGACACTATTGAGAGTGTGCAATGTATTTTATGTGCCTCCACTATAAAGGGAGGGTGATGAATATACATTGATTTAAATTGACCTTGTTGATTGGATGTATTGTGATAATCAAATGTACGGGTGAAAGCGATCATGTGGAGAGTGGATGAAGAGACATTATTGTTTTCTTTCATTTTTATTGCAGTGGATGCAATAGCGGGGTGTGATTGATACCGATATATTGATGACATTTATTGGCGAGATGATGGTATGATTATATTGTGATATTTGAGATTTATATTATTTACATCTATCATATCGAAGCTATGGAAATATTGTGAATGTTGCTGATATGTCGAGGCAATGAATATTTTTGGACGGTCATGTTATTGATGATGAGTATATCAATTGTGTATTGATTTGAATTTATATTTTGTGGAATATTTATGTTGAGAACAGGGGCTGTTTAAAGGATCGAGTGTGGATCCACTGTGTACAGTAAGTGTTATTACATCTTATTGTTTTAAGAATGTAATTTTATTCATTGTGATTATGGATATTATATGGATGCCAGTAGTGGCGATGATATTGTGCATGCCCGTAGTGGCGATGAGATTATGCATGCCAGTGTTGGAGATGAATATTGATATATTGCTATTGTGTTAGCAATGAATATTAGGGTGCCGTCATTGAGCGATGAATATTGATGTGCTGCTATTATGTTAGCATGAGTATTAGTGTACTGTTATTGTGCTAGCGATGTATATTGATGATGTGTTCATTTCAGATAGCTGTGGACATTGTGTTATTGTTGTTCCTTGGGTGCATGAGATGTAGGCCCAAGAGGATATTGGAATGTTCTAGAGGAACGAGGAATTGAGGTATACCATTTCGTTTGGTTTAATATGTTTGATATATGTGGATTGTGAACTATCGTGATTGATTGGTGTGGTTTATGAGAACCAATTGAATTGAGAAAGAAATTGTAATGACATATAGTTGATATGTTCATTGATTATTGTTGCAGAGGCTAGATAATAGTGGGGTAATTATGGTCAGATTGAATGATATTGGTTTATGAAAACATGATTATTTGGTACTGTGAGACTGATGATCTATTAATCATGTTATGTTGAGTTAAATGTGATCATTAGATTAATGGGTACGTCAAGTGATGACATGGGATCACTATGAATGTCGTGTGTGGACATGCGATCATTGTGAACATTCATGAAATAGTACTTGTTGGATAAAGGATTGAAATGAATTGCGTCATTGAGGCATGTAATTGATTCTTATGTTGAATTTCAATCACACAGACATGTGATAGTGTGTTGTAGCATGATGTGTATAGGATTGCGTGAACTTTTGACGCAGGGAATTAATGTTTGATAATGGAAACATTATGAATATCAAAATGCGTAAATGACAAGGTACGTGGTTATGTTATGAGTATTTGAGAAATACTAATGAGTTTATTTTGTACTTGTCCCATGACAGATGATAGTTGGGTGATGAAATGCGGAAGTTGATGCTTAAGAGCATGTGAGTACTGTGATGAGCATGATACTATGATGCTATTGTGTATTGTAGATGATTCCATCTACAAAGGTATGATACGAATTATTCGATATTGATGTCGACGCCTTGTTTTAGATGGAGTATAATCGTGACATAAGAATATTGATGTTAGGACATTCATCATGATTTGATATTGATGATCTGTGGTTGTTGGTGCGTATAATGTGGATATATGTGAGAAATACTAATGGGTTTTCTAGTAATTACTTTGCACCAGATAATAGCCAGGAGATGTATATGAGATGTTGGTATAAGTTGCATATATTTGCAACAAAACATGTATGAAGTTATTTATACGACAAAAGGTTGGTGTATTGTCATACATTCTTATATACACATGATATGCATGGGTTGCATGATTTAGAGTTATATGATGTGTACTATGATCAAAGTAAACTACGATGGATTAAGATTTTGTGCAAGGAAACTATACCGATTGGAGTACACAGGTACTGAAGTATGACAAAGAAGCTTGATGATTAAACACTTGTGCTAGTAACGATAATTTATCATATCATAAGGAAGAGTACATAATGGCTAAAGTACGATGATGGTAATGTCGTGACGATTTACATGAATAAGTGTATTCATATATGATAACTCATTGAATTTTAATGTTGGAATATGGTAAAGTGATGTGAATTGCAGTCTTACGATCGTTGGTGTAATGGGGCACATGTGTGAACCGTGATGATTTGGATGACTGTCATCCTACAGATGGTCAAGTCACTATCTTGAGATGTATGCCAGTACGTGAATTTACTGTTGGCTTTTATGGTAAGCACGCATTTTAATTTCGAGGTCGAAATTTTATTAGTTGGGGAGAATTGTGATGTCCGGAATAATTATTAATTGTCAAATGGATTTAATTATGATATTTTGATGATATCTCGGGATTTAATTTTTGAGTATCAGATGTTGGGATCGGAAATTGGACAAATGATTCCGGGATTGTATTATAATGTTAATTAAATTCAAAGAAATTCTTTAAATTCATGAGAATATAATTTTGGCCCGGAATTGGAATAAATAAATTACGGGAAAAGCATGTATCTTGATTTAAATTTAAAAAGAGATGTTTGCATATTAATTTAGTGAGCTATGTATAAGAAGAATGACTTGAGGGTTAAAACACATACTAAAACTTCCTACACACACTAAACTCACGCCTCTTCTCATACTTCACTCCAACTCTCTCCTCCCTCACGCTTATCGGCGATTTTGGCAAGATTGAGCTCGATTTCTCTTGAAGATTGGTGTGGGTAAGATGTTATACACTACCTTGGTCATTATTCCTTCTTGCTCTTCGATTTCTAGGGTTTTTGATGCACTTTGGATCGATTTTTGGGAAGGAAAGTTGCTGTTACTTCATTTTTCCTGTCAAGAAAGTTACTCTTCATGTTTTGATGACTATGTAGATGATTTATTGCTAAGTTTGGTTTGAAAATGTGTGCTTTGGTTGTTGATCGAAAATCACCTGCTATGGTTCGAATTTGTGCAGTAGTGGTTTCGAATTTGTGCTGTTTTGATCAACTGATTCTTGCTGTTTGGGTTCGAAAATGACCTGCTATTTTGGTTTGAATTTTAGGCTGTTCTGGTTCAAAAATCTGTTGCATTTTGGTTTGAAAAATCTGCCCCTATGTACTTCGAAAATCTGGTTGTGGTAGCTCGATTTTTTAGACTGTTTTGTGCTTGAAATCGTGCTTATATGGTGTTTGATATAATGCTTAAGTGGAGTTCAAGTGTGGCCAAAAGCTATACTAAATGTTTAGTATGAAAGCCTACTTATGGAATTATATCATGTTAGTGTTTAGGATTGTATTGACTTTAGTTTGAGATCCTTTTAACTTGGAACATGTGTAGTGTGTGAATAAATGGGTTAGACACATGGTAGCGTGAGTTATAACTTGGAATAAAGATTGTGGTGAGGTATATGCTTGAAGACATCATATGAGTTCTAGATTGAAACTCAATGCATGTTTAATTTGTTTAAGTTGAATTTATACAAATGAATGACTTTATGTTGTGATTAAGGGAATTGGATTTAAAGGGTAGAATCTCGTATCTACATGGATCCTTTCATTCATGTCTTGGTTTGAATCACTTCAGTGTTGGTTGGGATGTTTGGAACATGTTAATTGGCTAAATTGAGTTTTGTTGTTGGGTGGTTGGATTATGTGATATTATGGGCATTATTTATGAATTATTATGATATTTTATGCATCAAATATTGGTTATGAGATAACCCTTATACATTTAAGTTCATGTAGAGCCTTCTTGAGCTCTCGGACAACAAAGAGGATGACTTGACGGTAAACACAGATTATAAGGTACGTAGTGACGTACGAGCAGATATATATATATACTATGAATAATGAGATATTCGTATATCATGTATCGTTGAATGTAATGATTGTGTGTTGAGTTTGACATATGCAGCATGTCACGTAATTTTATGTAATCCGAATATATGAGTAAAGAAATGAATATGCACATATATGTGATATGGGGGATACGTAGTTGTACGTGATCTGATGGGGATACGTAGTTGTACATGATCCGAGTATACGAAGTTGGGTAACGATGCCTTGGGCATGATCAATGTGAATATTGACAATGAGATAGACTGGTAGGAAGGATTACCTGAATCATGGAATTATTCATGATTAAGCATATATACTAGATTCTAGTTGTATTGAATTTATCGTGTTGATGAGTATCATAATGTGAATAACGATACTGAACTTGTTGTTATGAAAGTGTGTGAGATTGAAACAGGGACAGTTCGTGGAAAGCTATGGATTCAAAACTTTACAGGGAGTACATCTTCATATAGATTTTCAATAATCTTAATTGTGATATTATGATCTCATTATAACCATTAAGCATTGTTATGAGTATGAGTATTGTGATGGGGTATGCTCACCCGTGTGGGGGCTATTTCTGTTGAAACAGGTACTAAGCTATTTTGGGATATTAGTTCGAGCTTTGTTGGATCATGCCGCTTCCAGAAGCGTATATGAGTGTGGGTAAATAGTATACGTTATTTATTCAATTAGATTGGTATCCATTTATTTGTTGCTCGAATGTGAGCAACTGGAAGCATGTATATGGACTGTATAAGGGTGTTGAAGCCCACTTTTGATGTCTTCTTAGTATGGTGTTTTCCGTGGCCGGGAACTTACTTAGGGTTTTGGTTTCTTTTAAGTATTGTGTTTTTCCCTGGCTGGGAGTTATTTTGTGATTGTTTCATTTTCGGATAGCTCAATTTATGGGGAGACTCTGCCCAAATTTTTATAAAAACCCACAATGTAAAAGTGGTGCAATGGTGATGATAATGGGTGAACCTTGAGTTTTATTGCTGGTAGAAGTGATCATTCCATGTTGTTATTATTTATGTCATGGAGAATATGTGAAGCTTTAAAGACCTGAAAATTTCTATACTCATACGACGTCATAAATGCACTAATGACGAGTTAAGGGGTTGGGGCTTTACATTAGTGGTATCAGAGCAGTGGTTAGCTCTTTGGGATGTTTAATGCCTAGGGATGTGTTGATAGACATGTATATCATATACTTTTATGCATGATTGTAGTTTTCTGTCATTGTGACATGACGCCTGCTATGTGCATTTTATGATATGAAGCAATGAAAATTGGTGTTATTGCTAACCATCGTGATTGCAGGATCGTATGAGATACGATGAACATACACAGTGAGGGTGGTATGGTTGAAAAGCCTCGAGTATGGTAACTCGTTTTATTTATATCATTAGCTCGACTACGGTGAAAATGATAATGACTTTTAAGGTGCGTGATGAATGACATCGCTGACGGTAATTAATGTTGATGGTAAGTGGACGTTGTTACTAGTAGAGGGATAAATGCATTTTATTGAGTTGAGTTTTGTGTACATGTTATGTATATGTATGTGCAGTGCTGAGAAATCTGATTTTGCAGGAGAAATCAGAAAATGAGATATGATATCTGAGGATAGGAAATGGCAGGCAGTACTCTGTGGTTGGAGTATGACAACAGATGATGTGACAATCGGGTATGTGTATGTCATTTACATGATGGCATAGGTACGTAATGATGTACAAGCATGGATGAATATATTTTCCACTGTATTATTGAAAAATCAAAGTGTCGCTTAGGTTTAGGGTCGCTTTTATGGTTGACCGATGTGTTATTATTATATGTGGGTCGCCACTAGAGTGTGCGATGTGATTATGTGTGTGTGAATGTACAGAGGGTGTCACCGCTGAGGCGAGTGATGTGTTTATTTAGAGGTCGCCACTAGAGTGTGCGATTTGATCATGTTATGTGAATGTAGAGTGGGGTCACCGCTGAGGCGAGTGATGTGTATATATGATTTGTGGGTCGTCGCTGATGAGCGAGCGATGTGATATGGGTCGCCACTGATTGAGTGAGCGATGTGATATTGGGTCACCACTGACGGGTGAGTGATGTGATCGCCGTTGACGAGCGAGCGATGTGATATTGGGTCGCCACTGAGCAGTGAGCGATGTGATTCGGGTCACCACTGACAAGTGAGTGATGTGGTCGCCGCTGGCAAGCGAGCGACGTGTATATTTCAGGGTCAATGCTAGAGAGAGCATGTGACATGTATATTGACATTGAGTCGGTACTGGGGAGATCATGCGATGTGATTATTGTCGGGATCGACACTATTGAGAGTGTGCAATGTATTTTATGTGCCTCCACTATAAAGGGAGGGTGATGAATATACATTGATTTAAATTGACCTTGTTGATTGGATGTATTGTGATAATCAAATGTACGGGTGAAAGTGATCATGTGGAGAGTGGATGAAGAGACATTATTGTTTTATTTCATTTTTATTGCAGTGGATGCAATAGCGGGGTGTGATTGATACCGATATATTGATGACATTTATTGGCGAGATGATGGTATGATTATATTGTGATATTTGAGATTTATATTATTTACATCTATCATATCGAAGCTATGGAAATATTGTGAATGTTGCTGATATGTCGAGGCAATGAATATTTTTGGACGGTCATGTTATTGATGATGAGTATATCAATTGTGTATTGATTTGAATTTATATTTTGTGGAATATTTATGTTGAGAACAGGGGCTGTTTAAAGGATCGAGTGTGGATCCACTGTGTACAGTAAGTGTTATTACATCTTATTGTTTTAAGAATGTAATTTTATTCATTGTGATTATGGATATTATATGGATGCCAGTAGTGGCGATGATATTGTGCATGCCCGTAGTGGCGATGAGATTATGCATGCCAGTGTTGAAGATGAATATTGATATATTGCTATTGTGTTAGCAATGAATATTAGGGTGCCGTCATTGAGCGATGAATATTGATGTGCTGCTATTATGTTAGCATGAGTATTAGTGTACTGTTATTGTGCTAGCGATGTATATTGATGATGTGTTCATTTCAGATAGCTGTGGACATTGTGTTATTGTTGTTCCTTGGGTGCATGAGATGTAGGCCCAAGAGGATATTGGAATGTTCTAGAGGAACGAGGAATTGAGGTATACCATTTCGTTTGGTTTAATATGTTTGATATATGTGGATTGTGAACTATCGTGATTGATTGGTGTGGTTTATGAGAACCAATTGAATTGAGAAAGAAATTGTAATGACATATAGTTGATATGTTCATTGATTATTGTTGCAGAGGCTAGATAATAGTGGGGTAATTATGGTCAGATTGAATGATATTGGTTTATGAAAACATGATTATTTGGTACTGTGAGACTGATGATCTATTAATCATGTTATGTTGAGTTAAATGTGATCATGTTGACATTAGATTAATGGGTACGTCAAGTGATGACATGGGATCACTATGAATGTCGTGTGTGGACATGCGATCATTGTGAACATTCATGAAATAGTACTTGTTGGATAAAGGATTGAAATGAATTGCGTCATTGAGGCATGTAATTGATTCTTATGTTGAATTTCAATCACACAGACATGTGATAGTGTGTTGTAGCATGATGTGTATAGGATTGCGTGAACTTTTGACGCAGGGAATTAATGTTTGATAATGGAAACATTATGAATATCAAAATGCGTAAATGACAAGGTACGTGGTTATGTTATGAGTATTTGAGAAATACTAATGAGTTTATTTTGTACTTGTCCCATGACAGATGATAGTTGGGTGATGAAATGCGGAAGTTGATGCTTAAGAGCATGTGAGTACTGTGATGAGCATGATACTATGATGCTATTGTGTATTGTAGATGATTCCATCTACAAAGGTATGATACGAATTATTCGATATTGATGTCGACGCCTTGTTTTAGATGGAGTATAATCGTGACATAAGAATATTGATGTTAGGACATTCATCATGATTTGATATTGATGATCTGTGGTTGTTGGTGCGTATAATGTGGATATATGTGAGAATTACTAATGGGTTTTCTAGTAATTACTTTGCACCAGATAATAGCCAGGAGATGTATATGAGATGTTGGTATAAGTTGCATATATTTGCAACAAAACATGTATGAAGTTATTTATACGACAAAAGGTTGGTGTATTGTCATACATTCTTATATACACATGATATGCATGGGTTGCATGATTTAGAGTTATATGATGTGTACTATGATCAAAGTAAACTACGACGGATTAAGATTTTGTGCAAGGAAACTATACCGATTGGAGTACACAGGTACTGAAGTATGACAAAGAAGCTTGATGATTAAACACTTGTGCTAGTAACGATAATTTATCATATCATAAGGAAGAGTACATAATGGCTAAAGTACGATGATGGTAATGTCGTGACGATTTACATGAATAAGTGTATTCATATATAACTCATTGAATTTTAATGTTGGAATATGGTAAAGTGATGTGAATTGCAGTCTTACGATCGTTGGTGTAATGGGGCACATGTGTGAACCGTGATGATTTGGATGACTGTCATCCTACAGATGGTCAAGTCACTATCTTGAGCTGTATGCCGGTACGTGAATTTACTGTTGGCTTTTATGGTAAGCACACATTTTAATTTCGAGGTCAAAATTTTATTAGTTGGGGAGAATTGTGATGTCCGGAATAATTATTAATTGTCAAATGGATTTAATTATGATATTTTGATGATATCTCGGGATTTAATTTTTGAGTATCAGATGTTGGGATCGGAAATTGGACAAATGATTCCGGGATTGTATTATAATGTTAATTAAATTCAAAGAAATTCTTTAAATTCATGAGAATATAATTTTGGCCCGGAATTGGAATAAATAAATTACGGGAAAAGCATGTATCTTGATTTAAATTTAAAAAGAGATGTTTGCATATTAATTTAGTGAGCTATGTATAAGAAGAATGACTTGAGGGTTAAAACACATACTAAAACTTCCTACACACACTAAACTCACGCCTCTTCTCATACTTCACTCCAACTCTCTCCTCCCTCACGCTTATCGGCGATTTTGGCAAGATTGAGCTCGATTTCTCTTGAAGATTGGTGTGGGTAAGATGTTATACACTACCTTGGTCATTATTCCTTCTTGCTCTTCGATTTCTAGGGTTTTTGATGCACTTTTGATCGATTTTGGGAAGGAAAGTTGCTGTTACTTCATTTTTCCTGTCAAGAAAGTTACTCTTCATGTTTTGATGACTATGTAGATGATTTATTGCTAAGTTTGGCTTGAAAATGTGTGCTTTGGTTGTTGATCGAAAATCACCTTCTATGGTTCGAATTTGTACAGTATTGGTTTCGAATTTGTGCTGTTTTGATCAACTGATTCTTGCTGTTTGGGTTCGAAATTGGCCTGCTATTTTGGTTTGAATTTTAGGCTGTTCTGGTTCAAAAATCTGTTGCATTTTGGTTTGAAAAATCTGCCCCTATGTACTTCAAAAATCTGGTTGTGGTAGCTCGATTTTTTAGACTGTTTTTGTGCTTGAAATCGTGCTTATATGGTGTTTGATATAATGCTTAAGTGGAGTTCAAGTGTGGCCAAAAGCTATACTAAATGTTTAGTATGAAAGCCTACTTATGGAATTATATCATGTTAGTGTTTAGGATTGTATTGACTTTAGTTTGAGATCCTTTTAACTTGGAACATGTGTAGTGTGTGAATAAATGGGTTAGACACATGGTAGCGTGAGTTATAACTTGGAATAAAGATTGTGGTGAGGTATATGCTTGAAGACATCATATGAGTTCTAGATTTAAACTCAATGCATGTTTAATTTGTTTAAGTTGAATTTATACAAATGAATGACTTTATGTTGTGATTAAGGGAATTGGATTTAAAGGGTAGAATCTCGTATCTACATGGATCCTTTCATTCATGTCTTGGTTTGAATCACTTCGGTGTTGGTTGGGATGTTTGGAACATGTTAATTGGCTAAATTGAGTTTTGTTGTTGGGTGGTTGGATTATGTGATATTATGGGCATTATTTATGAATTATTATGATATTTTATGCATCAAATATTGGTTATGAGATAACCCTTATACATTTAAGTTCATGTAGAGCCTTCTTGAGCTCTCGGACAACAAAGAGGATGACTTGACGGTAAACACAGATTATAAGGTACGTAGTGACGTACGAGCAGATATATATATATATACTATGAATAATGACATATTCGTATATCATGTATCGTTGAATGTAACGATTGTGTGTTGAGTTTGACATATGCAGTATGGTGATCACGTAATTGTATGTAATCCGAATATATGAGTAAAGAAATGAATATGCACATATATGTGATATGGGGATACGTAGTTGTACGTGATCTGAGGGGGATACGTAGTTGTACGTGATCCGAGTATACGAAGTTGGGTAACAATGCCTTGGGCATGATCAATGTGAATATTGACAGTGAGATAGACTGGTAGGAAGGATTACCTGAATCATGGAATTATTCATGATTAAGCATATATACTTGATTCTAGTTGTATTGAATTTATCGTGTTGATGAGTATCATAATGTGAATAATGATACTGAACTTGTTGTTATGAAAGTGTGTGAGATTGAAACAGGGACAGTTCGTGGAAAGCTATGGATTCAAAACTTTACAGGGAGTACATCTTCATATAGATTTTCAATAATCTTAATTGTGATATTATGATCTCATTATAACCATTAAGCATTGTTATGAGTATGAGTATTGTGATGGGGTATGCTCACCCGTGTGGGGGCTGTTTCTGTTGAAACAGGTACTAAGCTATTTTGGGATATTAGTTCGAGCTTTGTTGGATCATGCCGCTTCCAGAAGCGTATATGAGTGTGGGTAAATAGTATACGTTATTTATTCAGTTAGATTGGTATCCATTTATTTGTTGCTCGAATGTGAGCAACTGGAAGCATGTATATGGACTGTATAAGGGTGTTGAAGCCCAATTTTGATGTCTTCTTAGTATGGTGTTTTCCCTGGCCGGGAACTTACTTAGGGTTTTGGTTTCTTTTAAGTATTGTGTTTTTCCCTGGCTGGGAGTTATTTTGTGATTGTTTCATTTTCGGATAGCTCAATTTATGGGGAGACTCTGCCCAAATTTTTATAAAAACTCACAATGTAAAAGTGGTGCAATGGTGATGATAATGGGTGAACCTTGAGTTTTATTGCTGGTAGAAGTGATCATTCCATGCTGTTATTATTTATGTCATGGAGAATATGTGAAGCATGTAATGATTCTTTTAAAGAATGAAAAATTTCTATACTCATACTACGTCATAAATGCACTATTGACGAGTTAAGGGGTTGGGGCCTTACATTTAATGAAAAAGAATGGAGTATGTTTACCATACAATTAGCCCCCATTCGACATTCTTGGCGAACTCATTATACCTACCCTCACGAGCCTAAAAAAAAAATCTTTATCCTTGTCATAAGGGAGTATAGAATCTCATTATATGCACGTACATTGTTATATCTTGATGAGCTTATTATTGAAAAACATTGATGGATGAGAACGAAGAAAAAAAGAAAAGAAAGTGCCTTGCGAAAAAAAATTATTATCTAAATGAATAAGACCCAACATGGCCAAGGTTAGAAAAAAGAAGAGAAGCTCAATATGTGCTAAAAATATGAACTTTGCATTATTATATTCTCTTCTTTGTGCTAATCTTATCTTTTCTTTGTAACCGACACCAAAGGCCTAACATTACAAGCTGAAAAAGACATTTTGATTGATTGCTTGATTTAGGAGAAAACATGTATTGTTCAACTTTCGAATGTGTAAGTGAGATTTCTGAGATAAAATCTAGTAATGAGCTAATTTGTTTCAACTATCAAGAATGATTTCTACCGTTTGATTTTAATGCTTAATCGATGACGATGGGGAGTTGAGAAGTGCCATTTTTGCACTTATATTCGACGTTTTCTAGTAGTATTTTACAGTGATTCTTTAATGATATTACATTTTGTGGTATTAATTTACATGTTTCAGGAATTTACGTGGAGATGAAGAAAATGACCTGAAAACGATTAAATATGACGCAATAGAGCCAACACTTCGAAGCATTGACAAAATTCTCGAGGGAAGAAAATTTGGCATGGCTCGAACGATCAGTACACACGGGCGATCGATTGGCTGAGGCAGGGTCTGAAGAACCAAAACTTGAAAAGCATCGATCGATCGCCAACTTATGCTCTAATCGATCGCCAAAGTGATTTGTTTCCAAAATTCACGCTACAACTAATAATGACAGAATCTTGTGTGCATGGAATCTTGGACTCTTGTACCAACTGATTATCATAAAAGATTCATGTCACAAGGAAACTCATGCAATAGAGGATTCAGCAGCTCATAATTCACCTTACTTATGTGGTAATCACATTAGATTTATGTGAGGATATCAGCAGCAAAGGTTGATTCAAAATGGAATTTTAATCCCACAAAGATTCACTTGTATCCCAAGGTGCGTTGGAAGATTATACATGACATCATGATAACTTGGACAACAATATGGAAAACGCAGCAGAAGGAAATTCTGCAAGATTATTCATGCAAGATTTAATCAAAGATATTTTAGGGTCGGTAACATGATCAGGATTTTCAATGCATTACGTTATAATTTAATGGGCTAAAGATTATAGAAAAGAAGGGCCCATGAATCAAATGAATATATTTAGGGGACACCTCCTTTGATCGAAGAGACACACAACATACGCCTCCCTTCATCGAGACACAATTCACGTCAATCCTCCACAACCCATCACACGCCTCAGCCATTTCCTTCACTCCATCATCTACACACTAGCCTTCATATTTCTACCACCGTCTATCATCCATCATACCACAATTTTATCATAGCTTTGGAACAATCTAACAAGGAATTGAGGAGCACGATCGAGAAATAAGCGAGAGAAGGATCAAAATCAACAAATGAAGTCGACTTGGGAGTTTTTCTTACTTTTCTATTTTAGTTTTGAATGATTATTGGATTTAATGTGTTTTCGATGATTGAAAGATATCTTAAACATAGTTTTTCCTTTGATATTGTGATTGAAATCATACATCTTCTATGTGCATGTTTTATTGTTCTTTATACTATTGAAGGTTTGGCCACCTTTGGATGATTCTTGTTATTGTAATTGATATCAAAAGATAATATTATAATACGACATAGTAATTCATGCCGTGTGTTTAAGATTGAGATCGAAATATAAAATCATATATGAGTGATGGCTTTGGGTTATTTAATCTAAAGTTAGTGGTTTTCATAAAGTTCCATTCAATATTAAATTGTTAAATTAAGTGAATGAAAGTTACTTGTTGCAATTTGATATTAGATTCAATATAGCTTGAGAGAGTATATTGAATAAATTCAGAAAACTCATCACTTAGAGATGGTTGGATAAGAGAATTGTAGGGGATTGGTTAGGTGACTCATTATCTTGATAATTATCTCTTGTGGACTTTTCTCCTGATCATTGATCGTTTAGGTTAGATTAGTAGTTTAATCTAGTTATTAGTTTAATTATTAATTCATTAGCATATATTAAATATAGTTTAAAGAAATCTTATTTGATACTTGCTTGTTAGTCCAAAGCTCGACACTCGTACTTATGAATCACTATATTAAAACTGGACACCGTACGCTTGCGATCGATTTGTGCTGTTGATTTATATCATTCACCGCTTAATATTTATTTGCTAAAGAAATGCGCGATAAATATCCATTAACTCTGTCATGATTTCACTTGAATGCCAAACCCCTTAAATTCTTTAACCGTAGTCTCCATCGCCATTTTTTTGTAAATGTTTGGTTAATGGGGTTGACCAAGTCTCTTGAACGGATTGCTTAGATAAGTTGAGTTGACGGAATCACGTAAGTTGAGCTGGTGGCATTGCATAGGTGGAGCTGATTCAACAAGTTGAGGAGCTTGTAAGATTGAGCATATGTTGAGAGTATGACAGGTTGAACTGATGGTTAACTGCATAAGTAGAGTTGATGAACTTGAGTATCTAGAGCTGATGGTTTCTGTAACAAGTTGAGCAGATTCCATAGGTTAAGCAGATTGCAAACTATGCTGATTGAAGCATCTGTTGTGCTGATTTTTTTAGCTACAGATTCACGTCTTCGCATCACTCTATCCTTATTAGAAGTTTAATCCTCAAAACTTGAGTCAGACTGTCCTTGAAAAAGGTAAGGTATTTCTCGCGCATATTCTCTTCGAGTTCCAAGTAGCTTCTCGTTCGGTGTGATTTGACCACTGAAATTTGAAGTAAGGGATATTTTTTTCTCCTCAGGACCAAATAATATTCCTTCTCCTCAGTACTTGGTCCTTTGAGTCTACATTCCGGATCGAGAATTCTTCATATTCAAAGTTTCGTTCAAGTTCCCTTGGCCTACTAGGGATCCATCTTTGAGTACGTGGCTTGGATCGGAGATGTGCTTCCTCAGTTGTGATACGTGGAAGATATTATGAATCCTTGATAGATTGGGTGGTAAGGCTATTTGGTAAGCTAAAATTCCCACATTCCTTAAAATTTTAAACTGACCCACAAATCTAGGACCCAACTTTCCGGCTTTGTCGAATCAAATTACCCCCCTCGTTGATGAAACCTTCACATATACCTTCTCAACAATTTCGAATTCCACTAGTCTTCAATTCATTGTTATTTGAGCATGATAGTTGGTTAAGTTTTGTTGTCAAGACTAAGGAATCCCATGTTTTAAACACATGATTTAATAATTTTTTTGATTAATTCTTACAACTCTATGTGCGTAATTTATTGTTCTTCATACTTTTGAGGGATTGATCACCCTTGAATGATTATTTATATTGCGATTAAGGTTGACCTACGATATTGCAAGACATATAGTAAATTAGGCTGTGGGTTTAGATTGAGACTAGCCAAGTAAATCGAACACACGTGTGATAGCAATAGATTTACCAAATTCGAAGGCTAGTAGTTTTCATAGATCTTCATACAATATTGAGTGTTAAATAAGTGCATGACCATGACTTGTTACATCTCAATATTAGATTTGTTATAGCTTGACCATAGTATAACGAATGCATTAGGAAAACTCGTCACCTTAGAATGTAAGATTTTAAATAATAACTAATAAACGAATTGTAAGAGATTACGTGGGTGAACCGAAGTTTTGATAATTGTTTCTACTGATTTTCTATACTTTTTATTGCTTGCTTGTTTGGTTGGCTTTTGTTCTTGGTTAATTTAGTTTAATAATTTGTTAATAATTGTAGGCTAAATATAGTTAAGCTAAAGGAATTTGGTACTTATTTTCTAGTCCACGTGGGTACGACATCCTACTTTATTCTACTATACTAAAACTTACACCTTGCACTTGATGTATAATCACGCTACACTGGGAATTATTGTCTAAATAAATCGCGATCACATATTTAACGGGAAAAACAATTGTATGCCAAATTGAGTAGATGTGAGTTTTGGTTGAATAATGTAGTATTTCTTGGTCATGTTGTCTACCGAGACTGTATTTCTATTGATCTTAGTAAGGTAGAAGCAATATTGAAATGTGTAGCACCTCCTTCAGTTCCTGAGATTCGGAGCTTTCTTGGGATGACTGGTTACTACAGAAGATGTATCGAAGGATTCTCAAGATCACCCAACATCTTACCGAACTAACAAAGAAAGATGTTAAGTTTGTATGGACTCCTGAGAGGCTAACTTTCCGGAGTTGAAGACGAGGTTGACGACAGCTCCAGTGCTTGCTATCCCTTCCGGTACAAGTGGTTATGTTGTTTATACTGACGCTTCTTTATATGATTTGGGTTGTGTTTTGATGCAACACAGTCATGTGATTGCATATGCATCAAGACAATTGAAGACACACGAGCCGAAATATCATATAAATGACTTGGAACTAGCGGCTATTGTATTTGACCTCAAGATTCGAATACATTATCTATAATGGTGAGACTTTTGATATTTATATTGATCATACAAGTTTAAAGTATTTGTTCACATAGTCTGAGTTAAATATGAGACAGAGGATGTGGCTTATCTGTTAAAAGGGTATGATTGTGAATATGGTATTACCCGGGTATCTCAAATACTATCGTTGACTTGTTTGTAGACATGTTTGTCAAAAGACTGTTCTACCTTGTCAAATTTCTAGTCTAATTGTTGATTGTTGTACTTTTGGTTATAACTTTGATATATCTCATAGTCCTTCTAGGTATTTACTGCACAAATTGAATCAGAGTTGATTGTTAATATTCAAAAGACATAGAAATCCGATCATGAAATCCAGAGATCGAGACGATTGGTAATAAAAGAGAATATATTTAGTTTCATTTTTGTTGAGGATGAAAATCTTCGATTACACACGAGATTAGTGATTCCTGCTGATTCTGATTTGAGGGGTGAAATATCACAACATGCACATTGTAGTCGTTTAGTATCCATCCTGGATTAAAGAAGATGTACCATGATCTCCAGACTCATTATTGGTGGAAAAGAAACAGGTAAAAGCGGAAAAAATTAAAGCCAAGATGCTTAATAAAGAGCTTAGACGTGCCACAGTGAAAATGGGAGTACATAACGATGGATTTCGTCACCCATTTATCATGTACCTCAAGAGGCATGATGTAGTTTGGGTCATTGTAGATAGACTGACAAAGATATCACATTTTATACCCTACAGATATTCAAGTTGGACAAGATGGTGGAAATTTATATCCCAAAAATAGTGAGATTACACGGTGTTCCCAAATCAATAGTTTCGGATTGTGACCCTAGATTTGCTTATGGCTTTTGGCGGATAACTAATTCTCTAAAATTGCAAACATAATTATGACAATTTAGTAGAATATGAATATATTGTTGTTTATTTCTTCCTCGAATCTAGGTGGATTGCATCTCTAGCTTTTCACATTACATTCAAAAGCTCTGGTGTAGTGTTTTCGAACTGTAACACAAAATTATGAAGAGTTGTTGCTTCTATGAGTGTTTAATATTTGTGTGATTAGTTCTAAAGATATTGAATCATTCACTGTTATCATTGACAAGATTTTCAGTGACACTAGCCATAATATCTTCTAAGCTTTGGAACTTTGAACATTTATCATTTTTGTTCCAGGTAGTTCAACATGTGATTGTCATCCATTTTATTTCGATAACTAAGATCATTTATCATATTGTCAAGAGCGTGAATTTCTTCTTCACGATAAATTTGCTGAATCGATAAAGCAATTTTTAAATTAATAAATTATTAATTAATTAATACCCTCTAAATTAATAAAATTTCACTCTAAAGTACTATTAATTTGTAATAGTTAACATAGTTAAAAGAACGTTTAATATGCCATGGTCACATACCCACATTGTTCCGGAACAAGCATTAATACGCATTATTCATCGTAAAATACACATTTTCTCTAAAAATTTAAAGCCAAGATTTAAAAATTATTTTTGGAAAATGACTTTTATAGGTATATGGAATAGATTAGCATTAGGTAAAGAATAAATTAAAATAGATATCATCACATAGTGTTCCACTATCTGTGGAAAAGAAGGCATGGCAGAAGCAGCAGCTCCGGCAATCAAAGTTGCTGCCCTCTGCGGTTCCCTCCGCAAAGGTTCGTACAATCGCGGCCTCCTTCGTGCCGGTAAATCCCTCTTCCTTTTCTCTTTGTGGATGCTGATATCTTCATTAATGGATTATTATATTTCAATACTTGATTTTCTCTATGAATGCCAAATTGGAATTTTTATTGTGATGTATTTCTTCTCACGGAAGCTTTAATAGTAGTTCTGATTTTCTTCCTAGTGATATTAGTAATTAAATTTGGAACTATTACAATTTTGGTGAATATGGATGGAAGAAGTTGATGTTGATGCTTTTTTAATTTCATTTGCTAGTTAAGCTAAACAGTTTCTATCCCCCCCCCCCCCCCCCCCCCCCCCCCCCCAATCTTTCGGTAGGGGGGTGCTTGTAAATCTCTTGGGGCTTTAGCTATGGAATTAGCGAAGTCAATTGATGGTTTGGAGATTGAGTATGTTGACATCTCTTCATTACCCTTACTGAACACGGATCTTGAGGTGGATGGGACTTATCCCCCGGATGTGGAGGCTTTCCGGCAGAAAATCCTGAATGCTGATAGTATACTCTTTGCCTCTCCTGAGTACAATTACTCCTTATCTGGTAAATAAACCGAAAAAATTATCCTTGGCAACTTAATGAAGCTTATTGTTCATTTATGCTGGATTTGTATGCATAATATATGCTGCAGTGTTCACTGGGCATTCATGTTTGTATTTGATGTTATTTAGTTATGTTGGTAGTAGATAAGTGATTCCAAAATTAAACATAGTGATTGAGTGCTATTGTATTTTTATACAGAAAGAATTATAAGCAAGGGTCTTCCTAAATGCTATAACAATATCCTCTTGACAATAATTGATTGTGAAAATAATTCTCTCTCCCTAAACTCTCCTATAAATTCTCACTACGTTCTTGTTTTGGCGAGTCAACAAAGAATTTCATAGAATTGAGGGACACAATTAGTGTGAATAGTTCTAATAGTTATTCGCACAAGGAGAAGTTTGGATGTCTCATTCCACGTGCAAGAGTTTGCAAAAAAACAGATCTAAGTTTCGCATGTGAATTTTTCTACGTATACATTCATATTGACCCCAACTCCTTTAATCTCTCATAGTTGTGAGCTCATGCTTTATTGTGATGCCTTAGTTTCTAACTCCTTAATCTCTCATAGTTGTGAGCTCATGCTTTATTGTGGTGCCTTAGTTTCTATGATAATAACTTATGGTTCATGTTTACATTAAAAAATAATCATGTATTGTGTCGAATACTTTCAGGATATTGATGCGTGGTCTGTATGTGCCAGCTACTTCTAGTTCAGTTTCATAAATTAAGTTGGAAAAGGAACTATATCCGATATAATCAATATTTGACCTTGTCCGATGCAACGAGAATTATTTTTGAAAAGTTCGGATATTTTCATTAAAAACTTAGATATTATAATGAAAACTTAGATATTATAGCACAAAATTCTCTTTTTGAGTCTGTTTTATTAGTCCTATCAAGAATCAGTTATCTTATAATGTTGTAATGAATTTAGACCATAAACCATTATTGAAGTTTATGCCTGTAAACTTCAATGATAACTTATAGACTTGAATTTTTCTTATATTTTCGACCAGTGGATTGTGCAGTTGTTAAACATAATGTATCAAAATTATACTGGATTATTATCGTGTGCATATAGTTGCTCGATGTTAATTATCAATATTCTTTGTTTTTTAATTGTTACTATGCACAACAAATGTGGAGACACAATTTATTGAATTTTTTTAAAGTTCTTTTGTGGGATATTAACTCAAGTACTTTTATGTTTGATGTGATTATAAAGAAAACTTTACTTTTTAAGAGAAATAGAAAGAGAAGCAGAAGAAAGAATAACTCTATTTTCAGTGTTTTATTTTTTGAAATGATTTCTCTATCAAAACACACACTCACACACGTAAAGATATATAACATAGTCATGCTCTTCATATCATTCTCCAAATTATTTGATGATTAATGTATTCCATATCCATGTTGTGACATATCCAAGTTTGTACAACATAGCTGGTAACTAACTCTTAGGTCCTGATGAGTTTTAGTTCTCACTTACTCAAAAATAAAATCCAACTACCTGACCAATTCAGTTGATCTTATAGCAACTGAATCAGACTGACGAGTGGTTGTTGACTGCCTTTAACGGGTTTCTATGAAATTGCAAAACAAGAAAGAGTGAGGAGAATACCAGTTGAAAGTTAGAAATCCTCAATTTAATACTCTCTTTTAGCAAAAATTAGAGCACTAAGAATCTTGCAAACTGTCCCCCAACACAATCCATGGAAGGCTTTTGAAACGAGAAAATGAAAGAGGGATGTGCAGAAATGTTTGAGCAAGGGCTTTTTCCATTATGCCTTGTCTTAAAGAATTTTGTGCTTCATATCTGTTCTTTGGATTCTAGTTTGCTGTAATCGGGAAATTAACTTTTACTCCCCAAAAATTTAAAAAGTAGAGTGAGAAAATCAGAATAGAACTCGAGGAAGTTTGAAGTCGGTTTCTTCGAAGGGACTAAGCTTAAGAGATTTGCTAGGCGCTAGTATGAAAAGTTGATAGTTGCCGTCATAATTAAAAAATCTCGACTCAGTAAGATTTTTCCTTGGAAACTTGATATTTCAGTTGATATAGAGTCCATATATCATAATCTACCTCACTCTTTTATGTTTTGATATTATGGAATTCATCTTAGTGGGCAGTAAAATGAAGATATGCACATTCAGATTTTAGAATGTAGCCAAAACTGCGGAAGATGGCTACATTCTCATGCATATGATGCGTCAATGTTTGTCAGATTCTTTACTTTCTCCTCGATAAAGATTCGTATATTTCCTAATTTATCTTTCTTTTCATTCATCATATGATTAGGACCTCTGAAAAATGCACTGGACTGGGCATCTAGGCCTCCAAATGTCTGGGCTGATAAAGCCGCCGCAGTGGTGAGTGCATCAGGTGGATCTCGTGGCTCACGATCACAATATCATCTCCGCCAGATAGGTGTTTTCCTTAATCTTCATTTCATCAATAAGCCCGAGTTTTTTCTCAATGGGCGAGAGCCTCCTGTCAAATTCGACATAGACTCCAACTTGATTGATGATTCAACCAAACAAAATTTGAAAGACGTTATATTATCCTTGTATGACTTTACTCTGAGACTCCAAGGTAAGAAAGAGTAAATTAACTTGCCATTGGATATAGTACACATGAACCATTCTTTCTTTTATATACATCGTATTGTACAATAGATGAGATGGTATAAGTGACGAGTTTTGGAAATAGAAGAGATGCAAAGGTTCAAAAGGTACTAAAAAAGAACAAGTTGTAATGTGAATAAGGTTTAACCTTAGGATCACTGTGGGGTTTTTCTAACACTTGTACAAGTGCACAGTGCGAATAATTAAAAGTCAAATATCACACCAAATGCCAAACGGTACGCGTAAGCAATTGTTCATGTGACTCATGTTCCATTGTTGCAAGAGACTTTAAAGCCTCGTCCATTTCTATTTGGATTCTACAATGATTTGTACAAGTGTTTCAACATAATTTATTATTTTTAATTAATATCAAGATTAAGATGGAAATTGCTATGTTGCATCAAGAGATCTTGTAATTTCTTGAAAAATGTAAAAAAAATTTAAATATTTCTCGTTTAATTAGATGTGGCAATCTTTGTTTGCCAATTGCCCACATTGGATCATCTCACCCGCGTGAGACTATGAGGATGTAATGTGCCACTTACGGGTTTTAGACCAGTTTTCTGACATCCAGCCCATCATTTTTTTTCTACAATGATTCAGCCCTTATTTTGGGCCTCATCTACAATATCATTTTTTCTCTACAATGATGAACCGGTCGATCGGTCGAACTTAAATTTTTTTATTTTTCATAAAATTATAAATCAAATTTATAGAACAAAAATATGTTATATATAATTATTGTTATTTAAGTAATTATAAAATAATATTTATGTATAAATCAAAAATCCATATAATTACATAAATATGCCATATTATATATAAATACATTTAGTTTCTCGTAAATTATAAAATATGTGAATCATTTCATAATTTTTTAAATATTTTCTTATGATTTGGGGTATTGTTCTTTTTTTGGTATTGTTTGTTGTTTTTGTAGATGTTCTATTGTTTTTCTTTTATATTGAACATTTGGTTTGATCTAATTTCACCGGTTGAACCGGTGGTTTAACCAGTCGAACCGATCGAACCTGTAACCAGTAAGGAAGCTGATTTCATGTCTGTCTGATTTTTAAAACACTGTTCATGGGGTAATACCCCATACGGTAGCTAAGACAAAAGCCAATATGTACAACGACTAGATTTCCAAGAGATTTTTAGTATTTTCTAATAATTAATGCTAAAAGATTAACAAAGAATTTCAACATTTTCTTATATTTTAAAGTTTGTTTTGGCAATTATTTCAAATTTAAAAATTCAAAAAAGTTTTTCTCAAAAAAAAAAAAAAATTCAAAATAGTTTGTGTTACTTTAATCATTTCACACACTACTAAAATTGTGCATCAAATTATACATGTTAAATGCACAATCGCTGATATTAAGCCGCACCACACACACCCGGAGGTGTCCAATCAAGTACTGCCACCCCATCAACAAATATGACGGTTTTCATAGGATTTTAAATTCGATCCTACGATCAACTTAAAAATTAAAATAGCCAAAAGTAACTCATTATTTGTTTATCTATTTTTTTAGAGAACTGATAGCAGAAGTAATGAAATCAAAAATTTAAAATTTTTTTTTATCAAAAAATAAATAAACAATTTTTGAAAAGCAATTCATCCCAAAAAAACATAAAAATATGATAGATATTTATTTTTGTAATTTTGTAGCATACTTGTAATTATCATACTAAATATTTCTAATTTTCATATTTTCCAGATCCTTAAATATTCTGAAGTTATCTATATTTAAAGTTATAAAAACATATCTGATATATTATATTTACTTTTAGCCATGATTATTAAATAAAAAATTTTAGGAAATAATTAATTTCAGTTGAGAGATTTGCATGGGGCAATATCTGAATTTCATTTTTTAGAAATTAATTTAATTTAAATTCTATACACGCGAATAACTACGTTCGTGGGTGGCTTAAGGCGATGCTTACAAATGTTTCTCAGAGGTACTTAGTGGGTATTTACAAATGCTTTTGCAAACTGTTTATCAGTTTTTCAGATTAAAAAAAAGAATTTGAGTGTTTTATTTCCTTGCGTCTACTATTTCTTCTCTAAAAAAAAGCAGGAAAAAGCAGAAGCTGAGAAGCAGGTCATGATAAGCTTTTGAGTGCTTTAAGTTGTTTTGTGGCAATTTTGTAATTAATTGAAGTTTATTAAGCTGTTTTTTTTATTTAAATAGCAAATACTCAATGTTTTTGCTTAAAAACAGTTTTTCCAACTTTAAGCAAAATCAACATAGAAGTGTTTTGAATAAGCAATTGCAACACATCCTTAATACTTTCCAGATAAAAAAAACAAATTTATGGTGTTTGATTTACTTGTTTCTGTCATTGCTTCTTTAAAATTAAACAGAAGCAAAGAAGCAAGTCATGACATGTTTTTTATTGCTTCAACTTACGTGATGGTAATTTTATAATTAACTGAAATTCATTTAAATATTTTTTTTTATTTTAATAGCAAATATTTAATGTTTTTTGCTTAAAACAACTTTTCCAACAAAATGAACATAGAAGTTTTTTTAAATAAGCAACTGCAAACATACTGATTAATTTTGATCGCTTTAGTCGGTCCATAGTCAATAATTATTTTTTTGTCTTATATTTTAATTAAGCGACGAGCAATTAAAAATTGAATATCAAATGCTTTAAATATGTTATACATGTATATAATGTATGCCCCCAGTATACTAATGTAATTATATTATTAAGAAAATAGAATCACTTGTCTATTTATTAGTATTTTTATTTTATTTTTCCAAAAATAACTACCACCTTCTTTTTAACATTACTATATAACGACACATACTAATTGATATACACGAAAGAAAAGGGACGTAACCGAAAAATATTCCAACATAAAACAACTTATTAATCGGGAATCATCCATAGAGTTGAGATAAATTGATCTAAAGTTTGTAGGTTCCCGGCAACAAGATTAGAGCTATCATAATGGCAAGCCATATCCAAACATAAAATGTCAAACGAAGGACGGCACGAGCCACGCCACGACACGAGCCACGCCACGACACGGGGCAGCACAATATGACCCATTTTACTACAGTGCCGTACCGTGTCGGGCCAAGGGATGCCAGCCCGTGGGCTGGCACGGGCACGTCACGACACTGTAGATGTGTGTTTTTTTCTAAATTAATCGACGATCAATCGGCAATTATGTGGCGCGATCGCCGAGTGGTGGTAATGCTTGGCGATCGATTACCACATAATTGGCGATCGATCGCTGAGTGACAGTAGGCTATACACGGGCTTGACGATTGATCGTCGATGGCCAACAGTCAAAAAAATGTCGTTCAGCTGCTTATTTTTAAAAAAAAAAAAAACTTTTTTTGTTATATATAGGTGTATGTTGAAGAAACATTTTATCCTCTCAATCTCTAAGCTCTCTATACTTGAAACAATATACTCTAAATTTGTTCACAAGAAGAAAAGAAGTTCGTCTTACGTTTGCCAATACAAGCACAAGCAACAAAGCCAATACTCCTCCTAGCATATTGATAAGTGTGAATTTTACACTTATTTTGCTATGTTTTTGTATTGATTTTCGTATTGATTTCTGGATGATTTTACGCTTCTTGGTATATTTTTGTGTATTTCAGGAATCTAGGTTGATGTCATATGACATATTGATTTTCTCGGGTAAAATCCATTTATGAAGATACGGATTCTAAAATCGCCGAACAGAAGTTAGACCGAAGAGATGGTTACCGAAGACGAAATGCCGAGCAGCGTATTACTGAGTATCCTTTACCTTCTTCGGGATTTTGGTTAAATTGTAGCGGAAGACCCGGTCATAATTAAAACTAATTAACCGGCGGGGATTGAAAGTGCATTAATGGGGCGGATTTCTCGGACACGTTTGCCATGTCTCAGCCACGATCAATGGAGGCGTATTCAATACTTTCCCGCCAAGTAACTCCATAATAACTCCTATAAATAAGAGGTGAAGGTCTTAGCACAGGGGTTGGATTTTTTAGGGGCAAAAAGGACTCCGAAGAGAGCTAATGTAAGGACCCTAATCCTTAAGTGCGAAATCAAGGCATAATAGAGCTAAATAAATAATCAGAGTGAGAAATGACGTGTTGAGTTTATGAGCTTAAGCATTACATGCCAAAAATATGGACTTCCAAACATGGAGTAATTACATTCCCCATCAAATGGATGTTATCAACTAGTTTTACACTACTCCTAGAGTAGACACTAGGCAAAAATAATCATGTCCTTCAATTCACGAAAGCATCCTCAAGCTCACTGTCTCAACCCGTCTAGCCCTTCTATCATGCCAAACGTGTACCTACAAGGACAACCCCCAAACATGAGCAATAATAATCATTCATATTCAACACAATATGAAGATAAAGCGTAAATGCATAATCATAATAAAACACTTCCTGTTTTCCCATGCATTTCAAACGCTTCCCGTTTGGTTGTCCCTGTACCATAACTCATGAGTATAATCAATAGATTATTTTTAATGGTCTAAACATGTCATGACATATACCAGCTCATCAATACCAAATACTGATCCCCAATCCCTAGTCTGTCCATCACAATGTATTTTAATGCCCCTCGCTTATTTACATATAGGCGGCATAGGATAACCTCGCTTCAATGGACATGCGGGACTCCCACCCCTCACCTCTCATTGAGCGGCAAATACCCTTTCCTCGCCCTATATGATAACCACGCTCAAATGTGACATGCGGCGCTCCCACCCCTCGCTTCACATTTAGCGGAACCAAACAAATAGCGGCAAGCATTAAAATCATCAAGGGATGACCACGACTCATGGGATGTGCACCAATAATCATATGCATCTATAAACATCATGCATAACATGTATTTGCATCCACAATGCAATACCACATATATACTTGCATCCACAATGCATAAACAATGAGTATATAAGATACATGTACCGTTGGTGCCCGTACGTCCACTACGTACCTTTCCAAAAGTGGATTTGATATGGCTTCAATTCCTCGGTTGCGTTGCTACCTGGGATGGTTCTACACAATCACACAACCCCATATTAGAAGCCAAATAATAGCCAAATACCAAAAATTTGACAAAAGAAAGCATTTCTCAAAAATCCACTGGCGGCGATCGATCGCTTCCCTCAGGCGATCGGTCGCCTCAAAATTTTCACTGCGGCGATCGATCGCGCCAAACATGGCGATCGATCGCCATTCCTTTGATTTGGATACTGCCTCTCGGCGATCGGTCGCCTCATTTTAGGCGATCGATCGCCTAACCCGCAAAAAGCCTACTGTCTCTTGGCGATCGGTCGCCTCTTTTCAGGCGATCGATCGCCTCGCACAGACATGCGATTTTCACCATTTTTGCTCCCAAAAACCTTCCAATCCATACCAACACTTAACCAAACAAACCAACAACATCTAAACAACATAAACCACCAAAATATACTTCAAAACAAGTATAAATCCAACATATAACCAAACCCACAACAACCCAACATAAACCCATTTTAAAACCCTTCAAAACCAACCCAAACTTAAACAAAACCTTACAAAATTAACCATGAGGTATCCATACCTCTTGGGGACCTCAAATCACCCAACAATCTCCACAAATCAAGATTTTTGAAAGGTTCCTCTTCACCCCAAAGCTCAAGAACGAAAATGGAAGGAGGAAGGGTTTGTGGATTTGATTTTGGTAAAGTGTGGGTGTTGGTAAAGGTGGGATTTGGGTATAAAAGGGGATTGGGTTTAATTAAAAGCATTCCACAATTCATGGTGTATAAAACACCCCAACATGATATTTTCCAAAGCATTAAACCAAATGCACCAAAATATCAATTAAACACATGATTTCTAATTAATTGCTAACCAAGGCAAATAAATCATGCTTCCAACCATAATTCCCAACATACCCAACATGCACCCTGAAATGCTATCCCGGGTCACTCTAACATGTGACAAAGCATTTCCACATAATAATTCTAACACATAATTAATTACTACCATAATTAATCATATAATCACAAGTAATGCACCAAGTTGCAATTAATCAATTCAAGGATATCACAATAATAATTCTAAACATAAACACATACCAGAGAATAGTTCCGGGTAGTGCTGCACCATATGCCGCTCCGTCTCCCACGTAGCCTCCTCGACAACCCTGCGATCCCACTGAACCTTGATCATAGGTATCACTTTGTTCCGAAGTCTACGGTCTGCTCGATCCAGAATTCTGACAGGCCGTTCCACATAAGATACATCTGACTCTAACTGAACTTCGGAAGGCTGTAAAACATGCGACGGATCCGGCTCATACTTCCGCAGCATCGATACATGAAACACATCATGTATACTAGATAAAGAAGGCGGCAAAGCCAGTTGGTAAGCTAAGGTGCCAATGCGCTGCAAAATCTCGTACGGTCCAACATACCTCGGAGACAGTTTCCCGCGCATCCCAAATCGCACAACGCCTCTGAAAGGCGAGATCTTCAAAAAGACCTTATCTCCCAACTGAAATTCCAACGGTCTCCGCCGTTTATTCGCATAAGCTGCCTGTCTGTCCTGGGCCGCTTTCATTTTCTGCCTTATCGTCTTTATCTTTTCTTCCACCTCCCGAATCAACTCCGGTCCTCCGACCGATCTGCGGTCCAAATCATCCCAACACAAGGGTGATCTACACCGTCTGCCATAAAGAGCTTCAAACGGAGCCATCTGAATACTCGCCTGGTAGCTATTGTTATAAGAAAACTCTACCAAAGGCACTGAATCCTGCCAAGAGGCATCGAACTCCAAAACACAAGCTCTCAGCATGTCCTCGAGCGTCTGAATAGTGCGCTCGGTCTGGCCATCCGTCTGAGGATGATAAGCAGTGCTCAATATGACTTCAGTTCCCAAGGCTGACTGAAGGCCTTCCCAGAAATGAGATGTGAATCGCGGATCTCGATCTGACACTATGGAAACGGGGATCCCATGCAATCTCACCACATCTCTAATATACAACTGCGCCATCCTCAAAAGGTGAAAGTCATGCTATAGGGGATAAAGTGGGCTACCTTAGTCAATCTGTCCACAATCACCCAAATAGCATCGAAGCCTGAAGCACTCCTCGGCAAATGAGTCACGAAGTCCATGGAAATGTGCTCCCACTTCCACTTCGGTATCTCCAAGCTTCTCAACTCGCCGCCAGGTCTCTGTCTCTCTGCCTTAACCTGCTGGCAGATCAAACACCTCTTCACAAAAGCGACGACATCAGATTTCATCCTTTTCCACCAAAACTGACCACGCAGATCTTTATACATCTTTTTCCCGCCTGGGTGGATACTAAGTCTGCTACTATGAGCTCGCTCCAAGATCCCTTTACGCAGCTCCGGCGTACTCGGAACCACCCAACGGTTACCCAATCTCAAGGATCCGTCGTCGGCCACTCTGAACTTCGTTGGCTGACCAAGATGCACTAAAGATAACCACCTCTGAACCTCATCATCTGACCTCTGAGCTCTCCTGATGTCCTCATAGATATCTGGCTCAGCTAACAAGGTCGATACATACACAGGTGATGCATCAATGTCGAAGTCATAGCCCAGATGGCAATAGGAGGTCATCATGGCTGACAAATGGATGACGTCCTCAGCCGAACTCCTCACTTTCTGGCTCAAAGTGTCTGCTGTCAAGTTGGCTTTCCCGGGATGGTACTCTATCTCACAATCATAGTCCTTGAGTAGGTCCATCCACCTCCTCTGCCTCATGTTCAGCTCCGCCTGAGTGAATAAAAACTTGAGGCTCTTGTGATCCGTGTAAATGGTAAACGAAGTACCATACAAATAATGCCTCCAAATCTTCAGGGCGAAGATGATAGCCGCCAATTCCAAGTCATGAACTGGATATCTGGTCTCATGCGGCTTCAACTGCCTCGATGCATAAGCTACCACATGCTTATCTTGCATCAGAACACACCCAAGGCCCTGAAGTGATGCGACAGTATACAGAACAAATCTGGAGTTCTCCGTAGGGATCACTAACACTGGCGCCGTCGTCAACCGGTGCTTTAATTCCTGGAAGCTCTCCTCACAAGCTTCTGACCAAAAGAAAGGCACTCCCTTCTGAGTCAATTGCGTCAGCGGCTTGGCAATCTTCGAAAAGCCCTCGACAAAGCGTCGATAATACCCGGCCAAACCAAGAAAACTCCGGATCTCAGGCACAGAAGTGGGGGCAGCCCACTCCATCACAGCCTCAATCTTCTTGGGATCTACAGATATCCCGCTGCTCGATATGACATGCCCCAGAAACACTACACTGCCCAGCCAAAATTCACACTTACTGAGCTTGGCATACAACTGATGCTCTCTGAGAATCTGAAGCACTGTCCTCAAGTGTTTCACATGCTCTTCCTCACTCCGGGAGTAGATGAGAATGTCGTCAATAAACACAATGACGAACTGATCAAGATACGGCTGAAACACTCTGTTCATCAGACTCATAAAGACTGCTGGAGCATTCGTCACGCCGAACAGCATCACTAGGAACTCATAATGTCCATATCGGGTCCGGAATGCTGTCTTCTGCACATCTTCCTCTCTGACTCGAATCTGATGATACCCGGATCTCAAATCAATCTTGCTATACACCCTGGTACCTTGCAACTGATCAAACATGTCGTCGATCCTTGGAAGAGGATACTTGTTCTTCACTGTAGCCTTATTCAGTTGCCGGTAATCGATGCACAACCGCATCGAGCCGTCCTTCTTCTTCACAAAGAGAACTGGTGCGCCCCATGGCGACACGCTCGGGCGTATATATCCCTTGTCCAGGAGATCCTGCAACTGTTCTTTCAACTCTCTCAACTCAGCCGGTGCCATCCTATAAGGTGCACGAGAGATAGCGGATGTCCCTGGCAACAGTTCGATCCCAAACTCAACTTCCCTAGCCGGTGGGAATCCTGGGATCTCTTCTGGGAATACATCAGCAAACTCTGCCACTACTGGCACATCCTCAACTCTCAATTCTTTACTCTTCCCAGACGTGTCCACGGCATAGATGAGATAGCCCGTGTGGCCACGTTCCAACAACTGAGTCATCTTGATCGCTGAAATCAACGGAATCTTCGCACGAGACCCGTTGCCAAAGAAAATCCACTGACTGCCCAAATCAGGTCTGAACTTCACTGTCCTCTGCCGGCAATCTACCACTGCCTGATATATGTTCAGAATATCAATACCCAAGATGCAGTCGAAGTCTGACATACCCAGCACAATCAAGTCTGATCTCAATTCGTTGCCCTCAAAATAAATGAGGCAGTCTGCCATAAACTGATCAGCAACGACATTTCTTCCAGTGGGTGTCGAGACCAAAAGAGGCGTGGGTAAAGAAGACGTGCGCATATGGTGTCTTTCCACAAAACCCACCGATACAAAAGAGTGGGAGGCACCTGTATCGATCAAAATAAAAGCAGGGTACGTAAATAAATGACACGTACCGGCGATCACCTCCTCGGGGGCTGCCTGGGCCTGCTCTCTGGTCAGCGCATACACCTGTCCCTGGGGCGGTCCCACTGTCTGACCTCCCGATGGTCGAGGCCCAAACTGCTGCCTCTGCTGCACTGTCCTATCATCAAACCTCGGCCTGTTGCCCTGAAACTCTGACTGTCCTCCACGGGTGGGGCAATACCGAGCGATGTGGCCCATCTTGCCACAGATATAACAGGCAGGACACTTGTTTGAAGAGTATGGCCCTCCACAATTGTTGCACCTCGGCTCTCCCGGCCTATCCCCTTGTGAAGATCCTCGGTTGGCGGACCAATTGCCCTTCTTGCCATCCTGTTTCTGGCCAAAGTACTTCTTTCCACCAAACCGTGAAGATGAAGAGGCACCACGGGGTTTAAATGGCTCTCCCCGAGGCCTCAAGCTGTCATTAGTCTGCCTCTGTTGCGGTACCGGTGGTGGCATAGCACTAGGATAAGCTCCCACCCCAAACTCGGCAAGCTCCGCCCTTGTGAGAGCATCATCAAAAGAAGTTGGGTTATTGGTGATAACCCGGTCATAGAGCTCCGATCGCAATCCCTTCATAAAGTTCCTCATCTTAGCGTGCCCATTGGTGGCAATGTGGGGAACGTACCTCAGCAACGAAGAGTACCGTGTGGCATAGTCTGCCACTGTCATGTTCCCCTGCTTCAAGTTTGTAAATTCATCCTCCTTTGTCTGTCTCGCCGCTGCGGAGAAATACCGGTTCAGAAACCTAGTCCTGAAAAGTGTCCAATCAATCACAGCACCCAGTGCTCTTAGCTCCATCACCGTGCTCCTCCACCACATGAGAGGTTTCTTTGCTAACTGAAACTCCGCCAGCCTCAGCCAAGCTGTAACAGCACAAGGAGCCGATACAAAGATCTGTTCAAGTCTTTCCAACCACTCTTCAGCCTCCTCTCCGGACTCTGTCCCCTCAAACCGGGGCGGATGGTAAGACAGAAATTGCGTCAAACTGATCTCACCCGGTAGTAATAACTGAGCTACGGGTTCCATGCCTACGGCCGGTGGAGGTAGAGGGTTCACTTGTCCAACGCTTGCGTTCACACTACCAACATCTCCAACCTCCTCATTAGCAGCCATGCTGTAACACAAATGTTAACAACAATTCCAAAGCAATATATATGTTATGCCGTTAGATAACAGGAATGAGAATAAGCACGTTAGTATAACAGGATATACATTAATATGCACAACATGCATAAACATGCTTCAAATGTAAGCACCTAGCCAATCATGCAAAGGCTCGTTCCCGGGTTCTCTAACCTGGCTCTGATACCACTAATGTAAGGACCCTAATCCTTAAGTGCGAAATCAAGGCATAATAGAGCTAAATAAATAATCAGAGTGAGAAATGACGTGTTGAGTTTATGAGCTTAAGCATTACATGCCAAAAATATGGACTTCCAAACATGGATTAATTACATTCCCCATCAAATGAATGTTATCAACTAGTTTTACACTACTCCTAGAGTAGACACTAGGCAAAAATAATCCTGTCCTTCAATTCACGAAAGCATCCTCAAGCTCACTGTCTCAACCCGTCTAGCCCTTCTATCATGCCAAACGTGTACCTACAAGGACAACCCCCAAACATGAGCAATAATAATCATTCATATTCAACACAATATGAAGATAAAGCGTAAATGCATAATCATAATAAAACACTTCCTGTTTTCCCATGCATTTCAAACGCTTCCCGTTTGGTTGTCCCTGTACCATAACTCATGAGTATAATCAATAGATTATTTTTAATGGTCTAAACATGTCATGACATATACCAGCTCATCAATACCAAATACTGATCCCCAATCCTTAGTCTGTCCATCACAATGTATTTTAATGCCCCTCGCTTATTTACATATAGGCGGCATAGGATAACCTCGCTTCAATGGACATGCGGGACTCCCACCCCTCGCCTCTCATTGAGCGGCAAATACCCTTTCCTCGCCCTATATGATAACCACGCTCAAATGTGACATGCGGCGCTCCCACCCCTCGCTTCACATTTAGCGGAACCAAACAAATAGCGGCAAGCATTAAAATCATCAAGGGATGACCACGACTCATGGGATGTGCACCAATAATCATATGCATCTATAAACATCATGCATAACATGTATTTGCATCCACAATGCAATACCACATATATACTTGCATCCACAATGCATAAACAATGAGTATATAAGATACATGTACCGTTGGGTGCCCGTACGTCCACTACGTACCTTTCCAAAAGTGGATTTGATATGGCTTCAATTCCTCGGTTGCGTTGCTACCTGGAATGGTTCTACACAATCACACAACCCCATATTAGAAGCCAAATAATAGCCAAATACCAAAATTTTGACAAAAGAAAGCATTTCTCAAAAATCCACTGGCGGCGATCGATCGCTTCCCTCAGGCGATCGGTCGCCTCAAAATTTTCACTGCGGCGATCGATCGCGCCAAACATGGCGATCGATCGCCATTCCTTTGATTTGGATACTGCCTCTCGGCGATCGGTCGCCTCATTTTAGAAGATCGATCGCCTAACCCGCAAAAAGCCTACTGTCTCTTGGCGATCGGTCGCCTCTTTTCAGGCGATCGATCGCCTCGCACAGACATGCGATTTTCACCATTTTTGCTCCCAAAAACCTTCCAATCCATACCAACACTTAACCAAACAAACCAACAACATCTAAACAACATAAACCACCAAAATATACTTCAAAACAAGTATAAATCCAACATATAACCAAACCCACAACAACCCAACATAAACCCATTTTAAAACCCTTCAAAACCAACCCAAACTTAAACAAAACCTTACAAAATTAACCATGAGGTATCCATACCTCTTGGGGACCTCAAATCACCCAACAATCTCCACAAATCAAGATTTTTGAAAGGTTCCTCTTCACCCCAAAGCTCAAGAACGAAAATGGAAGGAGGAAGGGTTTGTGGATTTGATTTTGGTAAAGTGTGGGTGTTGGTAAAGGTGGGATTTGGGTATAAAAGGGGATTGGGTTTAATTAAAAGCATTCCACAATTCATGGTGTATAAAACACCCCAACATGATATTTTCCAAAGCATTAAACCAAATGCACCAAAATATCAATTAAACACATGATTTCTAATTAATTGCTAACCAAGGCAAATAAATCATGCTTCCAACCATAATTCCCAACATACCCAACATGCACCCTGAAATGCTATCCCGGGTCACTCTAACATGTGACAAAGCATTTCCACATAATAATTCTAACACATAATTAATTACTACCGTAATTAATCATATAAATCACAAGTAATGCACCAAGTTGCAATTAATCAATTCAGGGATATCACAGCAAATTTATTTCTGTTCGGTCTTTTTTATTATTTTTCTAAGATACTCATATAAGTCATTGGACGATTGTCATTTGTGTCAAGAGAGTCTTGTAAATCACCAACGTTTATAGTGAAGTTTATACTGGACTAGGTCCCGTGGTTTTTCTCTCAATTTGAGGGTTTTCCACGTAAAAAATCTTGGTGTGTTTATCATTGTTTTTTTCATTAACACTTTATTCTACCTTATATTTGAAAAATCTCGAATCACATCATAGGCCCAAGGGGATAAAAGTGGAGTAAATAAGCTAATAATGTTGAAAAAGGACCTAACCGAGCGAAGACGTGAGAAAATGGACTGAAATCCCGAAGTATTATTTTTATACAGCTCGCGATCGGTCGACAAATATTCGCGATCGATCGCCAAGCTATAAAATTGTTGCGGAACAAAATACATTGGCGAACGATCGGCCATAACTCGCGATCGATCGCCAATATACAGTGAAGACTCGCGATCGATCGCGAGGGAACGAAGATCGATCACGGATTTGTTTAATTTGGGTATCACGTCCAGTAGAGATTGAAGATCGATCGCGAGGAGACGAAGATCGATCGCCGCGAGGAGTTTTTGGAAAAATAAAGACTTTCCATGTTTGGTTCAAGGGGGAGTCCTTCCCAAATTATTGTGGCCCTATATATCAGACCTAGGGACGAATTTTAGAGGACTTTGGCCAACTTTTACAAAAACCTAGCAGCCATTCTTCCATCCAAGGCAAGACCACAAATCATTGAAGAGCAAGAGCAACGCAAGGAACGGAAGAACGGAGCGACGCACGGAGCGACATCCTCGTTATCTTAGTATTTCTGAACTTGATTATTTTTTATTTCAGATTGTGATGTTAATTTTGTTTTAAGACATGTTTTTGCATTATAATTTGATTATGGTTGTCGGCTAAGATATTTGTCAAGGCATAGGGGATCCCATGTTTGAACCCCTGAGTTAATTAACAGTTTTGATTTAATTTCTATGATCTTTGCGCATAATTTATGTTTTGAAAGCTTGTAAAAGATTAGCTACCTTTTGCATGATATTGGTAATCGTAATTGAATTGACCATAGGAGATTACGATACGACGTAGTAAATTAGGCCGTAGGTTTTAGGTTGAGACAGACCAAGTAAAATCTAGCACACGTGTGATAGCAATAGATTTACCAAAATCGAAGGCTAGTAGTTTTCACAAAGTGTTTTTCGGTATTACTCATTCAATAAAGACACGGGAGTGATTTATTGTAGATTAATGCTAGACTTGTTATAAACGGACCAAGGTATAACGAATGAAATAGGAAAACTCATCACCCTAGAGCATAGAACTTTGAATCTTAATTAATAGACAACTTTTGGGGGATTACATGGGTGAACCGACGTCTTGATAATTCGTTTATAAATTCTCTTCAATCATCCATCACTGCTGTTTAGGTTAATTTTTGTTCTTAAGTCTATTTAGTTTGATAATCATTCCATAATCGTAGGTTAAATATAGAAATTCTAATCGAACGTAGTAATTACTACTAGTCCCTGTGGGTACGACACTCCTTACTTTTAAACCCTGTTACTAAAACTTGACACCGTGCACTTGCGGTAGAGAATCGTTACACTGAGGAAAAGCTGTTTAAAATAAAAGCGATCACATATATTTGGTAACTTTTATATTTTTCCGTTATATAATTGTAGTCTATATACATACTGGGCGATTCATCTTATAATGTGAATTATGATGATGAAATCGATCAATTTCAAGAAAATGAAGAAAGCACACCAAATATTCAATCATCAAATAGAAGAACTTCAAAAAAAAACTAGTAATACATGACAACTATTTGATGTAGAAAATGTTGAGGAAAAGGGATCAATGACAGTTTGTAAAAAATGTAAAAAAGATTATGCATATGCTTCTTCTGGTGGTACATGTCATTTACTTAGGCACATGACTAAACATGAAATAGAATCAACTGATGGTAACCAAACTACTTTTTCACAATTTGGTACTGGTGGTAGTAGTTCAAGTTTAGGTATTTTCACTTAAATGTTGAAAGAGATACGAGAGAATTAGCTAAATACATAGTATGGGTGGAGAAACCTTTTTCAAATGGGAGCGGATGCGAAATTCACTAATTACATTCATTTAGGTTTGCAACCTCAAAATAAACGATTTTTAAGGAATATTATTAAATCGGATGCATTCACAATTTTTAATGAATATAAAGCTAATTTAATTACGTATTTGGTAAAAAAAATTCGAAAGTAGCACTAACAAGTGATATTTGGACAACTTATCTTGGTGATGCATCATATCACTGTGTTACAGGACATTGGATTGACGATAACTGGGTGTTACATAAAAAAAAATTAGGTTTCACAAAAATTGATTGGCCTCATACGGGTGGAGTTATTTCTAATGTCATTATGCAAGTTACTAATGAATATAATATTGGTAATAAAATCTTCTCTATTTCATTTGATAATGCAACTAATAATACCGCTGCAATTACTATATTAATTATTTGAGACCAATTTTAAATGGTGATCTTTTTCATATTCTTTGTGCATGTCATATTTTAAATTTGTGTATGCAATATGGATTGAAATCACTTGAGCTACTCTTAAATTTCTTAATGGTTCAGTTGCTAGAAAACAAGACTTTAAAAGTTTATGCATTTCTCATGGTATGAATTATAATGATTTTCCTTATGATGTTCTTAATAGATGGAATTCCACATTTTTAATGTTGCAAGCATGTTTACCTTATAGAAATGTGATCACTTTATTTTTTAATGAAAAGATAGCCGAACATTTTCATATTAAAGAAACTGATTTGGAAATTGCTTCTAATATTTGTAATTTCTAGAACCTTTTTATGATGCTACCAATTTATTTTTGGGCTGTTATTATCCAACTTCTTTAATATTTTTGAATAAAATTTATGAAATTGGTGAATGTTTTGCATTACATAGATCTGATCCGTTTTTTACAGGTATTGTTGAAGCAATGGAGTATAAATTTAAAAATATTGGAAAACTATTCCTATGTTGAATTGCTTGGCATCAATTCTGGATCCTACATTAAAATTATATAGTGTAGAAATTATAATAGAACTTTATTACACCAACATGGCTTATGAAAATGTTAATATTAATTAAGAGAAATAGTGCATTAATAAATGTTTGTTTGTTTTGTTTTCTTTATATGATTCGTTACATAATTCTAGATCAATTCCAGTAAGAGAAAATGGTAGCTGTGGTGCTGGTAGTAGTAAGGGTTCTGTGTGGACAATGTTAAGAAAAAGACAAAACACTACTTCCGTTTCTTCTAGTTCTAGTTCTAATACATATTCATTTACTGAGCTTCAATTACATCTAAACCAAGTCATAAATTTCAGTGAACAACAATTAGAAACGCTTGATGTTTTGGCATGGTGGAAAGACAATGCTAGACTTTGGCCAATACTTTCCATAATGACACGTGATCTACTAACTCATCCGATATCCACAGTTCCATCGGAGTCTTGTTTTAGTGCAGGTGGAAGAGTCATTAATGAAAAACGAAGTAGAATGAAAGTAAACACTACTATGGAGATGTATATTCTTTTAAAGGATTGGTTGGATGCTGATAGCCGCTTACAAGGTTTGGAAAGACATGATGTTTCTTCGGATGAAAATGAAGAAAACTAGAATATTTTTTTACTCTTTTGTAATTTATGATTTTGTTTTGTTCAATGTAAACCCGTTTGACATCTATATCCAAACAGATGGCTCGCCCAACCCATGACTCAAATTAGTTGGGCCCATTTGGGCACGACTTTAGGTTGGTTGGAACAGCTCACCTCAACCCAACCCAACTCAACCCTAGATTGGGTGCATGTTAGTCGGATCAACCCGTCAAAAAATAAAAATAATAATTTTATAAGATTTTAATAAAATTAAATTATTAACTAAAAATTTTAATAGAGCATAATTTAATATATTTTTATTGTATGTTAATTGAAATATTAACATCGGGCCAACCCTACCAAAATGAGATTAACCTGCCAACCCATACAGGCTCGCTCATTTAGGCTCGTATCTAGGTGGCTGGAAAATTCTTGCCCAATCAACCTATTTGGAGGGCCAGGCCGAGTGATCCATCCATTTTGACAGCTCTAAACAAGAGGTGACTCGTCTTTTCAACCATTTCGGAGATAAAGTTGGGGTCGACTGGCCGCAATGGATATCAAGGCATTACTAGAATATTTATCAAGGGACTGTTAGTTCAAGGGGTTTATGATACAGCTCGTGCATACCGTGACATCTCTTGTGCAAACAATCCCCACCCTAGGGTTTATAAGTGGCTTTCGACAAATATAAATATAAAGATAATAATCGATATATACACACAAAATAATAACTATAACTAATTGTATATATATTATAACAAAAAGGTGAACATAACAAAATAATCTTATTAGAATAATAAAATAAACTAAGTTTTAAAATAAATTACCAAAAATAGGAATAACAAGGTTTAATACAAAAAAAAATATATTTCCAATACTATATCCATAAAATGTTTCACAATAATAATTTTTTTAGGAAAAAACCAAAAAATACATTAATTTTGTAATCTTATGGTTTTTCTGTGAATAATAAAAATAACTTAAAAAGCACAAATTCAATCAAGATTGCACGAATTAACCACAAGACATCAAATTTTAATATAGATATGAATAATGGGTTCTTCGTTCCACCAGACTAGCTAAGAAGCACCAAATATAATTATTTATACTATATTTGACCTACGGAATTGGGATAATTCAAATAAAATAAAGAACTCAAATTTTAAATAAAGGAAAAAAATAATTAGGAAATTATTGTCGGGATATGGCTTCATCTATTATAATCTCATATAATTCTTTTATTACATATATTAAAATTTCATATAATCATGACAGGTTTTCCTAAATTATTCAGTATAATCTCTCGAACTATATATAACACAATATTAATTTGACAATTAAATCTTGATAATATTAAAATAATAAAATATATACTCAGAAAATTCCGAAATTCAATCAAATAACAATTAAATCATAAGTTCTAATAATGATCCCTCATCTCTTAGTTTTTTGGGGAAAAAATTGACGCCACGTCTCTTTTTTGTTTCTTCAATTATGGGCTGCAGCGCCCGCCGCTTGCTTCATTTGGCCTTGATTCTACAATATGTCCAGCTCTTCAAGGATACAATTTGTTGACTTTGTCCACCCACAATTAATGTGGGTGGTTAGTAGATGGGAGTTCGGGAGATGTCAGTTGGGAGATGTGCATTTAATGCACATCTTCAACCCTATAAATAGAACTCTTCTGCTTTCATTTCATTCATTCCATTTCAAAGTGTTCTCTCATATCTCTACATTTAAGTGTGTATTCTATAATATTTGTGAGGTAGTTTTCTCCTATATTGAGAGTGTTGTTCTCTTTGAAAGATAGAGAGAGGCTGTAACCCACAAAATATTATAGTGGAATCTTTTCATCTTGCCCGTGTTTTTTACCCTAATACTTTTAGGGGTTTTCCACGTAAATTCTGGTGTCTATTATATTCTTCATTTTCACTATTTTCTATCTCATGTTGCCGCACTTGGGGCCAACACAATTCAATCAAGATATATTACTTGAAAAGATCGTATTGATCACTAACTCTAATTAAAGATTCTTACATTCTATATTAGTTTGTATATAGGGGATTGTGACGTGATCAATTGAGATACTAAGTGTATGCCCACAAAAAAAGTAAACTACTTGATTCTAAACTCACTAGATATTGTGCACTTACAGCTAGATGATCATAAAAATGTCGGTCATTCTTAGCATACATTTAAATTATTTGTTAAAGAGTTATGTTGGGTTAAGCTGATACATTATATATGTAATGAAGACAAAGCTGACGTGCTGCTAGACAATGTAGAGTAAGTGTTCTCCCTCGAGAAAAAAAATTTTGGCCCTAAAATTGCATATTTCCCTTAAATTTGCATTTTGCGACCCCCAAATTGCAGATTGCCTCCTTAAAATTACATTTTGTCCACCTAAAATCAGTATGTCCCTCTCATCTTGAATTCTAAATATGCCCTTGAAGAAGACCAAAATATAATATATTAACACAATATTTCTGAAAAAACATTCGTCCTAAACCCTCACAAGACCATTGCTCCCTCTCTCAGTTTGTGTGCCATTTTCCAGCTATATTTTCATTGTTTCGTATGTGAAAATATTGGTTATCCATCCACGATATAATTAAGTGAGATATAATATTTAAATTTGTACGGATCTCTAATTTGACCATATACACTTATTTTGTCCTATGAACATCTGAAAAGATAAATAAATTGAAATATTATTTTCTATAAAATCAAGAAATGATGGTGCTCCACTCCAAACCTATATACCATGAGAATCAAAGTACGTGTAAACGATCTGATTAGGAGGAATGATGATGGGATCAATGGGATAATCAGATACCACATCCAAAGGCTCAAATTTATTTTGAATAATGTGGGCCTACTTTTTTACGTGTACCCAATGTCCAAATCAAATTTAGACAATTTATTTAAGCATTATGGTATTATCATTATGATAACAGGTACTAACCCGGACATATGCTATGTCATGGGCCTTTTCTAGAATTTATAAATTTCATTTTTTTTTTTAAAAATTTCAAATTTAAATTATTAATTAACCATCGTTAATGAAACATAATTAAAGTGTGCAAGTCTTTCAACTAGCTTTGTAGCATGTAAATGTTGCATCATTTTGTAGCAGAGGAATTGAAGCCATCAGCTACATTGAAACAACCAAAGCACATTAAAAATCAGGTAAGTAGACAGAACACAATGCCCCAATACAATAACTCTTATAATCCTCAACCGCAAAGTGGCCACCGTATGATCCTAACAAACCCGAACTCTATCGAGTGAAAAATCTCGAACATTTACTTCAAAAGATGATGGAGTTTCTATGCATAATTTTATCAAGTAAACAAACATGATGTCTTTAATGGATCCCTCTAAATAATAGTTCTAGGAGAAGTTACAAAGGCTTAAAATTCTGTCGCTCTATATTTCTTGCATGCTATTGTGTAAGAGGCACACATTCAAGCTCGATTTCTAACACTCCTCGCTCAACATTTTGCAACTTAATCGAGATATCTTGTTTCACCCTACCATCTTCCAAGGTGATAACACCATCTTTTACAAGTGTGTTCTCTTTGCTTGCTTTCCATTTCCCCAGCTGCATCGGCTCGTGAATCGAGGAGCATTCTGATGCTTTTGCAGCAGATAGAAGCGGTTGGATATCAATCTCGGCGTCCCCCATAAAATCGTCTGTTGTGAATGTATCCTTGTCATATACAAGCTGGGATACCGTAATGTTAGTTATTCGAGTAATATTTCACAAAAGAAAACTAACATTCACCTTCGTAAAATGAAATTATTCAGTTCTGCTCATTATGTTTTGCAAATTACTACACATGTTACATTGATGGTGATAATAGTTTCAAATTTTTCATTCATTCATACCAGAAACTTTACTTTTCAGGCGGACAAAAGAGGTACGAAAAGCAACTTCTCCATGCCAGCAATAATTTGTTGCACAGAAAATACTGAGAAATATCCTTCTCTAGGATCGAGTAATTGAGGTGAGAGGATCTCACAATATGTAGATGTAGAGCAAGTGAAAAAGGAATTCTTGTTATTGTGGAGAGAGATCAAGAAAAATAAAATATATTCAGAAGAAGCAACACTGCAAGTACTAATGTTGTAATACAGGTTCTGTTGTGGAGCAGCAACTGTTTCTATGGGAAAAGCAATCAAATCATGGGTGTTAGACTAGGGCGGCTTAACGGATCGAACCGGTCTGGAACCGGCTGGTTCCGGATCCGGTAATCCCAGAACCTGTCCGATCCTTAAGGAATTGGTTCTGGATCGATCCGATCAGGTCTGCACCCTTTTTTTTTTTTAAAACAAAAAAAACTTACCGGTAACCGGAACCGGTAGTCTGATCTTACCAGGGTAACCGGTTCGATTCCAGGCCGGGTCCACAATGACCCGGCCCGTTAAGCAGCCCTAGGTTAGACTATTATACGGTTTTAAAGATTTAAATTGTAACATTTATGTTAAATATAATTTTAGTAAGTATCGACGTTTGGTCCTATAATAAAGATCACGTACTTGATTTATGAGTTGTTGGGGTACAACAATAGTCCCAACTAGATGAATGATCAAAAAACGTGGTGCACTATTAACTACTAAGTATAACTTTTGGTATATCGGTTGACGTTTGATCACACAAGTTTACTTAATGATATCCTTGTCTTTGAAATGCATACGCTTTCGAAGATTCACAACAACATGAAAACACATTGCTTCTTTTTCTTCATTCTTTTTATTTTGTCGTGTGTGTGTGCGTGTTGGCACGCCATGACAGAGACGACTTACCAACTTTAGAGGAGGAATATTTTCCGGAATTGACAACATTAGCTTTTCGTTCCAAACTGGGTTGAGGTTATTCTTTATGACTCGTGTCTTCATTGACTATCGAAAGAAAAAGATGGGTCGTCATGTTAGAAAGGGTATATAGCCTCAGATATCAGTAACACTTGTACATACACATGATAAAATGAGGATAGCAAAAGAGAATTTACTTGATTTCCCAGTGAGAGGATGACATATGGATCACTAGTCACCATATCTCGGATAGCTAGGTTGGTGCCTCTCACTACATTAACCTTGATCAATCCTACAAATTCGACCATACCAGCCTATAAAAAATAATCGAAATTAGTAAGAATCTCCATCCAAGCTTTACAAAATTTAAGCATCAAACAAAATACTTTTCCTTTCACTACATGGATAACATAAAATGTTTTTTTCTCTCTCAAGAACCTTTCCTTTTGCTCATCATATAAAGAATCTTAGCAAAAACACCTCCTTTTTGTTATTTTTGACGAGTTAATGTTCGAGCCTGTTTTGGAATTATTGTTTCTTTTCTGTTTAAGCTAATTTACAGCAGCAAGAGTAATTACCATTGAGTTATTTTTCTTTGGTGCCTTGTTTTCAGATTTTCTCCAGCTGTTACGAAATGCTGCTCCTAGACCTTGGATACGGTTTCCGGTGGTTTGTTTTTCATATTGCCTCTTCTCGGTGGCATATTGAGAATGACAGCTTGAAGACTGGCAATGGGAGGACGAAGAAAATGGAAACGGGCAAGACAGCTGTGTATCACGGTTCACAAACTGTTGCTGCTCGTATTTTCTCCTGAATTTCCAAAAAGGGGCATTCTAACTAAGAGATATCCATAAAGGATAAAAGATCATAATATGTTGTAATAGTACTACCTTATAAAATCAGCACGCTCCTCTGGTGAGGAATCAGGTTTTGGTTTTTTATAATTATCTGGGATGTTAGCTTCGTATTTCAAGTTCACCGCCGTGTTTCCACCTATTTCATTTAAAGCATCAACCTGCTCAATGTTCCATTCATCAAGCTTCACAGACAAGACCTGCAAAAAAACATGGCATGATGATAAATTTTTGGTATCAGCAGATCAGTCGAATCTATAGTGCTTCATCTCAAACACTGTTTCTATAACACACTAAAAGTGAGAAAGAAAAAGAAAAAGTTTAGCTTAATTTTATAAGGAATTCTCCTAGGTAGGCTTTTCGAAGAAGATATCGATTTTGATATTATCAAGTATCTAAAACAATTTATGTACTTTGTCACTACTTCCATTGAAACTTTCATTCAAACTAATCCCACTTCTATTACACACTTTTACACATAAACACAATTTAAAATATCTTTAACATACTCCACCAAGACCACAAGCAAGCTAGAACTAAAATGAGCCACGATTTTATTATGTTAAAAATGAATGATTAGAATTACCTAACTCACAAGATAATTTTGTTCTTTCTTGATCATAGAAACAGACTCAAGAAAATGCATGTGACAGCTATCGAGAATTTTGGAGAAAACTTTTAAGAATCAGACGTTTGACATAAATGCTACAACCATAGCTCTTTTTATACCTAAGAAAATATACAAATCAACCTGAAAAATTATAACCTGTGTTACAGACCTTTGATATGTGCACTCCAAGACTTCTATGAGCTCCAGAGCACTTGATACATATGAAGGCCCCAATGTTCAAAGATCTGATCACCAAAAGTGTAATATAAATAAAGTCTCCCAAAACAAAAACTTAAAACGTCGCGGCAAGAAACCCAATATCATTTAGCTTTAAAAGTAAAGGACCGGATATGATTAGTTGATAACAAGATTACTTTCTTGAAATTTCTCATAAGACATGCCAGGTTTTCAAGTCTAAGTTAATAGGAGGCACATACTAGCAAGATTGTTTACCTAGTTGGACTCAATAAAACCACATATAAAACCAATAATTGAAGAATGCCTTATGTTTAGAGCCCACGGTTACCTTTAGTCGTATTAGAACTATGTTCGCACTAAAAGGAAACTTTCAATAACAAAACAACCATGATAGTTTGGTCCAATAGATAAAGACAAAGTTCTAAGTAGGATACTTACACCCATTTTGGATCTGGAGCTCCACAATCAGCACATAATTGATTCCCAGGTTCAGATAACATACTCTCTAGCCTACGTTGTGTACCTGATAGACATAAAGCATCAAAAATATAAAACTAGAAGTGGCACTGGTACACATCAGTAACTTATTCTGGGAAAGCAATTGACACGAAACTGTTGGACAAGAATTTTACGAAGGGAAGCATTCTCATCAGAAGAGAATGGTATACAGGGGCACCTTAAGACCATTGCCCCCTATACGTGTGAAAATGTTGCTCATAGCACATCCTCATGCCACCCCCAAGAAAAGGGAAATCAAAGATTATCACAAATTGAATCGAGAACCTTATAATCGCATGAGGATACATGTGATCATCACCTCAGGTACCGTTGTCCTTGTTCTTTCTTTGGCATAATATTGGCGAGAGCTACAGATATGAAAACAAGCCGCACCGGAAATCATGAAACTAAAGTTTCACTTACTTGGAGTTTTTTGCCATTCCTTTGGGCAGTGACCCCTCTTTGGCGAGGTTTCCATTCGTAAGAGATCATGAAGACAGGAACCTGATCCATTCGATGCATAATTGTTACAACAATTTCAGCTCTATCCACAATTTATCAAGTTCTGTAAGAATTTCCCTATAACAAATAATTTGTACTAATTTTCCCAGGTATAACTCGAACAAGTTCGAATTTGAAGCAATTGGCAAACAATGGAAATATGTGGTGTTTGATCAGATAAAAAGATCCACTAAAAAGCCATTAATTATCGAATTAAACTTTCCAAACTCCTTTTCAGACTCATTTTCCTGCAGAAAATCAAGCCTCCTAAAAGCATAAAATTACGTAAACAGCTGAGTCTTCTGATTTTTCATTGCCAACATTATCATTAATTCCTACTTATAATTTCCAATAAGCGAAATTTTCCTAAGCTTACAACAATGCAATCTCAATGAATGAAATATAAAATGATTCCACTAATTAGTTTATCAGCCACACTAAAAAAAGACAAATTACCCGAAAATTTACAGGTAGCATCGTTTGTTTCCAGCTTTCCTTCTTCAATAGACATTTCAGCCGCAAAAAAATCAGAGCCACCTCCGAAAAATAGTGGAATTACCATATAGATATCATTTTTATTGCTTCGTTTCTGCATTGATCAAAAGGGTCATAAAAACATCAAGAATTGTTCCATTATCACAGGATCACAAAGCACCAAAAATCATGGAGCTGAAGAAATCAGGAAAATAAACAAACAAATAAATAAATAAATAAATCTGACATGATCAATGCAGGTTGGTGACGATAAATTGACATGGAATCATTGGAAACATTGCAAACACGTTCACAAGGAGTAGTTGAATGGATTAAACATATGCCCACTATCCAAATATCAATCAATTTGAGCAATAAACAATGCAGGTGAAGATTTTGGATTGAAATGTATAACAAATATATTGATAGATGACTGGATTTTACTTTTTTTTTTTTTTGTTTGGTTCTGGGTGGAATTTTTATATTATTTTAATTTATTGGTATTATTATATCTATTATTATTATTATTCTAATGATTATTTTAATTAAAGGTCAAAAAACAGTGATGGGTGGATATTACCTAAAAGACTAATATGGAAAATCCACTAAACGCGCACTTTGGAGCGCCACGATTTGATGTTACTCTAGATTTTTATTAACTCATCATAAATTTTTAAAAAAATCAAAGTATTTTATTGTATGAAATCATCACAATACCTTTTTCCCATCAAAAGAAGCATATCTATATTTTTTTTTTGTGTCCAATAAACTGAAAATATAAAAATCTTGATATATATATATATATTTTATAATATATAATAACATTACAAGATCATCTAAGAAAATAGTCTACAATGTCAAACATCAATCTCCAGAAATTCATATTGCTATTTCCAAAGTTTATTATTTTTCAAAAATAGGAAGTTAAGAGAAATTTCATGCCAACTTAAAATATTAATTTTGATTTTGAAATAATTAAATTTTTTTTAAAGATTTTTCTGTAATCATCAAAATACAAACACGAAGAAGTTTTAATTCGTTAATTTTTCGAAAGGAGATTTCCGGTACAGATTTAAAAACTGATAATAGCAAGTTCTTTGAGACACAAGGACATAAGATGAACCATAAGTTTTATATTACTAAACAAATGTCCAAAGCATTTCATCCATAAACAACCAGCAAAGAGAGTTTGCCTCCTAAACTTCAATAGACATAAATAAACATCCCATTGCGCTAAAAGAACGATATATTTACTTTCTACAACGAAAAAAGGCGGATCAAGAATGGTGCTACTGCTCCTTCCATATCCTACCGGTGACCCGGAGCTTCAGCTCTTTCCTGTCCCCACCAGAGAAAAAAAGTGACATGTTACGTTGAATTATGAGCCCGTCGAAACTATCACGAACCTTTTTGTGGCTATCCCTTATGCTTCTTGGAACTCCTTGCCATATTGCTTTCCTCCCATTACCTCCCACTTCAAGACTGTAGCTGTAGTTCTTTGCCTCGTTGTCATCACCCATGAAACGTAAAAATGCTATGTATACGGGTGCCATTCCGAGCTGAAATGCTTCGAAATGAAGACAGAAATACTGCCCAAAACAACTGAAAACCTGAGTAAAGAAGAAAGATTTAATATGTGAACTGGAATACTTCATTCTACCCATGAATGGATTCAGATAAATTAATCCGTGGGTGCAAATTAACTTGAATTATGGCTAGTGCCTTGTATTATTTGCCATTATCGTTTATTTAATAGAAGTTACATAGAACAACATTTGGAACCATGGCAGAGGGCCCAAAATAATCATATATAACAAGAATGAAAGTTCCATTACCGTAAGCATCCATGTGGCATTCTCGACCTCATGTGGATTTGATTTGACATAGCGATGATTGAAAGTACTGCCATTGTGCATGTCAACTTTGTGATCATCTTTCAAGTGGTTCACGAGAGACTGTATATCACCAATAACGGAGCATTCTGACCCCGCATAAGGACAGTTGTAGGGTCTGAACGAGCATTGCGCTTCGTGTTTAAGCTTGCTGTAGTAAGGATAGATGCCAATACACCCGAAATTCTGATATTTACATGGAAGCTCAAGAGATGCTGCTACCTTCTCCAATGCAAGACATCGAATGTTACCAAGTTCATGCCTGCAAGTTGGACACCGGTTGTGTACTCTAGGTTTGCATCCAGAACACAATGTGTGACCGTTGGAACACTATACCAACAGAAATGGTAGAATTAAACTTAGTTAAGCTCATGAAACCAGAATATGCATACAATGGTGTATTCCCAACTTGCACGCATCAGTTAAATTACTTTGGGCAATTCATATCTATAAATATATATGAGATTTGAATAAGTAAATGTGTTGTATATTCAATGAGCAACAGAATTACAACCTAAGGCAGGAAGATACATGCTAACATCTCAAGCCAATGACCGCATAAATGGCTGGGGAAAAAGCACACTTCAACACATTCACAATGACTCAAGCAATTAATAAATTCAATAACCCATCTCCCCTGAATAAAATTAGTAAAAAGGTGTGATAAGCAATTTTGCAAGATATCAAAAAAGATACATTGATCTCGGAATGGACCTAGAATATGATATGGAATATGTGGACATGGTTTATGATTTGTTCAATATATAAAGTAAAGGAGCAAAATTAGAACAGCCAATATCTAGATGAATACTCCAAATTAAGTGCACTAAGAGCCTAAAAATGTATGCAACATTACTGCTCCTTCAACCCAACATTGAGATGCATCTTGAATTGGCACGGAAACTTAAATGAGAGTTCAATGGACGAGTTCGGATCTGTTTACAGTTTACCGTGAACAGGTAAATGGAGGAGAGTTGGTGAATGCCAATCATAATTTTCAAGGGGTACTTCTTTGATAAAAAATTCAACTTTAATATATGGAAAACTATTGGCAAGTCCTAATACAAGCATTTGATTCTGTTGAGGGCTGTCCCACATTGGGAAACTATGTGGGAAACTAGAAGCTATGTTAGCTCTTTATAAGATACGTGTGTTACTCCACTCATTGCCAATTGGTTTTAAGTTAGAACCCTAATGCATTCTTAACATGGTATCAAAACAGACTTTTCATGTGATTGGTTATTCCGTTCGTATGCTCACTGTCGCCTTCAGTCCACGTGTTTGACTTACATAATGACACACGTGATGTGGCGTGTTTAGAGTTTTTCTACACTTGGGAACTAGAAGTTATGTTAGCTCTTTATAAGATACATGAGTTATTCTACTCATTGCCAATTGATTTTGAGTTGGAAGCCTCATTCTTCTTAACATGGTATCAGAGTAGGCTTTTCACGTCATTGGCTATTCCGCCTCATGATCACCATTACACGCGTTATCAATACACGTGTTTGACTTATATAATGTCACACGTGAATGGGCGTGTTGAGAGTTATCCCACATTAGGAATCTAGAAGTCATATTAGTTTTTTATAAGATACATGGGTTACTCCACTCATTGCCAATTGTTTAGAGTTGGAATCCATGTATTCTTAACAGATCCAGGATAAAAAAAGTGTAGAGACCTAAAGAAACAACTTCACAAAGACTAACTCATAGAGCTATTATAAAAGGTAGAACAAACGACTGCTACGTAAAACATATACAGCAACAGCATTACACGATCAGATTCAGCATGTAAAAGATCTGAAAGAACAAGATCAATACAACAGAAACTTGTAAAAACATTCCCAACACAAACGAGACATCAAAGCAACCTGTTCTCAGCATCAAGCCAGCAAATTAGAAAATCTCTCACTGTCCACACAAAAAAAATAAATAAATAATTTTTTTTTAAAAAAATACATTGGATCTGAGAATGTTGCGGAGATACCCCAAAACGTCCTCGGGGTGGCGGTTTAGACTTCGTGAGGGGCCGCTTATACATTAAGCGGCCCCTTATTATTAAGTGGCCGCCCTCATTAAATGGCCTCCCGCTGCCTTGTTAGGGGCCGCCCACAAACGTTGCATTGTTTAGGGGCCGCCCTCTCCTGCCTTTAGAGTGTCCGCCTATACCACAGGCGGTCACTTGTTGATTAGGGGCAGCTCATATTTATAAATTGTGCCCATCTCTTTTTTATGTCCATCTGCCCCCTACCAAAGCGATAAAGCTAGGAAAACCATCTATAAAGTCCACAACATTTTATCAAATAAGCTAACTTCTCTATTCTTCTCAGTGCATTTCATCGCCTCAGAATTTGTGTGCGTTTCATCTAGAGAATTCAAACTCCTCAGAATTCACATGCGTTTCATCTAAAGATTTTTGAAGGTTAGTAAACTAAATTAAAATATTATAAATTGTTGATATGTATATTAATTTTAGGATAGCATCAAATTGAGGTCCCGAAGATTCAAATGTATTATATTTACAATCTACGCATATCTCCAGTGCTATTTGTGCCGATAATATACTACGAGTTAAGCGGATAGATAACCTTATCTGGTGGTTATATAATGAGAACCTTATACACGATCGTGTTTTGAGCCATATCACCGATATGAGGTTTTACGGCCACTCTAAAGGCAGGAGGGCGGCCCATAACAATGCAACGGCCGCCCACAGACTGGGTGGCCTCCAGCATGATGCCACTTAATAATGAGGGGTACAAGCGGCCCCTCACGAAGTCTACACGCCACCCAAGGACGTTTTGGGGTATTTACGCAACATTCTCAAATCCGAAGTATTTTTGAAAATAATTTTTATTTTGAATTTTTTTTTAAAAAAAAACCACATATATGCCTTCCGGCAGTTTCCTAAGCATTTACTTCCTAAATTAAATTGGATAACTTTTCTCCATAAAGAAGAAATCACAACCACAAAATTACAACACAACTAATCATCAACATTTGGGAGGAAAAAAACCAAAGAGAGCACAAACTTTGTATCTTTTGGTCCTTTTTTTCTGTTTAAATGTACTTAAATACTTCAAAAGGTCAAATGGTGAAGAAAAACTCAAAGTGAAGTTTCTTAAATAAAGGATCTCCCGACCACATCATCCACTTCCATCCCTGCAACACACCAAAATCTAATGAAGAGAACAGCTTCACATACCCTTCAACCTTGGACAACTAAAAATCATAAAACACATCGCAGACTATCCGAATTAAGAGCAGGACCCGCTCAATCGTTGTGCTTAAAAAGTTGATATCTTTACACAATTAAGAACACAGATGTAAGCATATGCAGAACCCACTCAATTCTTGTGCTTAAAAAGTTGACATATTTATGCAATTAAGAATAGAGATTTAGGTATCTGATGTTAGTACAAAAATATGAAGTCAAACAATAAGTATTCACATGCAACTAAAAGAGGAATAAGAAGTGTCACAAATACTGATATTATTGAAATATGTGAGGTGCTATTTTGGGCAGATATTGCTTCTTACAATGACAACCAACTTTTCCAATTATCATGCAATTTTCATTGATCTGATTGGCATGTAATTAGCTCATTATTAACTTATTTCTGGAACGTTAGAGTAATAGATTCAAAATATGTATTTCCTTTTTGTAGTGTTTCTTGTGCATATATAAGAGGTTTTACAGAGAAGAAATATACAAGATATATTTTTCAGAATTCCTTTTGTCTGCTTGATTTCAACATGGTATCAGAGCGGTTCAATTCTGTGAAAATTATTTGTCTAATTCATTAGGCTAATATGACAGATTCAACTTCTTCATCGTCAAACAAATTTGGAGGAAGCGGCGTCATTGACGCTTCCGACCCTTTTCTTCTCCAACACTCCGATCATCCGGGAATTATTTTGGTCACCAAACCTTTGAATGGTGACAACTACGGCACTTGGAGTCGTTCAATGAGTATAGCTCTTAGCGCCAAAAATAAAACGGGTTTTATTGATTGAAGGAACAAGAAACCAGTATCAACTAATGAAACTTTTCTTTGGTGGAAACGATGCAACGACATGGTCTTGTCTTGGATCCTCAACTCGGCTGAATCTGACCTCGCCAACAGCGTGATTTATGCCGAATCCGCTACTGAAGTTTGGGTTGATTTGAAAGAAAGATTTTCCCAAAACAACGCGCCTAGAATATTTCAAATCGAAAGAGATATTGCCTCACTACAACAAGGTTCCATGTCGGTTGCAGCCTATTTTACCAAATTAAAGGGCTTGTGGGATGAACTTTCCTCATACAATGATATTCCAATTTGTACTTGTGGCACCCTGAAGAAAGTGGAGGAGCGAGAACAAAGAGGAAAGGTAATGCAATTTCTATGGGCTTGAATGAATCTTATTATGCTGTTCGTAGTCAAATACTTCTTATGCAGCCTCTTCCTGCTGTCGGGAGAGTTTATTCCATGGTTCTAAATGAAGAAAAACAAAGAGACTTGATCATGTCTAAAGAGGTCATGCTAGTAGATACACGAAAGAATCATAATGGGAACAGTTGGTCAAATAAATTCAAAACAAGGTTGCATTGCAGTAATTGCAATGGTAACAATCATACCATTGATAGGTGCTACCACTTGCATGGCTTTCCTCCTGGACACAAAAATTACAAAACTAATGAGAAGAATAAAGGAAAGAGAGAATCTTTTGCCAGCAATTCTCAGACAGAGACTCCAAGCTTCACTAATGAACAGTATCAACAACTTGTGGCTCTCTTGAACAAATGTGACACTCAAACAAAGGGAACTGTTACAGGTCTGATCACTCCATTTTGCTCTTCATGCTTTATTGATTCTAAAACTCCTAGAAAATGGATCATAGATAGTGGTGCCACTGATCACATGGTCTCATCATCCAAATTATTACAAGACACAAAAACTTCATCATACTCATTTGTTGGATTACCCAAAGGAAATAAAGCACAAATTACTTCAATTGGATCTGCAAAACTTAGTTCAAATCTTACCATCAAGGATGTCATTTGTGTGCCCTCCTTTTGTTCAATTTATTATTTGTTAGTAAGATGACCAAATCCTTAAATTGCTCGATCACTTTTTTTCCTGATTTTTGTCTTTTACAGGACTTGTTAACGAGGAAGATGATTGGTTTGGGGAGGCAACATAATGGTCTGTATTATATCTCTTCAACACCACCAATTACATCCATTCCTAAAGTCCATAATGCATCTGCACAACAAGATCTTTGGCATAAACGCCTAGGTCACCCATCCATGCAACCTATGAAGCACCTTGCACAATCGATTAGCGAAATTTCTATTTATTCAAATAATATTTGTGATATTTGTCCTAGCCAAGCAAACAAGACTACCTTTTGGTACAAGTTCTATTTCTACTAATAAGACTTTTGAATTAATACATTGTGATATTTGGGGAGCTTTTCGAGTTATTTCTCATTCAGGTACTTATTATTTTTTAACCATTGTGGACGATTTTTCTAGGTATACATGGATATTTCTTATGTGTTACAAGTCCGAGACGCAGCCTTTGCTAAAACCTTTTTTTGCCTTTGTTGAAACTCAATTTAATAGAAAAGTTAAAAGATTTCGGGTAGATAGAGGGGCTGAATTTTACTCTATGCGAAATTTTTTTAATGATCATGGGATAACGTATGAAACTAGTGTTAGTTTCACACCTCAACAAAATGGCGTCGTTGAGCAAAAGCATTGTCATATCTTGAACGTGGCTAGAGCCTTGAGATTTCAATCTCATCTACCATTAACCTTTTGGGGGGAAGTGTGCTTACTTCCGTTTTATCTTATCAATCGCATACCTACACCTCTACTTTCTAAGAAAACACCATTTGAAATTCTTTACAACAAACAACCCACTTATCGAAATTTAAGAGTGTTCGGTTATTTGTGTTTTGCCACCAATGTCAAACCAAATCATAAATTTGATCAACGAGCTCGAAGATGTATTTTTGTTGGATATCCTATTGGTCAAAAGGCTTATAAAGTCTATGACATAGAGGCTAAACAAATTTTTTAAAGTCGGGATGTTATTTTTCATGAACACATATTTCCTTTTTGCTCCATGGAAGACAATGAGGAAAATAATTCTTTGGTGTTACCGTTACCAATCCATGACCATGCTACTCCATCCGAAACACAAATATCTCATAATACTAACCCCTTAGAAAACCTTCACATGGATCACATTGTTCATGAAAGACTCACATCAAATATATCACCTCCTATTCTTCAATCAAATGAACCTATATTACGTAAATCAGAACGTATTCACCAACCATCAGTTTGGTTGCGTGATTTCCATTGCTCTCAAACCAAGTTGCTCTCACCAAGCTCATCATCTTCCATGACAAAGTCAGGTAAGGGCACTCATTATCTAGCAAACTTTATATGTTATAAAAAGTTATCTCCTTCTCATCGTACCTTTGTTGCCCACATATCTAGTCTTACGGAACCCAACATTTTTTCCCAAGCTGATAAAGATCCTAAGTGGCGAAAGGCCATGAGTTTGGAAATTCAAGCATTAGAAGAAAATAAGACATGGACCCTTACTTCTTTACCCAAAGGAAAGAAGCCAATTGGTAGTAAGTGGGTATATAAAATCAAGTACAAATCAATTGGTTCAATTGAGAGTTACAAGGCAAGACTCGTCGCTAAAGGTTACACACAAGTTGAAGGGTTGGATTACAATGAGACTTTTGCACCTGTTGCCAAGCTGGTTACAATTCGTTGTCTACTTGCTATAGCCGCTGCTCGCGATTGGTCTCTCCATCAACTTGATGTTCAAAATGCTTTTCTCCATGAAGACTTGGATGAAGAAGTATACATGCTTCCGTCACCAGGTTATGCCACCTGGTTATTGTCGACAGGGGGAGAACATTGTTTGTCAACTAAACAAATCGCTCTACGGATTAAAACAAGCTTATCGCAATTGGTATTATAAATTTTCTATAGCTATTCAAAAGGCCGGTTATAAGCATTCTATGACAGATTATTCACTTTTCACACGAGCATGTGGGGACTCATTCACGGCTGTATTAATCTATGTTGATGACATGATCATCACAGGAAATGATCTCAATGCCAATAGGACTCTCAAAAGCTTGAGCAATTTCGAATAAAAGACCTTGGAAAACTGAAGTATTTTTTGGGAATAGAAGTGGCTACATCAAAACAAGGAATTTCTATTTCACAACGAAAGTACATGTTGGATTTACTCGATGAGATGGTCTCCTTGGAGCTAAACCAATCACTTTCCCTATGGAACAAAATTTAAAACTCATACCAACGGATGGTGAAATTCTTAAAGATCCTTCACGATATAGAAGGCTTGTTGGAAAACTTATTTACCTTACAATCACTCGTCCAGACATCACCTATTCAGTACATCTTCTCAGTCAATTTATGCACAATCCACGCAAACCACATCTTGACGCAGATGTTCGAGTTCTACGATATTTAAAGGGAACACCTGGACAAGGTATTTTTCTTTCACGAAAAAATGATCTTAATTTAATTGGTTATTGTGATGCAGATTAGGGAGGCTGCCCTACGACAAGAAGGTCAGTTTCTGGATATTGTGTTTTTATTGGCTCCTCTCTTATTTCTTGGAAGACAAAGAAACAAGCAACTGTCTCTCGCTCCTCGGCAGAGGCAGAGTATAGAGCAATGACAGCAGTTACCTATGAGCTAACTTGGTTGAGATACCTCTTACAAGACTTGCAAATCAATAATTTGGGTCCTCCCATATTGCACTTTGATAATAAAGCAGCGCTACATATTGCAGCAAACCCTGTGTTTCACGAGCGAACAAAACATATAGAAATGGATTGTCATGTGGTTAGAGAAAGAATTCGGTCGGGTCAAATTCTATTACCTTTACGCCGTCACAAGCTCAAATTGCCGATATCTTTACTAAACCACTTGGAAAAGTGATCTTTCAATCTCATTTGCGCAAGTTGAACATTTCAAATATCCATGCTCCAACTTGAGGAGGACTATTGAAATATGTGAGGTGCTATTTTGGGCAGATATTGCTTCTTACAATGACAACCAACTTTTCCAATTATCATGCAATTTTCATTGATCTGATTGGCATGTAATTAGCTCATTATTTCATTACTTATTTCTGGAACGTTAGAGTAATAGATTCAAAATATGTATTTCCTTTTTTGTAGTGTGTCTTGTGCATGTATGTAAGGTTTTACAGAGAAGAAATATACAAGATATATTTTTCAAAATTCCTTTAGTCTGCTTGATTTCAACAGATATCGCTGGTCTCATCCCAACAAATTTTGATAGAAGATAGCTATACCTGATGAATGGGTGGGTACATGGCATTTAGGCATACTGGACATTCCAGCAGCTCACGTACACTACTTGTAACAATCACATCAGGTTTTACGGAGGTTTGGGTGGTCTCATTGATATGTTCTCCGATGTCCAACATTTCTTCATCTTGGGGTGGATCAACGACCTCAGGTTTACTTCTCAAGTCAAAATAGGAATTTCCATTCGCCATCAAAAGCAAATACAAATTAGTACCTGCACAAGCCAAAATGTAGGACAAAGATAAACTAAATTTACAACTTACATCAAATTGAGGTGATGAAAATATTACAAAATTAGTGTCAACCAAACAAAAACATGGAAATCACACATAGTTCATATGTCTGAGATTAACAAGAGGAAGGGGATATGACTCACGCAGTTGGTCAAATTCTGTAATTAATAATCTTCGTAATCTATAGTTCAATATATCTCATAACCAATCAAATTGTGAAAGCTAGTAAAATTAATGGCATATATTAGCATTTTCCTTGCATAAGGAACCAAAAATAGACGACTTCGAAAAACAGCTACCGCCCAAGTAAAAGATCAAATGGCCTCACGACGAAAACAAAGGACATTCAACAATCAAACTGAAATCTACCCAAAGAATACCGTTCAGATATAATCATATAATGCTTAAGAAAGTTCAAAGAGTGCTATGGTGAAATCCTGTTGGTCCATATTCTTGAAGCAAGAAAGTCTGGATAAATTAAAATTCCGGCCAGAAGAAAGCAATATCATCATAAAAAAAATCCTCAATGGCATCAACTTTACCCTCAATACGTGAGTTAACACACAGTTCAAAACACTGAAAATGGTAGTAACTTTACTCGTAGCTTATATCAATATAAGGGGTGGTTCAATCCTAGCATAATGGTATTACTCTCACGCATTCAACAATAGACATTCAACAATAGACACGTGTTGCTTTATTTTTAAATAAATGATTTTAGGAAACCATAATTACCCAAACCATCACCTTTTCAACTTTTGTCACGACACATTTTTCCCTTGTGGGGGTAACCGATCGTCCCCCTTCACGACATCGGTGGCCAAGGAAATAGTTGAAAATGTGATGGTTTGGGTAACCATGGTTACCTAATATCATTGTTTTTAAAAAAAAAACATAAAAGCAACATGTGTCTATTATTGTATGGATTAAGGTAATATCATTCTGCCTTGATGGAACCACCCCAATATAAGAAATGCCTGCAGAAAAAAAAAAAAAGTAGATATCCTGAATCTTATATTTGAATCATATAAATAGTACAACAAAAGTCAGAACTTTGGGTATCTCCCAAAAGTTTAATCGAACTTCCCAGGCCCATGGCAACACATCACATATTTATAGAAACACTAACTTTCAGGAATCAGGATGGCTAGTGCCACATCCCAGCAAGCCCATACCAGAAACGGTATATTCAATCAACAAAATATAATAGACCATTAATGTTGTTAAAGAAGCCAAATGTTTGATTTATTAATCTGATTAAGCTTTATTAGCTCAACATTTGACGGGCATTTTAATTTTCCGTATCAGTCCCAGATCTACGAAGTTCCATAAAAAACAACTCAAATCAAACAAACACATTCTTCTGCCACCTAAGACTGCTGTAAAACAAAGAGAGACCAGAAACTAAAATGATAACTATGGGTAAAAACTCAAGAAACCACACTCAAAGCGAAAAAAAATCAGCATGGCAATAGATTACCTGGACGAGTAATGGTTTCAAATTAAAAACCCATAACTAAAAAATGGTGAAAAATCATTTGCAAACAGGGAGCAGGCTCCGATTATTTGGTCAACCTGCATTCCTGTAAAGTCAATATAGAAACACGATACAATCGCCGTTTAAAACAAATGGAACATAAAAAAACAAAACAGTATAAATAAATTGGGAAAAAAAAAACAACAGAAGAAAGAAGTAAAGAGAGAGAAAGCTCGGCAAATTTCAATTCAAAATAAAGCCATACAAAAGGGAGCGTGTATGTTTAGTGTATCTAGCCAACGAGAGAGAATAGAAACAAAAAGAAGAGGGAGAATAGAGAAAAAAATGGTGGGCCCGAAACGAAATGTAAACAAAAAATCACTATCGAAGAACAGTGCATGTGAGCTCGTGGGGCTCCAAATGGAGATTTTTCGGTGCGTGCAACATTTACTGGATGATTAAACATATTAAATTTGTGCATTAATGGCGTCTGGTTAACAAGTGGAAATTTCTTGGTTCAAAAATCACCCATCGATTGAACATACTACAGATATGCATTGATTATGTAAAAGGGTATCAGGATTCACGAGGTTGTTAATTGCACGAAGCATCAATTCAAGTTGGCAGCGGCCCGCTTTGAATTGAATTCATCTGATGCTACCCCATTTCTCATAACTTCATAAGCATGTAACTGGAAAGTATCTTATTTATAAATTATATTATTTTTATTTAATTTGATTATTTTACATTCATTTTTCTTTAATTTATATTATAAGTTCCATTATTTTGATGTTTGATATGGTTAAAATCATTTTTATGGGAATGCAATTTATTATATTTTCACGGTCACGTATTGGATATGTTTTGGATATGGATGCATACGGATAGGGCTCAGATATGTGTGAGATACGTCATCTGCGTATTTGAATTAAAAAGTAATTTTTAATCTCGGATACGTATATTGATACAATCAAGATACACACAACTCAAACGTATCAGATACGTTATATGGCATATCCAGAATTAAAAATTAATTTTTTTAATGTGATCACGTGTCTAGATACGATCAATATACATCTGAGACCATATCTGTCATGGTTAAGATACGCAAACTTTGTTATTTTGACTTTTAATTTACTTAATGGTGATTATATGTTTGAAAGTTGATTTCTTTAAAATATTATAGATTACAGTTTGCATTTTATAGTTTGATAGAAAATTTCAGTTTGTAACCATTGTTTGAAAAATTACAGTTTACATCCTCAAATTTCAGATTGCACGAGATTTCCAAAATTTCTAGGACGTGCTACGTTTGTATAAGGTAATTTTCATTTATCTTTTATATAAGTTCAAATATTATAGATTACATTTTGCATCTTATAGTTTGATACAAATTTCACTTTGTACCCATCGTTTGAAATATTACAGTTTACATCATTAACTTTCATTGATTGCACGAGATTTCAAAATTATATATATATAAACAATATTTTGGGAAAATTACACAAAACATACTATATTTTGGTCCAAATTTCAATTTACAGCCACTGTTTGAAAACGTACAGTTTACATCTTCAATTTCTTACAAAGTGAAATTTGGACCAAACTATATGATATTTTTGCATAATTTTGCCTAAATATTATTAATGTGTATATATTATAAAAAAAATAAAAAAATTTACTGCATCCAGACGTATTGTAACCTAGAAATTTCAAAAAGCTCATGCAACCGCATCAATATCCGTCAATCCACGTATTTGTGTATGTGCATCATAGATCCTAGCAAGGAAGCGTTCCAAATAGTTGATGCATATTTATGGATCTATTTAAGTTAGAATTTTTTTTACTTACATATTTGAATTTCTAAATTAGTACTTATTAATATAATTTTTACAATTTAAATTATATTATTATTAAATTAATCACCTTTATTAAAACTAATATATACTATTATTATTAAATTAATCACCTTTATTAAAACTAATATATACCCCAATAAATGTTACATATAAATGTCCTTTTAGCCTATTAAACAAATAAACTATTTTCAATAACCAAAAAATGGATTAAAACCAAAACACAAGTCTCCCTAATCAGCCTAATATAAATCCAAACCAATTTGATAATGTGGATTTTGTCTGGACATATATAATTGGGTTAATTATAGGATAATATCAATTGCAAAACAACAATTTAATGAGGTTTGGGGTAAAAACAACAGTTCATTAAGTGCCAAAACAGGAAAACATTTAATCATGGTAGTCCCAAATTAAAATTTTAAAACAAAATAGGACTTTTGTTGGACTAAAATACCCTGGATGAATTATTTTATGTGCAATTTAGTCATTTGCTATGCTTTGCCATGCCATTTCCCCTTAACATCCGATGCTCATGAAAATTGGTATCAGAGCCTAGGTTTATTCTTGAAATATTAAAGTAATGTTTTGAATATTAATATTGTCCTAAATGGAGGAGAAAATTCAAGAAAAATATGGATCCGAACGAATGTTCGAAGTATTACTCATACATGTGGTCTATGTTGCACCGATACTCCAAAAATTTTCACGGTCAAGTATCGGATACTTCTGGGATACGGATACAGCACCGATACGTATCGGATACGCCACGTGGCGTATCTGGGGACAAAAATTAAGTTTTTATTTTGGATACATTTCGGATACGGTCAAGATACGCCGCTGACCGTATCCGACACGGCTTAGATACGGGAACTTTTGGAATTTTTTTAAACTGTAATTAAAATTAAATTATTTAACTTAATCCCTATTTTCTAACCACCTTAATGTGTTTAATGTCGATTATATGCTTGAAATTTTTAGATGTCCTGGATTAATATTTTACCATTTGTCGTGAAGTTTGTGAGTTTGCAACTTTATTCTGATTTCTAATGTGTTTAATGTTGATTATATACTTGAAACTTGATTTCTTACAAATATTATTAATTATATATATATATATATAAATAAATTAATAAAATTTACCGTATCCAGACGTATCGTATCCTACAAATTTCAAAAATCTCGTGCAATCATACCCGTATCTGCGTATCCACGTATCCGCGTATCCGTATCCGTGCAACATAGCATGTGGTACTTCCAAAAATTGGAAGAACTAAATCAGGAACATCTGGCTGAAGCTAAACGCTCAATTAGGACTGGAAAATGCTACGAGGAGACATTGCTAGCCAAGCTAGCATAAACCAGTATCAACAACTGGAGACGATAGTGAGGAACCTTTATAGGATGAACCTCAAACTTCAGTTCGAGTTAGCCCAAGCTCAGGAGGAAAACCATCCTGGTACGACTACAAGATTCCAGATTCAAACAACCCAATAGGATCCGGACCAGATGAATAGAATGGGAGAAGCAACCTTTCGGAAAATCGAGTCGGATACTTCTAAGATGTCCAAAGATCTTATAGAGATCCAGAAGACATTGCAGAGTTATGGGAACAAACGATTTCATGTCCCATTGCAACTCCGTCAGATTCAAACCCAGATGGAGATTATGATCAAACATCAGGAGGAAATTCTTGAAAAACTTCGAGATGTTCAAACCCGAGTCAAGGAGTTAGAGTCACGACCAATTTCTTCGGGAAGACGAAAAGGAGGGTGATTACCACCATCACATGGAACAAAACCCTTTTTACATAAATAATGGAAAGCAGAGGAGGTCCAACGACCAATGAAAGACACTGAAAAGATGATTGCCATCATCCTAGGAGAGCCAATACTTCCCAGAAAGTAATGGAAAGAATTAATCTAGAAGATCTACATGATCTTGCAGAGTCATTTGCGGACTTAATCTCGTAAATCTAAAGATGAACCAGGCTGATGGTTCGAGAGAGCTGGCAACAAGAAATACTCAAAATCCTCCACCACAGGGATCACCTGAGACTGAAAGTTTCGGGTCACATAATCCACCTTTAGGAGATCAAAACATGCCTCACGGTGGAGACTTCACCACCAGAGGTTTAGATCCTCCAGTTAGAATAAGGAGCCGATCCCGAAGGCCAGATATACATCAAACGCCATACGGGAAATCTCATCTAGATCTGATACACCCATATGGTAATATGTTCAATATGGATAGCTTGGATTTTAAAAACCGAGAGATATTGATCGACGGTTGGGCGTCTGCCATGAGAATCGCAGCAGGGACGCTTGATCTCAACAAGAAGGGTTCATATTACTTCTTAATATGAGCTTGGAAAGATCAGCCAAAATTGCTTGGGAACTCACTCCCCAAAGCATCAAATAAGAAGTTTTAACCGGAGAGTCATTAAAGACAATTGTTGACAGAATGTCTTATTCCTTTTCATAAGAGTTGGATACTTCAAAGGATTAAAACAAGAAAAGGCTATGAAGTACAAACAAGCTCTTTACAACCTTGAACTACATGACATCTGCCATGTAGATGAATACATCAAACTCTTCAAAGAGTACCGATGGAAGACGAATATTGACGACAAAGATGCATCTGAGCTATTCTTTGCCAAAATTTCGAGCCCATGGAGATAATGCTTATCCAGGAGTATATACCGCAAGAAACAGATACGGTAGCAAGGAGAATGTCGTTTCTTAAAGTCAAATTGGCAGAGTGGTACCATCAAGCAACACTCCAAAAGAATTACAAAAGATTAAGAGGAATAAACAAAACAGTTCCTTTTTGTTGTGTCCAAAACGACATCCCTACTGTCGTCGGAAGCTACCCCCAAAGGCGAAAGATGAAGAAGCTCAGAAATCATCCATATACCCTAAGAATTAGTTCGAGAAGAATAAGGTCTTCATGGAGACCTAGAAAGTTCTGGTCAAAACAAAAGGCCCGAAGTTACAGATCAGGGCAAAAATCAGGACCATCCAGGAGTAGAACCACGTAAATAGGTTCTAACCAAGCAAGTACGAGCAGAGCGACAACAAAGAGAATTTTCAGACGAAATCACACTAGAGCGAATGAAAGTTTTAAAGATTGTAACTGCTGGACGTGCAGAGCAAGGGGACATATCTCTACATATTGTCCAGAATACCAAAAACAAGGAATGAAACAGTTCGAGCACACCAAGGAGTTCGAGGATGCTGTCTATTTCTAAGATTTGGTGCAGATGTATCAATTTGAGGACACCCCCTCAGATGAAAGCATCTACGAAGAAGAGATCTAATCTGAAAAATGGAAGTGGATCCAATTCAGAATCCGACTGAAGGAGAATTCGTTCAACACATGATCAGAGAAGAGCCGTCGAGATTTCTCTCCCATACCACTGTTTCTCATAAAACTCTTATGATGATCATGAAAAAAGAGTCAAAGCTTCAAAGGTATGAAGGATTTACAATTGGAGCAATGGAAAAAGCCTTGGATATGATCGGTCTGCAAAGCAGAAAACATCACATTATCCATAAGGTCACAACAAGTGAATTTGCGATCCCGATGGAATTCACGGGAATCAAATTGAGATGCAGTTAATTCCCTAGAGAGAAATCCAGGAGATTAAGAAAAGGGTCAAAAGAGAAGTTGCTAACACACTCTCATGGATTCATATTGGAGCCATTAGAGTTATCATCAAGGCAACTTTCAAAGAATGAATTGATTCGCCACTCAACCTGACGATCTTTGACAAGAAAATCCCAAACCTCAAAGATTCTTGTTTGGGAGCAGTTGCAGGAAATTTGTATGCATGAAATATGGCTTTCAACATCTATCCAAGAATCGCATACAATTTGGGAGATCGAGATTTCAACAAGGTTCTTACTCTTCATCAAGATTTTAAAAGAAACGAGTTGATGGAAGAAGGAAATAGGACTTACTCGATCACATACAAGGTGTCACACGCACTCTCGAATACTCATCATTCAGAAGTATTCTTGATAAATGAATTCATCGAAGTCCCCAGAATCTTCGAAGACTTCGCAAAAGCCGTGTTGCCGGATATTATTGATACTCCTACAATTGGAGAGATCGATATGATGGTACATGACCAGCCTATTTTTAATAGAAGCATGAGCCTTATGATCGAGCCAAGAATGATGTATTTCCAACATGATATGTTAATTAGCAACTATCCCGGAAAAAAAACAAAGAATTGTTTCGAGCAGGATTCAGAAAACCCCTGATATATTCAAAACAACAGGAGTACTGAAGTACCCACAAGGCTGGCGAGAAGTTGAAATAATCTTAGATATCACTCAAAAGGATAATATATTTCGACCTTGTGTAAATCAGACGAAACAACAATCTTTTTGTTGTCTCGTAGGTTCATAATAAACTAACTTGTCCCCACTTTAATGCATCAACAAATTTTAAACATGCATAATAATGAAAGACGATGAAAAGTTAACAGTAACACAAGTTCAATCCCTAAGCATTTCATACTCAACAAAGCAGCGAACGTGTGTGTGGTCATAAACATGTGTCATGCACATATTATAGATCCAATTAATGTAAACTCGTAATAGCTCAAGTTATACTCTAACACAAGTATAATCTCACTTGCACACTCTTCTCCACTATCTTAGCTAATTGCAAACACAAATCAAGTAGGTCTTAATTAGCTTGTAGCTTGGCCTAGGCGTTGGCTTATGAAAGAAAGGAAATGATGTACCAAACAAGAGAGTATGATAATATGCACAATATAAACTTCTCTTCTTGCATGATTTTTTCAACCTTGTTCATTTTGTAAGGTTTATTTCAAGCTCTTTTTCTTTTGTGCATTGGCTCCCTTTGAGTCATATTTTTAGCAATTTTCTCAAGGCATCATTTTTCTTTCACGCATCTCATTCTTTTGATAATAAAGCTCTCAACAATATACGATTCAATGAATACAAGTGCATGTGAATGAAACACATCATACTCCCTTAAAAGGTATGGATTAAAATATATTTAGGGTCATTATGGAAGATGATAAGCTAGTCAAGAATGTAGAATGCTGGTTGTTTGTATGCTTAGCATACAATCATTCTTTTACATTAAAGCTCAAGAAGGATACTAGGGATAATTTTATTTACATGGTAGGCTTGAAAGGCTCAAACACATCAAAGATCGCCTATATCACTTTCATGTTCGCAAGTAATCTAGACAGACGTCTCAAAGAGAATGTAGTTAAGTTCTAGCATGTATCAGAGACTTCCTAAGACTATCACAAAATTCACACAATTTTCATTACGCTATGCACACTTCACAAGTCATGCCAATATCGTTCTCAAAATATTTAACTACTATGTCAAAGCATAATTTTCATTAGAGTTCAAAGTGTTCCAAGGTTAACAATTCACCTATGTTCATAAGCATGCATGCTATAAACTAGGTTTCATCATTGACTAGTGATTCAAAAGTCTAAATTCATCATTCACTATGAGGTCAAAAAAATTCAAATTTTTCAAATTTTTTATATTTTTATAATAAGAAAGCAATAACATAACTACTAATCCCTCCCCCATACTTAAATCTTACATTGTCCCCAATGTAAGTCAAAATTGCATGAAGAGAGAAATTAAACTAAGAAAGCAATAAACAAATACAAAGGAAAGGGAAACTAACTCCCCTTGGGTTGCCTCCCAAGCAGCGCCTCTGTTTAACGTCGGTGGCCCGACGTCAGTTCTCGTGCTCATGGTGGTTTATGTTTGGTATCCAGTTCTACCTTTTTCCACCTCAGTATTTTCTTGACAACTCAAAGGCGATGCCTATTTGCCTTGTACCTTTTGGAGGTCCTCAATCCTTTTCTCATCCCCTCGTTTCTATTGATGTTTCTTGAGATTCAGGAGGACGTTCCAGCTCAATGTCAGGTGCCTGCAAGTCAGAATTTCAGAGTTTAGTATCAGGAGTTGTCAAAGTAGTAGTAATACATGGAGTATCAGTCAAAATTTCTCACATACCTCCTTTGTAAACAAATTGATCAATAGTTACCCCCATATTCATGCTCAGTGACAAGATGTGATTTTCTATTGATAAGTGAGTGGTGATGCCAATAGCGTAATCAGTAGTAGGAGAATGAATGGGATCATGATTATTGAATTTAGCTATCTCACCATCAACATGCATAGTAAAAGCACCACAACTTACATCTATTATACATTTGGAAGTTTTCAAAAATGGTCTCTCTAACAGAATATGAATGCTCATATTTTCTTTTTCCATGTCAAGTACGTAGAAGTCAGCGTGAAAGACCAATTTATCAACTTTCACTAGAACATCCTCAAGTACTCCCCTAGAGTTCACAGTATACCTATTTGCTAATTGAATTTCAATTTCAGCTTTTTTCAAGGGTCCTAGTTCTAAAGAAGTATATATTGAGTAAGGCATAACATTGATTGCTGCTTCTAAGTCTAGCATGACCTTATCAATTCTATTTTTTCTAATTGTGCATGGGACAGTGAATATACCTGGGTCCTTGCATTTAATGGGGGTTTCCACCTCATGATCATCAGAAGAGTCATCCATAGGCTCTTTGTAAGGACCCTAGTTCCTTAAGTGTGAAATAAGGACATAAGTAGAGCTAAAGTGTATTATCAGAGTATAAAAATTTCGTGTTGAGGCCTTGAGCTTTAAGGGTTACATGCCAATATAATTACTTCCAAATGGATTAATTACATTCCTAACAAAATTAATGTTAATCCTATAGATTTACACTACTCCTAGAGTAGAAACTATACAAAAGAATCACAGCTTCTATATCCAAAGCCCTCCTCGCTAGCTCACTGAGTCAACCCGACCTTAGCCCCTTTTTATGCCGAGATGTACCTACAAGGACAACCCCCAAATCATGAGCATATAATAATACATATTAAACGTAGCATGATTAAAAAGCGTAAATGCAGAAACCGTAAATACAAAACACTTCATGTTTCCCAATTGCATTTTAAACGCCCCATTTTTGGTTGTCCCTGTATAATAACTCATGAGTATAATCAATGGATTATTCAATGGTTTCACAAATGTCATGACATACCACCAATTACCAATCCCTAGTCTGTTATAACAGTGTATTTTAATGCACCTCGTATGTCATGACAGCGGCACCAATACCCCTCGCTTTGACATATTAGCGGCATTGAATAACCTCGCTCAAATGCGACATGCGGCAATACCCTCGCTTCAACATTTGGCGGCAAATATTCATTCCTCGCTATAATATGACAGCGGCAAGTATTCTATCATCGCTTCAAGTGACAGCGGCAAAGCATTAAAATCATCACTCCAATATAACCATGACTCATGGGATTTGCACCAAACAATCAACATATACATATGCAATCACAATGCATAGATCAACATGTTTTTGCATCCGCAATGCACAATTCAATATATACTTGCATCCACAATGCATATCCCAATGCGTATATAAATTACATGTTACCATTGGGTGCCTGTACATCTTCTACCTACCTTTCCAAAAGTAGGATGGGGTAGGATTTACTTCCATGGCTGTGTTGCCACCTGGGATGGTTCTACACAATCACACAAACCAATATTAGAAGCCAATAATAGCCCAATACCAAAAACCCCACAATAAATAACCAAAACACATAATTTGGCTTCTCGCGATCGATCGCCAATGGGCCCCGAGCAATCACGAGATGCACTGCCTCAATGCCCAAAATTTTCCACTCTGCGATCGATCGCTGAAAACATGCCGATCGATCGCTGACTTTGCTGATCGATCGTGCAAACTCGCGATCGATCGCCGTAAGCTTATGCCTCGCACTCTGGTGCTCGCGATCGATCGGGGAAAGCGCGTCGATCGATCGCCAAAGTCTGTAATCGTGAAACAACACCATTTTCGAGCACCATCCCAAGGCTACCATAAAACACACCACAAACCATCATACCCCAACAACTTAACATACAAAATACTCCATTATAGTACCATGTAACTACTCAAAACAATATTCTCAACAAAAAGCTACTATACATGCCATTTCTACTCAACAATTTATCTAAACTCAATCAAAATATTCACCATTACAAGATATGGTTCCTCACCCTTTTTGCTCCAACTTTTTGCAAGGTTTTAGGCAATGTGGAAGCAAGTCTTCCTCTCCCCTTTGCTACACTGAAGCTGGACGAAAAATGGGGAAGAAAGGGGTGGAGAATGAGTGGTGGGAGGTTGAGTGAGGGGAGGGTCAAATGAGATATGGGCAAGGCTGAATGGTGCAGATAGGTATGGGTTTTTTTTTTGGGGGGGGGGGGGGGGGGGGGGTGGTTAATGAGTGTAGTAGGAATAGCATGGTATACATGTTTAATTGTGTACCGGTAATTAGCATAATGTATTAAAATATCCTCACATGATCAACACCCACCCCAAATAATCATGCCATAACTCAAATTCCCAACATGCATCACATGCACCCTGAAACGCATTACCAGGTCACGCCCACCGCATGACTAAGCATTTCACCATATTATTATTAATTCAACCCCAATAATTTAACACCATAACCCTCACATAAACATAATTAATATTCAATTGCACATAATCATTTCGGGGACATCACACTCTTCTTCCACAGCACATGATTATTCTAAATATTTAACATAACGCTCAGTTGGAGACATACCTTTTGGAGTTGCAGGATGTGCAAGCTCTTTTTCTTCAAGTGGCACATGTGTCTCTCTTCTAGCTTTGGTGGCATCAGTACCACCTTCCCCGGGGTTTCTACCTATTCGTCACTCCTTGAAGCGATTGCAACCATGTTCTTTCTCGGTGCTTGCTATGTTGTCCTATTGATCGTTGCTTTTAGTTGTTCCATTTGAATGTTCAACTTCTGAATGCTATACTTGGATTCTTGTTGAGTACTTTCAGTAAATTTAGCAACAAGATCCTTCAAAGACTCACCACGGATAGGGAATTGAGGTTGTTGCGGCCATGGCATGTATTGCGGTATGTACGATGGTAGGTTGGATTGCATGTAAGGTGGAGGTGAGCTCATCCATTGATTTGCATAGTTGAGATTGAGATGATCACTCCAACTTGATTTGTATGCGCTTTGTCCACTCCCTACCCCAAGTTGTTGCACAAGATACTCCAATTCGTCCAAGCTACTATATTCCGCCATGGTAATTGGTATGCCTCAGTGGTTTGTGATTAGATGATTACCTGTAAGCACGAACAAACCAAAGTAGCAATAGAAGTAACAAAAATAAAAAAAAAATTAACACAAATATAAAACACCAACCCAGGCAATGGTGCCAAAATTTGGTTGCGCTTGTCGTGTACCCCCAAATTTTCCACACTCAATACTCAAGATTGATTACAAACTTGTAGGAGCGTGAGTAGGGATCGATCCCACGAGGAGGTGTGAATTATGTGTTAATGAAAATCAAAACAACAGTAAAGTAAAGATGGGGTTGGAAATCTAATTCCTCCCTCACCTTATTCATAGTCAATTAGTCCAAACGTTCTAATTTAACTTTCATCAATCAATTAATCTATATATAATCAAGATTAAAATCATGACACCATCCAAAACCAGTGAGTGATGAATCTAAACAACATAAACACAAGTTGTTTATACAAAATTTTCCAATTATTTTCCCTAAGAATTTAATAACATCAACAACAGTCAATTATCAATCTTAGTTGGTTCGTAAATTTGATAATCAAAACAATTATCAAAAGTAGCATTAGATTACATGCAAGTTATTAGGTTGTCAATCCAATAAACAAACATAAATAATATCATCAAAATCTGAAAACAGTGATATTCAATAAAAATTGATAATTAAAAGCGTAATAATCTCCCCAAGATAAATAAATTCAAGGTTTTGTCTTCCTCAACCAAGAATTAAAAACTAGCTACATATAACTAAGAAAAATGGTAAACAAAAGCAAGGGAAGAGATACTAACCCGATCGCCACTCCGTCGAGGTAATCAATCTCGCATTCCTGTTGATCTTCGTAGCGTTCTTTAACAAAATTGAAAGAAAAATCATAAACTAAGCTAAACTAATCTACCCTAACTATCCAGTTGCCCAAAAGGTCTGATTTTCGAGGGTTATAAATAAGGAGGCAACTAGGTGGATAGAATCTCCAAATTAAGGTAAAAAATAGAGTTTCCAAAAATTCTCGGACACTGCTAGCGATCAACGGCAGAACCCAGCGATTGATCGTTGGTTCTTTTTTTTTCAAAAATTTTCTCCGGATCATTGATCACCCAATCATCAGCGAATCGTTGATTGTTATTTTTGCGTAATTTTTTGCACGAGGTGATCGATCTCCTCTTTTTAGGCGATGGATCGCGAGTCTTCAACACAATTTTATGCATTTTCTAGGTCTACTTTGATTCATTATCATCTCCAATGCATTTCTTGATCCTTATTCATCATTGTTAGCTCGATTTCTTCGATTCCACCCATATTTACATAAATAGGTAGCATATGCATCAAATTAATCATTAAAATATACCAAATCGTAGATAATTAAATGCACTAGATGTGTTTATTTAGTCACATCAATTTCCTTGTGATGTCTTATATTATTTACAACAACCTACAGTTGACAGATATCAAGGAAACCTGAAAATTGGTGAACTTGATCTAACAATTGACGGGACATCAGGAAGAATCACAAAACAACTTATTCTTGGTATTGAGTTTCTTGAGGAACACAAACCTTGGTAAAGATTACAAGATGGGATGGAATTCACGATTGACGGTAAAAGATACAGAATTCGATGACCACCAGTCCATTCTCAATACACATCTCAGTCGGGATGCTATACGAGAAATATCGAGCAGAATATTTTCAGCTTATATTGATTCAGGAGCTGGAATATATACTGTCAGGCGAGACATCTTCCCCAAAGAAGTTGGTCAGAAACTATCCGTTATTGTAGGAATAGACTTTTCTAAAAGGATTCTTGTCCTTGACTAAGGAGTCAAGTAAGCAGAGATAATAATCAGAGGAGCAAGCGGTATCCTTTGGTACAAAGTTAAAACTCCACCTATCTATTTTCATGATACAAGTGCTGATATGTTGATAGGAAACAATTTCCTACATACATTCAAGTGATTCAACTAGGAAAACGAGACAAGACGGCTTATCTTCACAACCCTTTGTGATCATAAATCATTGTCCAAAGACTAAGTGAGGCATTTCATAGAAAATTCCCTATTAGTTTTAACAGCAAGCGTGGTGATGAAGGAAAACTTCAACACCCAAAGATGAAGGATCAGGGAAAATTTGGTGAAACAATTCACAATTCAGACAGCAAGGTTCCAGTCAAAAGGATAAGCAAACTTTTGATGGGGAGAACGTTATGTCCATCAGAGAACAGGACAAAGAAAAGTTGACCCCAAAAAACCTTGTTGCTACTAAAGAAGACATTACAAAACAAGGTTGCCAACCTGATGCTACACTCGAAGAGCAAATTACTCTATACGATATGAAAAAGAATATTCGTAGGAACTACAATGAAGATTCTCTGGCTCGGTGAACAAGAATGAGCTCAGAGCTTCTTTAAATGTGAAGGCTGGAAAAGAAAATGAGTTCATCAGGTACAGACCGATCCCCGTGAACCAGGAAGATCGAAATGACATGCAGATAATACTTAAGGAGCACATTGACCTTAAGTTAATCTCAGCAGGTGTTTCTCCATACAACAACCCATGATTTCTTGTTCGAAATCATGGAGAAATTAAAAGAAGAAAACCAAGATTGATGATCCACTACAAATGGATCAACGAAATCTTTGAATTCGATGGATATTATATCCCGAGTAGAGAACATTTGGTAAATTGTATAAAAAATGCCAATGTGTTTTCTAAGTTTGATTGCAAGTCTGGGTTCTATCAGATAAGGATGGAGGAAGCTAGCAAAAGATTCACGGCATTTCCACACCACAGGAACACTATATCTGGAATGTCATGCCAATAAAATTGGCAAATGCTTATCAGAGAAAGATGGATAATCTCTTCAAGGATTATTTCAGTTTCATGTTCATATATATCGATGACATCCTCATCGCATCAAAAAACATGAAGGAACATCTCGAACACTTGGAAATCTTTTCCAGTGTTTGCTACAAGGAATGATTAGTGTGCCGAAAAGAATGCAGTAATTGTTTCTAGACAAATCGAGTTTCTTGGTATTGAAATTGATGAATCTAGAATTATCCTTCAAAAACATATTGTTGAGAAGGTGCAAGGATATCCGGATGATCTCAAGGATTTGAAGCAGCTTCAGAGTTTACTCGGAGTTGTTAATTTTGTTGTATGTTCATCAACAATCTAGCAATGTACATAAAGGTGTTCAGTCCACTACTCAAAAAAGTTGTTAAGTTTGAGTGGAATGAAGATCACCAACAAGCTATCAAACAGCTTAAAGAAGTTTGCAGGCAAGTACCAAAGCTTGCAATTCCAAACGACGAGGATGAACTGGTTCTATACACAGATGTCAGTGATCATTGGTGGGTAGCAGTTCTCATGAAAGCCACACCAAATGGAGAAATGTCATGCAGATAATACAACGGTCTATTTTCAAATAGCGAAGCTATCCGATGGCATATCAACGAGAAGAAGTTCTTTGCAGTTAGAAAGGCTTTCAAAAAATGGCCATTATTTTTACTTGCAAATAAATTTACCCTTAAAATTAATATAAGAGTGTTAAGTCTTTTCTTAAAAGTAAAATTTAATCTAAACCAGAAAAGGCTAGACTTTTAAGATGGCAACTTAATGTCAATATTATGATTATGATATTGTTATTGTTAAATCTGATAAAAATATTCTTACATGTTTCTTAACACGAGATGGAGGGACATGTTGCTGATGATACCCTCGAGAGTCTAAGGCATATAAGGGAAAACCTGTAGATCATTGATCGAGATTTTGTGACTCTTTGTCTCAATACAGAGGTCGTTGGACTGCTTCAACGAGCAGATAAGGAATTAGTTTTTGGTCATATACGAGCATGCTTTCAGGCCCAAGAACGATTGTTTGAGGTCTTGAAAGGGTCTATCCTCCAGGACACATCTCCAACGGTGCAAAAAGGAGTTTTTAGAGAACGGAGCACATCTAACCCAGAGGCAAGGGATTCATATACCTCTGTCACAGGTGCTACATATGATGCATTTCTTGAGATTGTACACGTTGTAGTGAATGTTGAAGGTCAGGAGAAACCACTTGAACCTTCAAGTCAACGCAGCACCTCTGGGTAAAAGAGCGAAAGTTGAACCTTAGGCCAATGACTGACAATTCTAGGGTTCAAACATCGATTTAGTTTTTTCTCATATGCAGGAATATCAGCGCACTTGGGAGAAACTAATAACCAAACGATGTATCAACCAAAAATAATAATTGTTGATATCTCTAGAAAATATCCAAGGGTGTGGATGAAACCAGACAACCATCCAAACGATGTACAAGAATGGTATAATTTCGGAGCTCTTGCTTCGGTTTATACTGTTGCACCAACTTTCTCTGAAATTTCAAAACTATCCAAGTGGATCAGAAAAGCAGTTCACGAGATAATCCACATGTCCAAAGACGATATTTTGGAGTTGTATTTCAATTCAGTTTGCTTATGTATTCCGAGTCAAGCCTCATTATATGAGAGGTCAAACAAGTTTGTCTCCTCCGAGAAGGAGATGTATTAATGTATAAATATTATAAATATTTTCAGAATAAAAGAGAGGTTGTTGACCATTTATCTCCCAGATTTCTTTAAATCTTTTATATATATGGTTATACTCTACGCCCTAAGGTAGAAAACAAATTAGGGTTGTGCCTACTATTGAAGGCCCCACTACAGAACCATCAGTTGCGATCGTGTGGTTGATGGTGATGAGCCATCGCAACCTGGTGAGATACTCGACATTAGTTTGGTCAAAAGGTGTTATATCAGTTTGTCAAAATTTTATTGTAATACGGAAGCATGATGGACATGTTATAATTCTAATTAGGAAGATTATTAAGCCGAAAATGGGGTTTGTGACTTATTCGCAGAGTTCATAAAACATAAGGGTTATTATTTGTCCTTTTACCTACCTTTGGACCTATGCGAACTCATGTTTTTTTTTGTGGACTATGATGAATTATTGTTTACCAAGTGGTACCAACCCGTAATTACCCCTACATAATTTGGATTTTGTTTTGATATATATAGTTAGGAAAGGGAAAAACATGATTTTCTTTAAGCTCTTTATCTCTTCTTATTAATTCGTCAAATTTTAAATTTTAGCTTTTCAAAATATACTTTCTCAAGTAAAAGTTTTAGCTTTAGTTTTTTCGAACAAAGATTTGTTTTAAGAAATGGTGCAGACCAATCAATCAATCAACTTTTAATCTCACTAAGTGAGGTCAGTTATATGGATATTCCAAATTCATAAAATAAGATTTTTGGGAGACATATACCACATATTTATAATATATCCAGTGTTTTCAAAATCGAACCGGACATGAAATCGGTGCTCTTACTGGTTACATGTTTAATCGGTTGACCAGTTGAACGGTGATGATGTCAGCATTATGTAATATCTATTTTAGTTTTCGTAAAATATATATACCATGTATTTGCTATAGTTTCAAGTTGTTCCACAATATAAAAAAAAATCATTACACCAACATAGCAAGTCGAACTTCAAAAATCATATCAAACCAAATGTTCAACATAAAAAATAAATAAAACATCTCAAAAAACAACTAGCAATGCCCCAAAAGAACAATGTCACAAAATTATAAGAAAATATTTAAAGAATTATGAAATGATTCACATGTGTTATAATTTACGAGAAACTAAACATGTTTATATATAATATACAAGACACATATATGGGATTATATGGACTTGACATATATAAATTATTATTTTGTAATTATTTCAGTGATAATAAATTATATGTAATATAATTTTGTTCTAAATATTTGATTTATTATTTTAACAAAAATATAAAAAAATTAAAATTTTAAAAAAGAAAGAAATTGATGGAAACATCTGGTTCAACCGTCGACCCGGTTCACTGGTTGAACCGATTTATTCCAGTTCCCACCAGTTTTTTAGCATTGTGGTTTTAGAGGATCAACTGGATTGGACCAAGTACCGGTCACTAGTTAAACCGGTTGAACTGGCCGGTCCGATCCGATTTTCAAAATACTTAATATATCTTGTGTATATCAGGAAGAGTTCAACTCTAGTGGATGTATATATGATAGAGTTGACTCCAATACATATATAATGTTTGAGTCTGATTAAATATGACTGCATCTTAGGTCGTGGCCCACAAGCCCGACCCAACACCTACACAAACAATTATCACAAGTGTACATACAGTTATATTAAAATATAGACCTCGTGTTTACCCATCAGTATATACATAAGCACCACTGCTTATATTCAAAAACAAATGAAACTAATAAGAGGAAGCACTTCAGTGACATGTTTCAATCCATTTATTTCACGGGATATATAATGGGATGAACACGTGATTCTAAATTAATATTATTCTTCCAACGTATTTAAAAAAATAAGAGGAAACTATACAAAACTCCCTAAACCTAAGTTCCAATTTCTATTTACTCCCCACTTAAAATTCTTTATAGATTGCTACCTATTACCAAGTTTGGTTTTGAAATTACTCCCTGGAAAGAGAAAATCTTGAAATAATGGCAATTTTACCCTTATGCATGGAATGGATTGTTGCTTAAATCATCTGAAAGAGTTATCCTTAAAATGGTATCTGATACCCGCTAGAAGATACCACCTGACGAGACGACCTGGCTCCAAGGTATGTTACTCGCCTTTCTTCGACGAGACCTCGCCTACCTCTCCGAGCTCTTTGCGAAGTCCGACCTGTTTGGCCGACCTGTTCCACCTCACCTGTTGCCCCTCCAGTACCTCGACGAGCGACCTCTTTTGGGAGCCCGAGCTGATAGGCCGAGCTCTCCTCATTTCCCTTGTTGCTGCCGGCGCTCAGCAAGGAAACCAGTCCCCCAAGATATCTAGTCCTAGATCTGCGGAGCAATATCAGGGATTTGATTGTATTCTCAGGATCTTGACATATCTGGGTAAGATTTGGATAAACATGGAAAGAGTCCTTGTTGCAATATAACTCTTAGGTCTCCGCCTATAAATACCAGGTTTGGGGTATCGATTAAGGACTAATTTTATAATTGCTTTCACTTACCGCATATATTCTCTCCATATTCTCTCGCCTGACTTGAGCGTCGGAGGGGACCCGCCGGAAAAACTTCCGGCACCCTTCTCACCTTTGCTTCATATTTTCAGGTCATTGCAGAAGATATTTGCTAATATCCCTGCTGTTATATTGAGTGTTGGAGGAGAAAGAGAGGTGAACCCCCTCTCTATTGATATCAGCAAGTCATCGCAAATTTTGGTGATATCAATTGGCGCCGTCTGTGGGAAGATTTACTGAATTGAAGACGTTGATATGGCTGGACGACGGGGACGTGGGCGTGGAGTTAGGAGGAATCAGGGAGAAAGAGAAAATCCAACGGAGTCTGCTATGAATGTGGGAGATCAAGATGTTCCTCCACAGCAGGAAGATCAAGCACCTCCATCTGTTATGAATGTGGGAGGCATGACTATGGAGCAACTGGCACAATTCATCAGTCAGACCATGCGAAATACTTTTTTCCAGCACCAGATTCCGCCACCAACGGAGTCTAACCAACCTCCACCCCCCTCACAAACAAATCAGGCGCCTTCGCCTGTTCAACCGGAGCGGGTCCCTGAAGGTAATAGGGTAGCAAGTGTTGTGGCAGATACACAAGTAGAGCCTCCGTTAGTAGATCCAATGGAAGCTGTATGGGGAGAGATAAGGCGATTGGGTCAGCATCTTGGTGGCCGAACTCCAGTGGCCAGGAGAGAAGTCCATTCTCCCTAATTATCCTAGGAGAGGAACTCCCGCCAAACTTCAGACAACCTGTAGTGGGAGAATATGATGGAAGTACAGACCCGGAAGAGCATCTTGGAAGATTTGAGAATGCTGCTCTGTTGCATAGGTATTCTGATGGGATCAAATGCCGTGTTTTCCTTACCACCTTGGTTAGATCGGCACAACAATGGTTTAATTTACTTAAACCAAACACTGTACGATGCTTTGAGGAGTTCAGTTCGGCTTTTCTAAACCAGTTTGCCAGCAGTAAGAGATATCAAAAAACTTCTTTAAGTCTGTTTACTACCAAGCAGAATGAACAGGAGTCCTTGAGGGAGTTTGTACAACGCTTTAACGGGGCAGCCTTAGAGGTCCCAACTGCAACGGTGGATGTCCTTATTAACGCCTTTACACAAGGGCTTAAGGCAGGAGAGTTCTTTAAATCCTTGGTAAAGAAACCTCCTAGAAGTTATGACGAACTTCTAGGAAGAGCTGAAAAGTATATCAATCTAGAAGATGCTCAGAGACAGAGAAGGGCTGATCTGCGGCCATCAGAAAAGAAGGATAAGTTAGAGTTAAGCAAGAAAAGAACTGTTGATAGGGATGATGAAAGTGGTCGAACTAGAAGTCAATTTGCATCACGCATACCTCTATCCATGAGCTTGGAAAGAGCTATGGAAATATGTGATGATAGAAAGAAACTGGAAAGACCAAGGAAGTCGGATAACGGGTCCCGTACGCCTATTTCGGATAAGTATTGTGAATTCCATAGAGAGTACGGTCATATAACGAATGAGTGCCAGAAGCTTGAAGATGAGGTAGAAAGAATAATCAAAAGAGACTCTGAAATAAAAACTCTGCTAACAAGGAAGCAGGAACCTTCTCAGAAAGTACAGGGTAGAAGCCGGTACCGAGGTAAAAGAAGAGAGAAGACACCATATAGGGGCCGAACCAGGTCCCGTGAAAGGGGTATTGCTCCTAAAGAAATAGATAATAAAAGGAGAAGGGTCGAACAGGTCGATAATAATCCCACCCGAGGAACTATTAATATGATCTCAGGGGGACCCACTGATGGAGACTCGGGTAGAGCTCGGAAAAGTCATGGTAGAAGAATGGAAAATTTTGAAGTATCGGAAGAGTTAATTGCAAGAGATGAGCCTGTCATAAGTTTCGGGCCTGATGATCTGAAAGGAGTTGCAACACCACACAATGATGCCCTAGTGGTCACGGTAACCATAGCTAACTATGATGTAGCAAGGATCTTCATCGATACTGGGAGTTCAGTCAATGTCTTGTTCAAAGATACCTTAGAAAAGATGCAGATAGAGGGTTCAAAATATGAACATATTGCAACTCCTCTGTATGGGTTCCTCGGGCACGCAATTCAACCACTTGGACAGATCAACCTGCCCTTATCTCTGGGTCATGGGATGTCTCGCATTACAAAGATGGTTAATTTCACTGTGGTAGAGGCACCTTCATCATATAATGCAATCTTAGGCCGACCTGCAATGAAGGACTTAAAGGGGGTAGCTTCTACCTATCATCAGAAATTAAAATTCCCAGTGGGTAGAGAAGTTGGGGTTCTTTGTGGTGACCAGAAGACAGCCCGCAGATGTTATGTGGACGAAGTAAAAGAAGACGTTAAGTGAGCTCGTCGGGAGGTTGGTTGTATTGAAAGAGCTGGGTATAGTGTTACGAATGACAAAGGCATTCCCAAAGCTTGGATGAAGAACCTGAAGTGATCGAGCTCGTCTCTACTAATCAAAAAGTAAAAATAGCCAAGGACTTGGAAATAACTATTAGAGCCGATCTCATCTCATGTTTAATTAAAAATGAGGATATCTTTGCCTGGAGTGCTCGGGATCTAAAAGGAATTAGACCAGACGTGCTAGAACATCATTTGAATGTGCTCTCGGGAGTCCAACCTGTAAAACAGAAGAAAAGACATTTTGGACCTGAAAAGGACAAGGTCATAAGAGAGCAGGTGGAGGAGCTCCTTCGGGCAGGTCAAATTAGAGAAATACAATTTCCAACATGGCTCTCAAATGTGGTCTTAGTACCAAAGAGCTCTGGAAAGTGGAGGATGTGTATAGACTTCAGAGATATTAATAAGGCATGTCCGAAGGATTGTTACCCATTACCAAGGATTGATCAGATGGTTGATTCAACAGCAGGACATCAGTACTTGTGCTTAATGGATGCCTACCAGGGATATCATCAGATTCCCTTGGCTAAAGAAGATCAAGATAAAGTTAGTTTTGTCACATCAGATGGGACGTTTTGCTATGTTGTTATGCCCTTCGGGCTCAAGAATGCAGGAGCTACTTACCAGCGTTTGATGGACAAGGTGTTTTCAAAACAGCTAGGCCGCAATGTGGAAGTATATGTTGATGACATTCTTGTAAAATCAAAAAGTGGCACCGATCTAATTGCCGATCTGACTGAGACTTTCTCCACCCTTAGGTCTTACGGGTTAAAGTTAAACCCCCAGAAATGTGTGTTCGGGGTAAAAAGCGGAAAATTTCTAGGCTATATAGTGACAGAGAGGGGGATTGAAGCTAATCCAGAAAAGGTGAGAGCTATCTGTGAGATGTCTCCGTCGAAGAACCTTCAAGAGGTGCAACGCCTGGCAGGAAAAATCGTTTCTTTATCACGATTTATTTCTAGATCAGCTCATAGAAGTCTCCCCTTTTTTAAGATACTCCGGAAGGCTGGGAAATTTGATTGGAACGAAAAATGTGGGGAAGCATTTGAAGAATTGAAAAAATACTTAGCTGAACTTCCCATTTTGGCCAAGCCTCTGCAGGCAGAGAGGTTATACGTCTACCTATCAGCGACTGAGGAAGCAATCAGCTCGGTTCTCGTCAAAGAAAGGGAATCAGAACAGCAACCTATATATTACTTATCTCATGCCTTGAAAGATGCTGAGCTGAGGTATTCGGAGATCGAGAAGTTGGCTCTAATGTTGATCATCACGGCTAGGAGACTCAGGCCTTATTTCCTATCCCATCCTATAACGGTGCTAACAAATAGTTCCCTGGGAAAAATACTCAGCCGTGCGGATGTCTCGAGACGACTTGTTAAATGGACAACTGAACTAGGTGAGTATGATATACAGTATGAGCCACGCACAGCTATCAAAGCTCAGGCCTTAGCAGATTTTATTGCGGAGACTGTGCATCCCGAAAAAGAAGAATTATGGAAAGCATTTGTAGATGGTTCTTCTTGTAATGAGGGAAGTGGGATTGGGGTTGTATTGATCTCTCCTACTGGAGAAGAAGTATGTTTGGCAGTTCGATTGGATTTCCGAGCTTCCAACAATGAAGCAGAGAATGAGGCAGTATTGACTGGATTAAGGGCTGCTCGAAATGTTGGAGCTAAGCGTATACATATCTTCTCTGACTCACAGCTTGTAGCCCAACAAATGAATGGTGCTTATGAGGTTAGAAATGAGAAGCTAATCCATTATGCAAGTACCATAGAAAAAAATCAAGGAGGGATTTCTAGAGGTAACATTCAAACAGATCCCAAGAGAAGAGAACCGAAAGGCTGACAGTTTGGCACGAATGGCTAGTGCTCTCCGTGCTTGGCAAAGTAGAGATGTGGTGTTTCAAATTGAATTAACTCCTGGTCAGGATGTTCTGTCTGAATCTGTCGAAGAAAATGATTGGAGACAAGAACTCTTAGACTATCTTATCAATGCTAAGCTCCCTTCTGATACCAAAAAAGCTTATAGACTCAAAAAGAGGAGTCAGAGATTCATACTCATCGAGGGAGTCTTGTACAAGAGGCCTTTTGCCCAACCACTTCTGCGTTGTTTAGGTCCGAAAGAGTCAGACTACGTATTAAGGGAAATTCATGAGGGGTGCTGCGGAAATCACCTAGGATCATATTTCTTGGCAAAGAAGGTGCTCCTTGCCGGATATTTCTGGCCTACGATTCAGAAGGATTCTGCTGCTATGGTTATATCATGTGATAGTTGTCAAAGACATTCCAGGCTCCAGCATCATCCAGCTATGATGATGAAAGCTATTGTGGCGGCATGCCCATTTGATCAGTGGGGCATTGATATAGTAGGACCTTTTCCAACAGGTAAAGCTCAGAAGAAATTTCTGATTGTTGCCATTGATTACTTCTCTAAATGGGTAGAAGCAGAGCCATTAGCCAGAATCACTGAGAAAGAGGTCTTCAACTTCATCTGGAAAAACATTGTTTGCCGATTTGGTGTCCCGCGGAAGATCATCTCGGACAATGGAAGGCAATTCCAAGGAGCTTTGCTCAGGGCATGGTGTGAAGAATTAAAAATCCATCAGGCTTTCACTTCTGTTGCATATCCTCAGAGTAATGTCAGGTAGAAGTTACCAACAGGTCTCTCGTACAAAGCATCAAAGCTAGGTTGGGAAAAGCTAAAGGAAATTGGGTGGAAGAACTACCTAATGTTCTATGGTCATATCGAACTACACCAAGAACGGGAACAGGTGAAACCCCGTTCAGTATGGTCTACGGAAATGAAGCGGTACTCCCAGCTGAAATTGGAGCGGAATCATCAAGAGTGCATTTCTATGATGAACAAAACAGCGACAGAAGAGCTGCTGACCTGGACCTGATTGAAGAAGTAAGGGAGGCTGCGGCTATCAGAATGGGAGCCTATCGTAATCGAGTGACGCGGATGTACAACAGACGAGTCATCCAGAAAACTTTCCAGGTCGGCGATCTCGTACTAAGAAAGGTGCAAGAGGTTCAAGTGGGCAAGCTAGACCCTAAGTGGGAGGGTCCCTTCAAGATTGTTGAAAAGCTAAGCTCAGGAGCTTACTACCTAGAAGGTCCTGATGGGAAGATGTTGAAAAGACCATGGAACGCTTACCATCTCCGAAAATATTATTCTTAGTTCAGCTCTTTAAATTTTAGCAAAGATTGTTTTTGTTTTTGGATGATATACTCATTTATTATACAAAGTTTTATAATTTTTGCCAGATATTGTACAACCAGGAAAAGGGTTTTCACCCTGCCTCAGGACCACGAGCTCAGCCCTGGTCACGCCAGGAGCATGGGTGTGCAACCTGCCTCAGGAGCACGAGCTCAGCCCTTGTCACGCCAGGAGCATGGGTGTGCAACCTGCCTCAGGAGCACGAGCTCAGCCCTGCTCACGCCAGGAGCATGGGTGTGCAACCTGCCTCAGGAGCACGAGCTCAGCCCTGCTCACGCCAGGAGCATGGGTGTTCAACCTGCCTCAGGAGCACGAGCTCAGCCCTGGTCACGCCAGGAGCATGGGTGTGCAAGTCAGGCCGAGCTGCATCATTCTTCGTCCCAGCTGTTTAATGTTTGCCATTATGTGGTAAATTATTAAACCAGACCGAGCTGCATCGCTCTTGGTCCCAGCTGTTTAATGTTTGCCATTATGTGGTAAGTTATTAAACCAGGCCGAGCTGCATCGCTCTTGGTCCCAGCTGTTTAATGTTTGCCATTATGTGGTAAATTATTAAACCATGCCGAGCTGAATCGCTCTTGGTCCCAGCTGTTTAATGTTTGCCATTATGTGGTAAATTATTAAACCATGCCGAGCTGAATCGCTCTTGGTCCCAGCTGTTTAATGTTTGCCATTATGTGGTAAATTATTAAACCAGGCCGAGCTGAATCGCTCTTGGTCCCAGCTGTTTAATGTTTGCCATTACGTGGTAAATTATTAAACCAGGCCGAGCTGCATCGCTCTTGGTCCCAGCTGTTTAATGTTTGCCATTATGTGGTAAATTATTAAACCAGGCCGAGCTGCATCGCTCTTGGTCCCAGCTGTTTAATGTTTGCCATTACGTGGTAAATTATTAAACCAGGCCGAGCTGCATCGCTCTTGGTCCCAGCTGTTTAATGTTTGCCATTACGTGGTAAATTATTAAACCAGGCCGAGCTGCATCGCTCTTGGTCCCAGCTGTTTAATGTTTGCCATTACGTGGTAAATTATTAAACCAGACCGAGCTGCATCACTCTTGGTCCCAGCTATTTAATGTTTGCCATTACGTGGTAAATTATTAAACTAATCCAAGCTACGTCATGCTTGATCCGCCACACAAAAATGACAAGAACGGTAAAACAGAACTAACATTAAATAGAAGAACAATTCTGAGTAAATTACATCTAAAGATCAGGGGGGAGAGAGGCAGCTACTTTCTCTACATCTAGAAAATCCAAAGAGACGTCAGGCACAAGACAGTCACGTTCTTTAATCTGGCTAAGACATCCCTGGAAACCAGCCTCAATAAAAGTAAGGAGTTTTTCCCATACCAACTCCTCAGACTTTTGCTTCTCCTCGGCCGCCTCCTTTAGAGATTTAGCAAGTTCCTGCTCAGCAGAATTAGCTAGCCCTTTAGCTAAAGCTAACTCATTACGCAGCTCCCGGAGCTCAGCCTCATGTTGACGTTTCTGGACCTCAACCAAAGAGCGAGCCTCGGCCACAGCGACGGTCCCCTTATCAACCTGAGCTTTCAGCTCAGAGATGTCTTTCTCATGAAGAGATTAGGCCTCGGCAAGGGTGTCTTGCATACTATCAAAGACCTTTGCATCTTTCAAGGATTGTCTTTGGATCATATTGGCCCTTGACGTAAACTCCCCCATCAAGAGCATAGCCTCGGTCAGAGGCTCCCAGTTCGGGTCATCAGGTCCCCCCAGCTCAGTTGGCTCATATAAAGGGCATCCTCCGTATTAGGAAGATCACGAGCCACAGCTAAGGCAACTGTGCTCGGTCCTTCCCCAACTAGTCTGACACTACCTCGGTAAGCGTCCATCACCCGCTCACGACATCTCTCCACACGAGCTGGTGCACCCCCTTTCTCGCCCGTCGAAGGGAGGTCGGACGGATCTGCGCGTGACCGAACTTGTCTCAGAGGCTGAGCTTCAACAGCAGTAGACCCTGACGAGCCCCCGGGAGCTGCTGGTCTTTTCTGGGAGAGCTGGGCTACATCTTCGGGGGGGCTCTCACCTCCTACATCCACAATGGTGACTCCCTCGGCTACTGGGGGTTGGCCCTGTTTTTGCTTCCTTTTCTGAATAGCTTTCAACACTAAGGAGCTCATAACTCTGTCTTCTGTATAAACAGATACATAGTTCAATCACACCGAACAAAAAATACTTGGTGAATAAAATAATCGTTAAAGCATGCTAGAACAAGTACCGGCTCTCCCCCTTAAGGTCAGATCAGCCGGACTCAGCCCAGCAAAACAAAGTAGATCCTCCACCACCAGCTTAGATGAATTAAAACAGTGACCTCCTATGGCGTTCATTACATCTAAGAAGGCGGTGCTCTTTTTGAAATTTTTAGAAGGAGAGGGGAGAGCCGGGAGATGTTCAAGCCAATCAGAGCAGCAGGCCCAGGGCTGGGAAGGCTTTACAAAAAAGAACTCATTTTTCCAGTCTTTGATTTTGCTACGATAACCCCCAACAAATGCACAGCCATGTCGGCTGGTGACATACCAGGGGCCCTCATCTGATCTCTTGATATGAAAAAAATAAGAGAGAGTGGGGTGGTCATAAGGTAAGCCTAACGCCTTAAAAATAACTACTAGACTACACAAAATTCGGAAGGAGTTGGGAGAGAATTGGCTAAGGTTTAGCTGGTAAAAACAACTGAACTCCTGAAAGAATTCAGGAAGAGGAAAACGTAAACCCCCTTCTAGCTGGCCGCGGTCAAAGGTAAAAAAACCCTCAGGAGGTTGGTTGGATCGTTGAGAAGAGGAAGGGAAGATGAACTCATAATCAGAAGGGGCTTGGCTGACCTGACGTATTTTGGCCTCATCTGACTCATCCAAGACAGGAACATAAAGTTCATACCAAGGATAATTACTTGGAGGCGACTCTAATCTAAGACGAGGGCTGACCTCAGTCATTTGAAGGTCGGGTTCAGCTGAGGTCCCAGCTTCCTGGGGAGCCTCAGTGTGCACCACTTCTTCAATGGGCTCAACTCCCTCATGAAAAGCAATCCCTTCGGGATAAAATGAGCCATACTGATCTACCGCTTTAAGCTCCTCGTCAGTTAGAGGGGAATGAAACAATTGATCAGGTGAAGACATTTTAACAAAAACAGCTGAGAAAAAACGTACCTAGGAGTTTTCAGAAATAAAAATGGAAAGCTAAAGAGGTCGGATCCGATCTGTTTCGAAAATTGCAAAAGTGGACAATGAGGGACCCGAAGCGGTATATATATAGGGAGACCTCAACGAATCCTGGCCATTGATCCTTGATGCGCTGTACGGTCTAGATTAGCCTCGGGAATCGGGCGGGGAGCCCAACGGTCATAATTTCAATTTAAAATTCAAATTATATAGCCGTTAGTTCCCGCCTAAATCAAGTTTTGCTATTTTCAAGAATTGGCTCGTCAGGATAACTCAGCACATACGAGCTTCTGGTCTACAATGTCAGCTCGACAGGGAGGGGGGACTGTGATACCCGCTAGAAGATACCACCTGACGAGACGACCTGGCTCCAAGGTATGTTACTCGCCTTTCTTCGACGAGACCTCGCCTACCTCTCCGAGCTCTTTGCAAAGTCCGACCTGTTTGGCCGACCTGTTCCACCTCACCTGTTGCCCCTCCAGTACCTCGACGAGCGACCTCTTTTGGGAGCCCGAGCTGATATGCCGAGCTCTCCTCATTTCCCTTGTTGCTGCCGGCGCTCAGCAAGGAAATCAGTCCCCCAAGATATCTAGTCCTAGATCTGCGGAGCAATATCAGGGATTTGATTGTATTCTCAGGATCTTGACATATCTGGATAAGATTTGGATAAACATGGAAAGAGTCCTTGTTGCAATACAACTCTTAGGTCTCCGCCTATAAATACCAGGTTTGGGGTATCGATTAAGGACTAATTTTATAATTGCTTTCACTTACCGCATATATTCTCTCCATATTCTCTCGCCTGACTTGAGCATCGGAGGGGACCCGCCGGAAAAACTTCCGGCACCCTTCTCACCTTTGCTTCGTATTTTCAGGTCATTGCAGAAGATATTTGCTAATATCCCTGCTGTTATATTGAGTGTTGGAGGAGAAAGAGAGGTGAACCCCCTCTCTATTGATATCAGCAAGTCATCGCAAATTTTGGTGATATCAGTATCAGAGCCTATGTTTATTCTGAAAATATTATAATAAAATTTTGAATATTAATATTATCCCAAATGGAGGAGATAATTCGAGAGAATATGGATCCGAACGAATGTTTGAAGTGCTACTCATACAGATGGTACTTCCAAAAATTGAAAGAACTAAATCATGAACATCTGGCCGAAGCTAAACGCTTCGACCAGAAATGGAAAATACTATGAGAAGTCGGTGCTAGCTCATCTAGCACACACAAATATCAACAACAAGATAAGATAGTGAGGAACCTTTACATGATGAACTTCAAACTTCAGTTCGAGTTATCCGAGGCACAGGATGAAGACCATCCTGAACACGACCCCATGATTCCAGATCCAAACAACCCAACAGGATCCGGAACAGACTAATAGGATGAGATAACCAACCTTCGAGAAATCGATCCGCATACTTCTAAGATGTCCCAAGATCTTAGAGTGATCCAGAAGACACTGCATCATTATGGATACTTACAATACCATGTCCATGCACAGATCCATCCGATTCAAACTCAGATAGAGATTATTATTAAACATCAGTAGGAAATTCTTGAAAACCTTCGAAATGTTCAAACCCGAGTCAAGGAGTTGGAGTCGCGACCAAGTCCTTCAGGAAGAAGAAAATGAGGGAGGCTACCACCATCTTATGGAACATAACATCTTTTACATCAAAAAAGGAAAGTTGAGGAGGTCCGAAGGGCTCTGACTGAGACTGGAAAATGATTGCAGTCCTATGAGGAGATCCAATATTTCCTACAAAGTAATGGAAAGAATCAACCTCGAAGATCTCCGTGATCTTGCCGACTCGTTTGCGGGATTAAATCTCTTAGACTTCAAAACAAATCAAGTTGGAGGAATGGGTGAAATTATATCTAGAAACACCCAGATTCCACCACAAGAAAGTTTCGGGTCACATGATCCACCCGAAGGAGATCAAAGCATGCCCCAACAGGGATATTTTACCACCAGAGCAAACTTAGATCCTCCAGTTGGAACAAGGAGTCGTTCCTGCAGGACAGACATACATCAAACGCCTTACGGGAAATCTCAGTTATATCCGATACATCCATACAATTTTATGCTCAACATGTATATTTTGGATTTCAAAAATCAAGAACTTCTTATTGATGAATGGGCTTCAGCAATGAGAATCGCAGCAGGAATACTTGATCTAAACAAAGAAGGATTCATATTACTCCTTAATATGAGTCTGGAAGGATCAACCAAAATTGCCTGGGAACTCTCTGACCCAGGTATCAAGGAAGAAGTTCTAGCCGGAGAGTTCCTAAAGACAATTGTGGACAAGATGACCAAACGTTTTAAAATATGTTTCATTGGAGTTGGTTACTTCGAAGGAATAGAGCAAGAGAAGGCGAAAAAATATAGACATGCTCTATATAGCCTGGAACTACATGATATATGTTATGTAGATGAGTACATCAAACTCTTCACAGAGTACAGATGGAAGACAAAGATGACAGAGAAGGATGCAACCAAGCTGTTCTTCGCCAAAATACCGAGTCCATGAAGAGAAATGTTTATCCAGGAATATACACCACAAGAAACAGAAAATGTGGCCAGGAGAATGTCATTTCTTAAAGTGAAGCTTGTGGAATGGTGTTATCAAGCGAAACTCCAAAAAGAACTACAAGAAGCCAAGAGGAATCAACAAAACAGCTCATCTTTGCTGTACATGGAATGATATCACTACAATCATCGGAAACTAACCCCAAAGGCGGAAGATGAAAAAGCACAGAAATTATCCTTATGCATAATTCGAGAAGAGTTAGGTCTTCATGGAGACCTAGGAAGTTCTGGTCAAAGTAGAAAGCCTAAAGTTATAGATCAGGGGAAAGATCAGGACCAACCATGAGTAGAATCTCGTCAACAAGTTATAATCAAGCAAGTCATAGCAGAGCACCGACGAAGAGAAATTCCAGACACACTCACACACGTGCAAATGAAAGTTTCAAAGATTGTAACTGCTGGACGTGTGGAGCAAGATGACATATCTCTACAGATTGTCCAGAGAACCAAAATCGAGGAGTAAAACAGCTCGAGCATACCAAAGAGTTCAAGGGTACTGTTTATTTCTAGGATTTGGTGCATGTGTATCAATTTGAGGATCTCCCCTAAGATGAAACCATATACAAAGAATATATCTATTCTGGTAATGGAGATTAATCCAGTTCAGAATCAGAGTGAATGAGAGTTCCTTCAACACATGATCAGAGAAGAGCTGTTAGGATTTTTCTCTCATACCACTGTTTCTCATAAAACTCTTATGAGAATCACCAAAGAAGAGCCAAAGCTTCAGATGTATGATGGATTTACTATTGGAGCAATGGAAAAAAACCATGGATATGATTGGTATTCGAAGTAGGAAGCATCAGATTATCCATAAGGTGACAACATGTGAATTTGCGATCCCAACGGAATTCATGGAAACCAATTGAGATGCAGTTAATCCCCTATAGAGAAATCCAAGAAATTAAGAGCAAGGTAAAAAGAGAAGTTGCTAGCACACTCAACATGGCAATCTTTGACAAGAGAATCCCAAATCTCAAGACTCTTGTTTGGGAGCAGTGAAGGAAATTTGTATGCCGGAAAGATGGCCTGCAACATCTTTCCAAGAATCACATACAATTTGGGAGATCGAGATTTCAACAAGGTTCTTACACTTTATTAAGATTTTAAAAGAAATGATTTGATTAAAGAATGGAATAGGTCTTACTTGATCAACTATAAGGTGTCTTACACACTCTCGAATAGACATCATTCAGAAGTACTTTTGAGAAAATAATTCATCGAAGTCCTCAGAATCTTCGAATATTTCCCAAAAGCAGTGTTGACTTATATTATTGATACTCCGGCAATTGGAGAAATCGACATGAGGATACATGACCAGCTTGTTTTGAACAGAAGCAGGAGCCTTATGATCTAGCCAAGAAGAATGTCATTTCAACAGGATAGGTTATAATAAGCAACTATCCCGGAGAAAAACAACAGGCAGTCTCAAGCAGGATTCAGAAAATCCCAGATATCTTCAAAACAAAGGGAGTTCTGAAGTGTCCAGAAGGATGGCGAGAAGTTGAAATAATCTTTGACATTACGGAAAAGAATAATATTTTTCCTTGTGATGTCTTATATTATTTACAACAACCTACAATTGGTAGATATCAAGGAAACCTCAAAATTGGTGAAATTGATCTCACAATTGACCGGTCAGCAGGAAGAATCCCAGAACAACTTATTCTTGGGATTGATTTTATCGAGGAACACAAACCTTGTGAAAGATTACAGGATGGAACGGAATTCATGGTGGACGGGAAAAGATATATAATTCGATGACCACCAGTCCATTCTCAATATACATCTCAGTCGGGATGTTATATGAGAAATATCGTGCAGAATATTTCGCAGCATATATTGATTCAGGAGCAGGGAATATGCACGGCCAAAATAGGCATCTTCCCTAGAGAAATTGCTGAGAACTTACCAGCCATTGCCGGAAGAGATTTTTTCAAGCGGATTATTATTCTTAATGAAGGAGTCCAGCTGGTGAAAATACTCATAGGAGGAGCAGGCGGTACCCCCTGGTACAAAGACGACACTCCGCCTATCTATTTCCATGATACAAGAGCTGATATGTTGTTAGGAAACAATTTCCTACAGACATTCAAGCGGTTCACACAAGAGAACGAGACAAGAATACTTATTTTCACAACTCTCTGTGATCATAAGATCAGTGTCTAGAGACTAATGTAAGCATTTCACAGGAAATTTCCCATTAGTGTTCGCAGCATTCGTGGTGATGAAGTAAAATTTCGATACCCAAAAATGAAGGATCATTGGAAATTTGGTGAAGCGATTCATCAATTCAGACAATGCGGACCCAGTCAAAAGGATAGTCAAACATTTGATGGGGAAAAAGTTATGTCTTTCAGAGAACATGATGAAGAAGAAGCTGACCCAGAAACCCTGTTGTTACTGAAGAAGGCATTACAAGTCAAGGTTCCACAACCTGAAACTGCCCTCGAAGACCAAACCACTCTAGATGATGTGAAAAGGAAGATTCAAAGGAACTACAACAAGGATCCTGGTATGGTGGAACAAGAATGAACTCAAAGCTACTTTGAAGGTGAAAGCCGGAAAAGAAAATGAGTTCGTCAGATTTGAACCAATCCCCATGAACATGGAAGATGGATGGATATGTAGATTATACTTAAGGAGCATCTTGACCTCAAGTTAATATCATCAGGTGTTTATCCATATAGTAGTCCATGATTTCTTGTTCGGAATCATGGAGAAGTTAAACGAGGAATCACCTATAAAAGGATTAACGAAATCTTGGAATTCAATTGATATTTTATCCCAAGCAGAGAACATTTGGTAAATAGCACCAAAAATGCCAAAGTGTTTTTTAAGTTTGACTGCAAGTCGAGGTTTTACCAGATTAAGATGGAGGAATTTAGCAGAAAGTTCACAGCATTCTCCACACCGCAGGGACACTATATCTGGAATGTTATGCCAATGGGATTGACAAATGCCCCTAGATATATCAAAGTAAGATGGATAATCTTTTCAAGGATTACTTCAGCTTCATGTTCGTGTATATTGACGACATCCTCATTGCGCCAAGAAACATGAAAGAGTATCTTAAACATTTGGAAATCTTTTCAAATGTTTGTTACAATGAAGGATTAGAGCTCTCCGAAAGGAAGGCCATGAATACCACAAGACATATCGAGTTCCTTGAAATTGAGATCGATGAAACTGGAATCATCCTGCAGAATCATATTGTTGAGAAAGTGCAAGGATATCTGGATGACTTCAAGGCTATGATGACACTGACACGGCTACTTTGACACGACACGGACACGACGACACGGATTTTCAAAAAAATTCAGGATACGACACGACTGAGACACTTCTGTATATTTTTAAATATATTATATATATACTATATTACAAAAATACTAAAATTCACATTTTTTTTTAAATTCTAAAGCCATGTAAAAACAACAAAAATATTATTACAAATGCAAGAAGCATATAAATAAACGTGTATAATTCATACTTACATCAAATACATATTACTTCAATTAACATAAAGTTTAACAAACACGTCCAAATAAAAGATAACACCCAAAATGTTCTCACCAAATCATAGTATCACTTACACTAACACCAAATTTATATTACTTCAATTAACATAAAGTTTAACCGACAAGCCCAAATTTCATTTTAGCCAAAAACCTTTTAAATTGTACAATTAACCCCCAAAAGTTTCATTTTTTTGTGTTTGGACACGCCCATCTGCCGTGTTTAGGGATGGCAACAGGCGGGTTTGGATGGGTTTGGCCAATCCTAGGACCAGCCCCGCTACACAAAAAACCCGGACCCGCCCCGTCTAGACCCACGAACCCGGTGGGTTTAGCCGTCCCGCCCCGAATCCAGATTTTTGTTTTAAAAAAAAAAAAAATTAGCTAGAAATCAATTTTGAAACACAAAAATTGAGTTTTGTGATTGAATTTCAAGTTTTTCTCTAGTTAATATTTTTAATAAGTATTGTAAAACTATATTTAAGCTGCCCAATATTTATTAATTTGTTCTCATTCCCTTCAAAATGTCCAACTTCTATAACATGAACACATGAGTTTGATATAAAATTAAATAATGACACTTTATTGTTTAATCAAAGAGGTGAAATGTATATTCAATATTAAATTTTAAAAAAATTAAAATGTATAGCGGGGCAGGTCCGGAGCGTGTTTGGCCATTCCCGGGACCCACCCCACCCCCCTTTCCAGACCCGGTCGAAGCAGGTCAGACCCTTCCCGTTGGGGAGGGTTAAATGCGGGGTCGGTTCTGTATCCGTCCCATTGCCATCCCTACTCGTGTTCGACACGGGTGTCTAATTTTGAGAGAAGTGTCCGACACGGGTGTTGATTTAATTTTTCAAAAAAAATTAAGGACACGCCACATTTCGTGTCCGACACGTGTCAATGTCTTAGAAGTGACACTGCACTGAGAGATTTTTAGGAGTGTCCGTGCATCATATCTTCAAGTATTTAGAACAACTTTAGATTTTTCTGGGAGTTGTTAATTTTGCTGGAATATTCATCAACAACTTAACAAGCCACATGAAGGTGTTCAGTCCACTACTCAAGAAAGATGTTAAGTTCGAGTGGAATGAATAGGCAAGCTGTCAAACATCTTAAAGAAGTTTGTAGGCAACTACCAAAGTTTGCAATTCCAAACGATAAGGCTGAACTGGTATTATACACAGATGACAATGGTCATTGGTGGGCTGTTGTTCTTATGAAGACCACAACAGAAGGAGAAGTATCATGGAGATCTATTTGACAACAGCGGTTATCAAATGACACATCAACGAGAAGTAGTTCTTTGCAGTTTGAAATACTTTTAAAAATAGCCACTATTTTTACTTGCAAATAAATTTATCTTGAAAATAGATAATACATGTCTTAAGTCTTTTCTAAAAAACAAAATTGAATCAAAACTAGAAAATGGTAGATTTTTAAGATGGCAAACTGAATGCCAATATTATGAATATGATATTGTCATTGTGAAATCTGATAAAAATGTTCTTGCAAATTTCTTGACACGAGATGGAGGGACAACGTTGCCAGCGATACCTCAAAAGAGTTAGGCATCTCATGGAAAACATGGAGATCCGTAAACGAGATTTTGGGACTCTTTGTCTCAATGCTGATGTCGTAGGATGACTACAATAGGCAGATCGGGACCTAGTTTTTGGTCATATGCGAGTTTGCCTTTAGGACCAAGAACGCTTGTTTGAAGTCTGGAAGGGGCCTATCCTGCAGGTCGCATATCCAACGACGCAAAAAGGAATCTTTAGAGAATGTGGCTCATCTAACCCAGAGGCAAGTGATTCATATATCCCTGTCACAGGTGCTGCAGATGATGCATTCCTTAAGGATGTATAAGCTGTAGCGAATGTTGAGGCAGGTGTCAGCACAATCTGAACCTTCAAGTCAACCCAGCACATCTGGCGTAAAAGAGGGAGAGTTGAACCTTAGGCCACAGACCGACAATTCTAGGGTTCAAATTAACGAGTATTTAATTTCTTCTTCTATCCAGGTTTACCAACGCACTTGGGAGAAACTGATAACCAGATGGAGCATCAACCCAGAAAAACAGTTGTTGATATCTCTGGAAAATCCCGAGGATTTGGATGAAACCAGGCATCCATCCAAACGATGTGCAAAAATGGTATAATTTCGGAGCTCTTGCTTCAGTTTATATTGTTGCATAAGCCTTCTCTGAAATCTCCAAACTATCCAAATGGATTATAGAAGCTATCCACGAGACATGGTCAAATATACCACATTTGACCAGAGAATAAGTACTAGAGTTATATTTTATCAGTGCAGTTCCTGAACCAGCAAAGAAAGGTTTCATGGAAGCTTTTCATTTCATCAAGCTCAGACGACCAGACAGTAATGCCTTGAAAAACATCAAGACCGTGTTACTAGAGGATGCACCAGTATTAGTTGGAGCAATAACAGAAAATGAAGCTTCGACTAGACGAGCATGGAGACTTTGGTATGTCTAATCGAGATGGACAAAGTCAAATTTTCATTCAAGTTCTTCCAAAATTCAGCCAATGGAACATTCTTGCTGAATTCTATGACAGGAACTACTACAAAATTTGCCGAAGAACTCTTCGAAAAAAAGAGGAGAATTCTTTGGGAAAACACGATTCCGACGAGCAAATAAACTTATCGGAAGTTCTACAACATGGCACACATCGGCCGATGGAAAGATTGAGTTTGCCAGGCATGCCCAGAACAGAAAGAGCCAGGGTTCGGGAAATGGTTCCGGCTCAAGCCTGATCGACAGGAAGCAAGAAAAAAACAAAAGACCTCATGACAAGAGGGCACGTTTTCCTAAAGCTCGGGGACCACAAAACCAATAATATAAAGATTCCCGATAAAGGAAAAGTTGGGGACCATTAAACACATTCAGACAAAATAATGGACCACTCACGAGAAACGTTATGCCGCACTAAGACAAAAAGCGTCAGCACTTACAAAAAAGTTGGCACACTAAAACAAAGATATAGACCACAAGATAAAGGCACACTCACGTGCGCACTTAACATTCAACAAGAGTTTGGAATCCATATTTGAAGTCCGCTCATGCCTATATAAGGCCAGGCATTGAGGAAGCTAAGGTCATCATAAATTCCCATAGTTTTCTCACAAATAAATATTGTAGTCTCCAAGCTGTAATATTATCAACTTTCACAGCTTGGTAATAATTTTTTTCTTTGTAATATTTCAGTTTTTCAATTCAGTTTGTTTATGTGTTTCAAGTTCGGCCTCATTATATGAGAGACTAAACAAGTTAGTCTCCACCCAGGATGAGATATGTTAATGTAATAAATATTATAAATATTTCAAGAATAAAACGAAGGCTATTGCCCATCTATCTCTCAGATTTCTTTAAAATATTTTTATATCTGGTTTTTACTCTACGCCATAACGTAGGAAACGAATTAGGGTTGTGTTGTCTATAGTTGAAGGCCCCATTGCAGAACCAGCAACTGCGATCATGTGGTTGATGGTGATGAGCCATCGTAAAACTTGGTGGGATACCCGACGGTAGTTTGGTCAAAAAGGTATAAAACTGTTTATCAAATTTTATTATAATACGGAAGCATGATGTGCCTGTTATGATTTTTGGCAAATTCATATAGTAAGGGTAGTAAGATCTTAAAAAACGAAGGGAGGGAGTAATTAATAAGTTATTTCTAAACTAGGGAGGAATCTCTTTAGAATTTTAAGTAGGGACAAAATCCAAAAGGAAAAGTAGGGTACGGGAGTTTGAGAGTTTCCACTAGTTTCCTCAAAAATAACCCTCGTTAACTTGAATTTTAAAAAATGACACATACTTGACTAAAAACACGTCGTCCTCTTTTGAGCTTCTTGTAATCAAAAGCGAATCAAATGACCCTCCATGATATCTATGCTACGGCTTGTACGCAATCTTAGGACCGTTGTAGTCACAGGTGCTGCAGATGATGCATTCCTTAAGGATGTATAAGCTGTAGCGAATGTTGAGGCAGGTGTCAGCACAATCTGAACCTTCAAGTCAACCCAGCACATCTGTGGTAAAAGAGGGAGAGTTGAACCTTAGGCCACATACCGACAATTCTAGGGTTCAAATTAACGAGTATTTAATTTCTTCTTCTATCCAGGTTTACCAACGCACTTGGGAGAAACTGATAACCAGACGGAGCATCAACCCAGAAAAAAACAATTGTTGATATCTATGGAAAATCCCGAGGGTTTGGATGAAATCAGGCATCCATCCAAACGATGTGCAAAAATGGTATAATTTCGGAGCTCTGCTTCAGTTTATATTGTTGCATAAGCCTTCTCTGAAATCTCCAAACTATCCAAATGGATTATAGAAGCTATCCACGTGACATGGTCAAATAAACACATTTGACCAGAGAATAAGTACTGGAGTTATATTTTATCAGTGCAGTTCCGAACCAGCAAAGAAAGGTTTCATGGAAGCTTTTCATTTCATCAAGCTCAGACGACCAGACAGTAATGCCTTGAAAAACATCAAGACCGTGTTACCAGAGGATGCACCAGTGTTAGTTGGAGCAATAACAGAAAACGAAGCTTCGACTAGACGAGCATGGAGACTTTGGTATGTCTAATCGAGATGGACAAAGTCAAATTTTCATTCAAGTTCTTCCAAAATTCAGCCAATGGAACATTCTTGCTGAATTCTATGACAGGAACTAATACAGGATTTGCCGAAGAACTCTTCGAAAAAAAGAGGAGAATTCTTTGGGAAAACAAGATTTCGACGAGCAAATAAACTTATCGGAAGTTCTACAACATGGCACACATCGACCGATGGAAATATTGAGTTTGCCAGGCAATGCCCAGAACAGAATGAGCCAGAGTTCGGGAAATGGTTCCGGCTCAAGCCTGATCGACAGGAAGCAAGAAAAACAAAAGACCTGCTGACAAGTGGGCACGTTTTCCTAAAGCTCGGGGACCACAAAAATCAATAATATAAAGATTCCCGACAAAGGAAAAGTTGGGTACCATTAAACACATTCAGACAAAATAATGGTCCACTCACGAGAAAAGTTATGGCGCACTAAGACAAAAGCGTCAGCACTTACGAGAAAGTTAGCACACTAAAACAAAGATGCCAGACCACGAGATAAAGGCGCACTCACGTGCGCACTTAACATTCAACAAGAGTTTGGAATCCATATTTGAAGTCCGCTCATGCCTATATAAGGCCAGGCATTGAGGAAGCTAAGGTCATCATAAATTCCCATAGTTTTCTCACAAATAAATATTGTAGTCTCCAAGCTGTAACATTATCAACTTAATAGCTTGGTAATAATTTCTTTCTTTGTAATATTTCAGTTTTTCAATTCAGTTTGTTTATGTGTTTCAAGTTCGGCCTCATTATATGAGAGACTAAACAAGTTAGTCTCCACCCAGGATGAGATATGTTAATGTAATAAATATTATAAATATTTCAAGAATAAACGAAGGCTATTGCCCATCTATCTCTCAGATTTCTGTAAAATATTTTTATATCTGGTTTTTTACTCTACGCTCCTAACGTAGGAAACGAATTAGGGTTGTGCTGTCTATCGTTGAAGGCCCAATTGCAGAACCATCAACTGCAATCATGTGGTTGATGGTGATGAGCAATCATAAAACTTGGTGGGATACCGACGATAGTTTGGTCAAAAAGGTATAAAACTGTTTATCAAATTTTATTATAATACGGAAGCATGATGTGCCTGTTATGATTTTTAGGCAAATTCATATAGTAAGGGTAGTAAGATTCTTAAAAAACGAAGGGAGGGAGTAGTAATTAATAAGTTATTTCTAAACTAGGGAGGAATCTCTTTAGAATTTCAAGTAGGGACTAAATCCAAAAGGAAAAGTAGGTACGGGAGTTTGAGAGTTTCCACTAGTTTTCTCAAAAATAACCCTCGTTAAACTTGAATTTTAAAAAAAATGACACATACTTGACTAAACACGCCGTCCTCTTTTGAGCTTCTTGTAATCAAAAGCGAATCAAATGACCCTCCATGATATCTATGCTACGGCGTGTACGCAATCTTAGGACCGTTTGTAGTTACAGCCGCAGTTCACCGGAGCTTCGGTCGTCGGCTCCCCTATGATCAGGTCCCAACTTTCTTGACCTTCTGGGCAGGCATCAGCCCTCATATACGATATTACGACTGTTTGCATCGGATGATATATATTTTGACAAATTCAGGTCGTTTTTTAAATCTGAATAATGTCTGATATATTGGCCCCAAAATTCAACCATTTTACTTAAAAATAGATTTAGGCTGGAATCGGTCTGCATTTTCATTTAATTTTGACATGCCTAAGAAAATTGGCTGTGAATTATCCACTGAAAAAATTCATTAAGGACTCCTCTAAACGCCGAAAAGCAAAAAAAAAATGGAGTTTTCTTTTATATCTAAACTAATTCTGAGGAATAGAACAATTATTCAAGGAAATAAATATACAACATATTAATTTAAAAATAATCGTAAATTAGAATCAGATCAAGAAAAAAACCTATAGATAATAAATTAATTTCATAATCCATATTCTGTTAATATTTCAAAATTTGTAAAATCAGATACCATAAAAATTGAGAGTTTAAATTATCAATGATTAAACATTAGTCAATTTCATATAGCTTATTGGGTAAAATAAATGGTTAAAAACTACCAAAAACTGATGTTAAATAATAAAAAAAAAATTAGACAAACGAATGAAAGCTAGTTCTAAATAACTGATAATTTTGGGAGTTTTAAGATATTCTCCCAAATGTATATGATTTCCAAACATAATTTATTTTCTCATTGTCCTCTTGGAGTCTTTTAGACAAGAAGAGTATAATAAGACTTAGTGAGTCTATTATCTTCTTAAAACATAGTATCATATGTATTTTATAAAAGTTTTGCAAGAGTGTGGTAAATATTTTTCTAAAAAATTATATAACAACAAAAACAACTAAATCTTTAACTTTAGTGGATTGTAGCAGGCTACATGAACCATATAAATAATTAAGTCGGGTCACGCGCATGCATCAGTCTTCTCCAAGAGCTTCTTTCGATCATAATATTCATATTAATCCCTTTCGACTACATATTTTGTGTATAACTTGGAAACATGTCTTTTCGGTCGTTTCTGTTGGAAAAATGCTTAATGAATTATAATTAAGCATCAATGACCAAACGAAGTGTACTGGAGGCCGCGATCGATTGCTATATGTTGGCTCGATCGATCACGCATTTGGAAAAATGAGGTTCCAAAAATCTGCTAGGAGCGATCGATCGCCTGGTAGTAGGCGAAAGGTAAAGGGCGAGACCGATCGTGACCCTGAGACGATCGTGCCCTATTCAGATGTGCGTCCCGATCACGCCTGGCAGTAGGCGAAAGGTAAAGGGCGCAATCGATCCCTGTTCAGATGTGCGTCCTTCACGGATTGATGCATTTTTTCCTAAATTGTTGCCTCCAATTGGTGTCCATAGGTTGCATTACTTGGTCTAACATATAATGAAAATTCCTAGACATTCAGATTTCGAAAATAACACCACTTCCAAGAGAAAAATTTGTTCATCTTGTTCATCCAACTTTCTGTTCAAGTTTGAGTGCTTTCAAACCTGTTGTGGTTTGAGACTTGTGATTTGGAGTGCTCCTATCACAAGTCATAGTCGTTGTATCTTGGGAGACAACCATTAGCACAACGTCAGGCAATATTGTCTTAAGGACGGAGATTCTAAATCTCGTCTCGACATTCCTACTTTGAAGCTTAAAGTTTTGCACTACAATCTTAAGACAATATTAGTAACAAATGACTTCTTCGAGTGCAACTACGACTCTTGTTCATCATGGTGTAATGCCTGAAAAGTTCAATGGGAACGACTTCAAGCGGTGGCAACAAAAGATGCTCTTTTACTTGACCACACTGAGTTTGGCAAGGTTCTTAACCGAGGAGTCTCCTACGGTTAAAGAATGAGAGACCGACACCCAAAAGGGGGCGCACTTGATGCGTGGAATCAAAGCGATGGGTTAGATAATAAATTATATACGTTTATTGTCTTGTGAAAACAGCATAGGAACTTTGGGAATTGCTGGAAAAGAAGTACAAATTCGAGGATACCGACATGAAGAAATTCATTATTGGACAGTTCCTGGATTTCAAGATGGATGGATACCAAGCCTGTGA